>VWZD01008777.1:1163768-1350122 GCA_013396695.1 Sakesphorus luctuosus
CTGGCTTGTTTAAGTCCAGAAACTGCAGCTATCATCTTTGTAACCAGATAATTCTGGACTAATTTCAGCAATCTTGCAACAGACTTGATGCTGAATTGTGTTTGGATTATTCTTCTACAGGAGGCAAGACAAGAGGCATTCCATCCCTGTGAAAAGAAATACGGGTGTAGTAACTAACAGCTGTGGCACCATGAATATCAGCTGCAGAATGAGCAAACCTGGGTGCTGTAAATGTTACTGTCCCAGAGCTGACAGCTGGGGAAGTCTATCATGAAAAAAATGCAATGGACTTGAGAGCTATGTAGTTTCACTAGTAGTACTAGTACTTTCAACTTTCATGAATACAAACTCGCTGCCTATATCCACCTAGGTGTTGTGGTTTGGTTTGCAAACAACTCCCCTATTTCACACAATACCATGAAAGAACAAAGAGTCATCATGTGTCTCCTAACAGCAGGACAGAAACCTGCATAAAGCCTAAATATTGCCCTTCCTTGTTAAATGAGATCTCTGGATTAACAGTCTGCTGTTTGTATCATCAATAGTTTATTTCCACACTTTTCAAGTATTCTTTTTTATATGACAGAAAGTCATAGGAAAGGAAAGTTCCTAAGAGTTGCAGGAGATATTTTTTTAGAAACTCTGGCAGGCAAGCCTGATGTCCAGTGTACAAGATATTTAAAAGACCTCATTCAAAGATACGTAACTTATCATGTTTTTTGCTATAGTAAAAGCAGAGAGACTTCACCAAAAACAAAAAAGATTCTGCAGTCATTGTAGCAGAAAGCATACGAGGGCTCATTGGTGTCAAGAACCTATGGAGACTGTCACACAAGAAACTGAACCGCTTGTAAATGATAGACATTTGATTTAACTACTCCATCTACTGGCAAATCATTATGGCTGGTGTAGAGATATGGGTGTTGCTTATGTAAAGCTTTGTCTACAGAAAAGACTCAGATACTTATCTGTTTTTTGAAAAAGTAACAAATGCATTATAATTAATAAAATTCCTTTCCACTTTCCATGCACTGTGGTTTATATTAACACCATGCTGAGTATTACTTCAAGGGTGTGAAGATTTTTCAGTATAACTCAAACACATGAGATTTATATTGCCTGTATCCTGACATACTTCAGTTTTATTTGTAGTCCATCCTGTTGATTCTTACTTTAATTGCCTGGGAGCACATAAAATTACAAAAAGCTCCACCTAAACAGTCTTCACCACAGTCAGGGGATTAAACAAGACTGACTTTGCAAACTACAGATTTTCTGTTCTTTTTTTTTTTACAAGTAGTACATAGTAGTAGAGCTCTGCAAGAACCTGTACCGAGGAACTGACAAGACACAATCTGAACACAGTAACTGGAAACATGACTGCCTGCCTTTCCTTCAGATAGCATTCTCCTGATACTTCATTTTCCACAAGGTGCTACATCGTCTCTGACAATCTCATCTTTCCCACACTGAGCATCAGGACATTCATAATTTTACATACATTGTATTTTAACACAGTGACCACTGTAATGCCAATCAGTCTACAATGTCACATGAAATTAGTAAAATTACCTATTTAATCTTTTCTGGTTTTAATTTCCAAGAGTCCTTTATGTTTCTAATTTTTAATATGGACTCAGCACAACAAACCAGGCAATTTAAAACAGGCAATTTCTTTCACCCCCACAGAAGAATGAAATTCATGGATTACACTAAACCCTCGTCCATACTTCTGGCTAGCCTGCTAATAAAATGTTGCCTGAGTGCAGAGGCCACAAGACATGCCAGCATGCTGCTCTCAACAGGTCCAGAAAAGGTTTGCTAGAGCTAGGTGATACAGGAACTCCTCAAGAAAATAGATTTTATCCCTTCTCCATAAAATCATATGGTCTTTATTTTATATTAAATTTTGATTTTACCTGGTAGCCAAGTTTGTCAGTTATCTTAACCATGGACAGCTTTAGACAAAGAGGAATTGAACCCTGTAGCTGTAAGATGAACTTTGTTTAGTTAAAAGAAAATACAGAGCTGCAGAGATAAGAGCAGCCCATTAGAACTGTTTAAGAGTCACTTAAAATACACTGCTTAACTTTGGGGAGGAATTTTCAGTTGAAAGTATATAAACCTGGAAGCATAAAAGTCTCCTTGAACATGTCTTTGGTGGAATTATCCCATGTTCCCAGTGCTGAATAAAAGGAAAGATTTTGTTCTATTCTATTGGATTTGATTGTTTCTTAACTCATATGAGAGAAAGTTTTGGGAGGAGAGGGGAAGTGACAGCTGAAGCACTGTATAGGTCATTGGTTGCAAAGTAAAAACCACCAGCCCACCTCAAGACAGCTGCTGCAAATGTGGAACAGTGGGTAATAACAGGCTTCTACAACTTCTGGGAGCATTTCAGCCTTTACAGAAGCATGGGAATCAAGTAGGAGCAAGCAGAAGTCCTGGAGATGCAGCTTAGATAACAGAATTAGACCTTATAGACAAAATACATTTCTACACCCACACCCCACCATCTGCACTCTGTCTTGTAGATTTGGTCCATGAAATCACAGTTCCTACTCACAACACTTTAATTTTTTTTAATCTCATTCACCATCCAACAAGTTTTCCTAATGCTATTTGCTATGGAAAATACATCCTTGATAAGATTATTGCAATTTGGAAAATGCTGTTTCCTCTGTGGGGGAAGAGGTGATGGGTTAAGAGCAAGAAACACTGACTCAGTTATGTTTGTTATTTCATAGCAGGTCTCAACACAGGTGTAAAACATTGGTATAAGATTCAAACAGTACTAATGGCAGGAACAGCAGTCTGATTTCCTAAATCCTTCCAATTTCAGTAAAGCTGATGGCTTTCATGAGCACTATTGGACAAAGGATAACTTCAAATATGATCAACCCACATACTTCAGATAACTATCAATTATTCTTTCATCACCATCTGTAAGTTTCAAGTTAATCATCTTCTGCGTGATGATTCTGGAGGGGTTGATATGGGTGTCAAATCTCTGGTTTTACTTTACACCCACCAGGGGCAAAAGAAACTCTGGGATATATTTGATTGCAAAAGTAACTTCTGGAGTGTTTTGCATAATGAGAAGTTTCACAATAGAAATCAGGATTTTTTTTTTTTTCAGGAAAAAGTGTTTTGTTTTGTTTTTTTTCTTAAAAAGTAAAATGGTTCTTAGTAAATCTGTTGGATGTTTCCACACTTATAAAATGGAACAATCACCTTTTGTCTTTTACCTAGCTTTGAGATACAGACAGGGGAGGAGGTGAAGTCACCTCCCTCTCCTCCCCTGCCTGTGTACACAGCAACAAGTTGAACATTTAAGCGGAAGCTTCAGCCCCTCTCCTGGTCTTTGCTTAGAGAATTAAACTCATGTGCCCAGGTCAGTGTTTAAACAAAACACTGATTTGTTCCTTTAGCAAAAGCTATTCAACAGGATAAGAAAAAAGCATGTTGATTTGCAGTGAAGATTTAAATAGCAGCATATGTTTTCACTGTTTACTCTTCTGGGGAAGATTTTCACACTGGAATATTGGCAGCTCGGACTCTGGCATCAGGAGCATCTCTCATGGCTTCAGAAGGGCTCTCTGAACTTTTTGTATTTAAACAACTAAGACAGAAACCTTGTCCACATTTCAGGTGTTTCCCACTGCTATAAGGCTACAAGTGAAGGTCTGTTCCTCTGAAATTAACAGCAAATCTTTTAACCAGAGCAGGGTAGGGATTTTGGTGAATTTCATAAAATTGTTCCCACTATCTGCAGGCTCAGTGGTTATAATCATTAACTTTAAACAAGGTACACTCAGATCCATTAAGTTTAGTGCAAAGGAAAAAGACACCTAAGTGACCTTGGCATTTCAAAAAACCTCACCTGTTCTTCTCACATGAGTGTACATTATAAACAACATTTTCATACGACTTTTATGAAAACCAAACTAACCACATCCTCTCTGGTAATACATCAAATTTTAAGTGAAATTACAGAACTCACTTGACCAAAGCACTGGCATTGTAAAATCAACCAGATGAGAATTCATGGGTCTACATTTTTCCTAAATAGGTTCAAGCAAAATCTCTAAGCACCCTGAAGCCACACTTGAATATAATTCCATTTGAATGAAGAATGTACACAGCCTGGACTGGTTTCCTTGCAAGGTAATGTCCCTGATCTCTGACTGTGGGTACAATCCATTCTCTGTGCACTCTCCCCTTGAGTTTTTGTCATTTCAGTCTGATTCTTTTTTTCCGGATTTAACACCTTTTCAGTAGTCTTCTCTTCCTGGGGTGGTCTCTGAAAATACTGCTATTTAAAACTATGTCCTTTTAGCTCACCAAATGCCTCCAAAGAGTGGAAATAATAGTCAACAAACATAATTGTTAATTAACTGGTAGAGGTGGAGAAAGAGGAACAAGACTTGTTGAGATTTCTATCAGACACAGGAGCACCTCTCCTCTTCAACCTTTACTTGTTTTATCAATACATGTGTCTAAAATGCAGATGTCTAGAGCTTCCAGCTGGGAGGAAACACTCCAATAGCATAATATTTCAACACAGTACCTTTAGGAATTTTCAAGAATTTTATCAAGAAATCCTTACAGATTCCTGACAATCTCCTGCACTTGTGCATTTTCTGCTTCCAATTAGCCTGTTGAACAGCACACAGAACTTGAGCTCCAAGAAAAAGGATCTTTATAAAAGCCAATAGCAACAGTTTAATACAAACAATACCATCCACACTGTGCATACTTCTTTTATGATTATATAATGAATTACTATTAACTATTAACACACTATTGTCAGCTATTAACCTAACTGCATTGCAAGAAAATTGTCATATATGGAAGAAATTAATCTTAAAATACTCCAGTGAATACTGGAGGGGTTACAGTATCTCCTTAGGGCAGTTAAATGCCGCCCTGACACCTGATCATGTCAGATCTTGGAAGCTCAGCAGGGTCAGTACCAGTTAGCACTTGGATGGGAGACCTCCTGGCAATACCGGGCGCTGTAAGTTCTAGTCCTGAGACTTCCCTGTGACTGTCCAAGCTCGCTCGGCTGTAGCACATGAACCTCAAGGGTTAAAGGGTGGGGCCAGTTCTGCGCACGCTGTGCCTCACCTAAAAAAATCCACTGCACAGGCTGGAAGGGCACAGCCACATGGGGAGGGCCCTTCCCAAATCTTCACGAAGCCCAGCCATACATACATACATATTGACTCCTTACTCTTTTGCCACAGTACTGTTGGCGCAACACTTGATCCTTTGTAATTTTGGCCAATGTGCCTCTAACTCAGGCCTCTGTTCCTACCCACGTCAGTCCAAATGTGACACATGAAGGAACAAAGACTGCAAGAAGTGTGAAGATAAGTAGTCTGTGTGTTCTCATAGACCACTAACTACAATTACATCATTTGTTATGCATGTTGTTAGGAACAGACAATTTAACTTTTAAAACCATTTTTAAACACTGTGTTTTCTCCTATTTCATTGCCATGCATATGGTAAACAAAATGCTAGAGGTGTACCTCAGTTTGTTACACCATTTATCTGGCCATCGCTCTCACACTCAGAGGAAAACAACCCTTTGGTGTTGCTATTTCATTGAGAACTAAGGAAAAAAACAGATTTTTTAAAGGAAATAATTATTCCACAATGACTAAAACACCCGATAACTTAGATATGTTTGATGCCTTATTTTTTCACTTGCAAGAGCTTAGGCATTCAGAGAACTCCACAGCTAGTGCAAAACTACTTCTGAAGGCCAGAAAGAACTACTTCAGTTACCTACTCTGTGCTCTCATATCACACAAAATGACAGATTTTCACCCAGTAGTTTCTATAGCAAGATCAAATTTAAAATTGAACAGCATTTCTTTTGGAAAGACAGTCAAGCTTTAAAGAATTCAGTAACACATGCTAAAGTGAAAAATAAACAAACTAACAAAGGCACAAAATGAAAGGAGAGCTGCTAAAGACCTCAGAACACACAGTTCATTCCAGTACACCCAAGGCACCATTTACTTTACCTGAGCAGCTTGGGGCTTATGCTTATCTACTTGATTCTTCAATTCCTTCTGGGATGTCATTTCCACCATCTCCAATCCTTACTTTAGGAGGCACATAGATGGGATCTGAACAAACAGCTGAGCATGACCTATATCCATGGCATCAAACTAATTCCTTTGGTATAGATATAAAAAGAACATGTCCTTAACTTAAAATGTTAAGGGATTTGAAGCCAAGGCTTTGGGTTTTAATTATTCAGACCTCCTTAAAATATTTAATTGATGGCATTTCTTTTGAAAAGAGAGACTGAAGGTAGACTAGACAGAACTGGCCATTTTCTTCCCTCCATTTTGCAAAAAATCTGGGAAGTTATCTATTGTTGCAACTTAAAAGCAACCATTATCTAAAAATTAGAATATGTCTGGACAAACAATTCTGGATTTCTCATAAGGCAGTTTCAAGTCATCAGGATCTGAAACATCATCAATATCTGAAATATCATCATTCCACACCGAATTCCTGCAATGATTCTATGATACTGGAAAAATACTCTACCAAAAAAACTGAAACCCTATTTCCAAACCAGGCTGTCAAGTTGTGAATTATAGAAATTTGTTTCAATATGCCTCATGTTATTTTACACATTTTAATCCCAGACAGTAGGTAACAGTGGAGAGAAAGCCAAGGAAGGGTTCAGAAGGCCTCGTGCCATTGCTGGCCCACACAGAAGGATCTCAAATATGCCTCATTACCATACCTCGCTTCCCCATTGGCAATAGCAACACTCTGGAAAGCAGAGCTTTCCAAGCAGAGAGGGAAAGCGAAAACAGCAGCTGTTTTACCTTGAATATGGAAATTTTTCTTCCTGCCGCTCAACTAGATTCCAGATACACCTCCCCCTTTTCCCTGATGAAGGTTTTATCTATGAATTGCATCACTCAAACACTGGGATTTGACTTGTTTTTTACTTCACAGCAGCCGCAGACAAGCAGGAACATTACAACTTTCAAAGGGAATGTTTGTATTTTAAGCTTAGCTGTATCCTACAGTCTTTTTAGGTCAGGTCACTTAGAACACGGGGTTCGTCTAGAGTGGGGGAATAACAAACATTTTTTAACTGACAGTTGGAACTGAAAGAAACAGCATGAAAAGAGGCAGCTTAGCTATTGGTTTTGAAGCGATGGCATTTGTCTGTGAGTGCATAGCCTACAAGAGGTGACAGGTTCTAAAATAATGGTACTGTAGCAGGCACTGAAATGTAAAACATATGTCACACTTTTCCTTGCTTGCAGTGAGGTTTAAAATATTTATAATGCTGCACCTTTCCCTGAAAGCTTTCTGCAGCATTCCTGGGTTCACAGGCAGGTGAATCTTTGTCTTAGAACTGCAATGCTTATGAAGATTCATTCCTCAGCATACAAAGAAAGGAGTACACTTTAGGGTACAAAGGCATGGCTAAGCAGCAGCCCCCAAACAGCTATTCTATCAGTATGTATTCATCCTGACACAATGTTTGCTTCCTCAACATAATTTTTTGTTTTAAACTACTGTTTCATTTACAACACAGGTTGAAGCACAGATACTATTACTTCATTACACAAGAACTCCACAAATTTGTCAGAAAAGCATGATCTAGGGCTTTAAATTAGGTAAAAGGAACATAGAGCATTTGTATGTGTCTGTCCATCCACAGGCAAGGACAAAAAAAGTTACATGATATCCTTTGTTTCTTCTTTAATGTTCTGCAGCATGCATTTGATTAGCATTAGAGAGGAAATTATTTTTTGAGAGTTAAACTAAGAGAGACATAATCTATTTTTTCATCTAAGGAATTAGGAGATCTTAAGAACCATCTGCTCACAAGACATTTGAACTGTGGACAAATACACACCTCTAACTCCAAGCTGCAAAAAACTAAAGGGTTGGGCTCTATTCATCAGGCATGCAGAAAGGCTCAGACTTCCAAGTTAAAAAGCTTTCCAGCAGCTAATGTGACAAAATTTTGGTATCTAAAAAATCAGGAAGTCAGTGAAACAGAGGCAGGTAGAACATATGTGCAGATTTTCACTGGAATACATGAAACAGTTTCTTTTGAATCAAAACGGGTCATAGCTGGTCAAACACATGCATCCTGCTAAAGACCTGTTTGAAACCAATGCATTTTAGAAACATCTTAAGCTTTCAAATAAAAGATAATCAAATCCATGTTCTGGAACCTCTCATTTGTAGCAGAGACCTGGTTTGACCTTTTGTTTGCTTAGTCATTTGCATTATTCAGAGGTACAGACTAGACCTTAAGACAAGCTTTCAGTAACCCACAGAAACTAAATTGTAGTGCAAGATACAAAGCCTTGACCTTCATCAGTGATTTGAATGATTTATGGATATCACTAAGAATAAAGCACAAAGCAATTCTGTGATTCCTTGTTCTGCTTTGTCTTCTCTTAGCAGCAAGGGAATTCGCAAAAATTGCGCAGGTTGCTTCTTAGTGGCACCAAGCACCTGTAGATGCTATTGTTAGAACTGCAGTATTAAAGGTCTGATCAGATTTATGACTAAAATGAAACACAATTAATTAAAAAAATATTTAGATGAGTATATCAGATCACATTTTATACAATTTTGCAGCTCTCTAGATGGCACAGTATTGCTTTGACAGGCTAGAGAATGCAGCTGAAGTAGAGCTTTCTGCTGCCACAGTGCTACGGGAGCAGATCTGGCAGGTCACCCATTCTCACAAAGTGAAGTGACACCATTTCAGTTCCCAGCCAGTCAGCCTCAGTGATGGGCAGTTTTCCTTTCACTCCCTTGATGCTTGCAATTAGAGGAAGAAATAGCACTTCCATGCTCTGAGACACCAAACAGTCAAAATAGGAAAATGAAACAAAAGTGTGTCCCAGCATCTGGATTGAGGAACATTGTACTAATAGGAGGAGGAAAGCTCTGGGTGAATATTAGTTGGCACTATGGACATTATACTCAAAGATAAATGACCAATATTAGCAGAGATATTAAAAGCACATTCTACCTTCCGGTTTGAAAGTCATCAGCAAGCGGTCCTGAGCCTCTTTAGTTCTGTGTTGCCTACTAGTGTCAAGGGGGTTAACCCAACAGGTTTCATGAGCAAAGGTAAGATTTCATACATGTAAGGAAAAGAGCACAGAAAACTTAACAACTTCCAAGAGAAAACACACAACGAGGCAGAAAATTATGGACCAAGTGTCTTGGTGTAGGCTTCTGTGTATGATTAACAAGAAAAAATTAAGTCACTCCCTTAGTAGACCAAACAATGTGTAAGAGACCAGTAATTAGGTACAGTCTTGTCTCTCATATGTTTGCAGGTGTTTGCCTCTGAAAAAGGCAATGGCTTCTTCTTAAAATGTTCTGGATTAGGAAAACAGTAATTAATAGTGTTATTGCTGTGCTCTCCTACACAGGAGGAAATGGGTGGAGAAGGAAGCTGCCCAAATTTAAAGATACTCTACTCTTATTAACTCTATGAGCATAATGCACTACTGTTCTTGTATGTGAATTTCCAGGGTACACAAATTTGAGGCCATGAACTGAAATTTTAGCATTATATACAGTTCTGTGTAAAATTCTGACTGTTGAGACACTTAGGGAAACTTGAGCATCATGGATATATGAAAACATCTGACAAGTATTTAAGCATGTAAAAAATATTCACTGAACTTGCTTCATCTGCTCATATGTCACACTTCTGCCCAAATTCTGCCAGACTAAAAGTTAGAAAAAGGATTCCAATAAAATTCAGATTTCCTACTGAATCCAATGTTCTGACTCTTCCCAGCTTCCAGAGAAAACAATTCCTTATAATAATTCTGTTCTTTTAATCATAAAACATTTGTATGCACCACTTTTTCTTGGTCCCCAACAGTAGCAAAATGACCAAAATATCACAGAAATGCATATTCAAAGATGAGCTCAGACACATGTAGTGAAGTGTTTAACATAGTCAAGATTCCACATGATTTTTAGTCCAGCGCAACTTGCTGAAGTTTGTATTAAACTTAGCCAAGCATCTAGAGTGTTATGTATACGAACCAAGACCATAGAAATCTGCTCTTATGTCATGCTAATCATCTTTAGAGAGCAACAGCCACTCCATACTCAGACGTAGGCTACCAGCAGCCTTCAGTTTTCTAATTTAAAAAAGAAAAAAACTAAACATTTTTCCCTGTTTCCTAATCTAAATATGTTCCTCAAGTTTTTATGTTCTCCACACTACACTTGTACAAACACCCACTTCCTTTTTTTAAATTATACTTTGCTTCAGCTAAGAATCAAGTACCTGAAGATCTTTTCAAGTGTCTGGTTCTGTAATAACATTTACTAAACTATTTCCTTCTCTCTACAGTGAATTACTTCTGGTGCATGGTAGCATTTTGGACAGCAAGCTATGGAGACAAATTTTTGTAGATAATTAGCTGAGAGGATATTCAGCAGAAGTGGGTCATACTGTACTTGTTTACAGATGGTTCAATAGAATGGATTTCAGCAAATCCACTTGCTTAAATGCATAACATTTTGAAAGAAGAAAGCAAGTGGAAAAAATATTTTTAAAGGTTTACAAAATGTTAAAGAACATATCCTTTTAGTCTAGGTAGTTAATAGGTTGACAGAAGGTTTAACATGTGCAGTGAATACACTGCATTGTGTATGAGTAGAGATAATGTGAGCTTTTAGAAAGACGACAAGCACCAAGCAGGAGACAGCATAACCACTGCAGATACAGACCTACATCATCTTACAGGTGCTACTGAAGTATGACCAAAATTATCCTTTATCGATACACACGTATGATAACTACAAATACCACTTATTTCCTTATTTGACAGCACCATGTTTAGGCAGCATACTCATGGGACACAGGCCTGACTCTGGCTCAAAAGGAAGCTACTGCATCCAGTGCCATTTCCTACTGCAGCAGGGCTGCGTCACCAACTAACCCACACTGAAAGTCCAATAAAAAAAAGTCACTACAAATTCATTATAAATTCAAAAACAGAGCTCTTTATTTCCCTAAGATAGTTCCACATGTGGATACAGCATGATACAGAGCCCAGAGACAAACAGCAGAAAGATACCAGAAGAGAAGACACAAATACCTGAGCTACAAAATCCTTCAAGAATTATTCTGTCTTTAAAATCACATACGGAAACCTATGGAATTTACACTTCGGAGTCCAATCTCATTATGGGAGAATACGCTGTGAAATGGACCCCAGAGAAAGACAGTGCTGAAAGGCACCCTGAATTCTACAAGCCACATTCATGAGAGACTTGTTGGAGTTCAAAGTTAATGCTTTTTCTCAGTACGGTTTTGAGTTCAGAAAAGTTGGTATCCCCCACCCCCTGCAGTTTCCACATCCCATGTTCATTTCCCCCCCACCATGTGCTCCCCCTGTGGTTTGTCCCTAATGCAGCGCTGCTGAGGTCTTGGGGCCATCTCCTGAGCACAGCCCCTGCCATGCACTGCCAATGCAGCCACCGCAGTGAGCGTTGCTGCCGTGCAGCAGCTCCGGGACCAGCCGGGGATTCCAAACCAGGGCGGCCGCTCCCAAAGGAACAGTCCCTGTTCCTCTGCGGGCAGTCCACTGGAAATGCACCTGCACCTTCTGCCCGTCCTGCCCCAATCCCTGAGTCCCTATTGGTTAATTCTCTTGTCACTTGATGAGTGTTTCCCCAATTCGAGTTGTCAGTTAACCACTGCCCCTCTCCTCACCCTATTGCATTCAAGTTCCAAAGCCCTTCCCTCAGATTTCCTTCCTCTTTCTGGGACTCTGTTCTTATTGGATGTTTAATGGTTACCAACATACTGTTCACCCAATTCCTTTTAAGTTTCCACCCCATTCCGAGTACCTCCCCTAACCAACCTTTTATAAGTTAGCACCTTCATTAATGAAGTGCTTTTTCAGTTTACTCTCTCACTGAGTGTGGAAGGTTTCCTTGGGAGCCGATTCCCCCTAGTAACTTGTGTCTCCAGAAATGTGATTCCATCAGTGGCATTACAATATGGAGAAATGTTACTGTTGCATTTGTAGTAGAAACATAGCAAGCCTATTTTCTCCTAGCAACAAGCTGCTGACATAAAATTATCATACACTGAACAAGATTTACTTCCAGATCATGAGACACTCCCATAAACTTTGGCCTAACTGTGCCCTCAGTATTACAGTGGTTACTGAGGTTCACTGTGCAGTTTTCCTGTTTCAGAGCTCAGACTGTTCTGAAGATTGCAGAGCAGATGCTAGAGAAGGAAATTAAAGATATTATTTTATTTTCCAATGCATGCAACTGACCAGATTGCCTACCATAAAGGGAACATAAGACCTAAAACGTTAGTAGCAGATATTATATCACTTCTTTTTCCATTAGACATACACCTCTGATAGTAGTTTGTTAGAAAGAAATGAAGGTTGCAACAATTCATTGTTTTATATCTATCTACACAAACACAACAGTATTCTCTTACTTAATGGTGGCTCTCAAGACTTGGATGTAATTATCAAAAAGTACTCCCAAAACAGTGTAGATATGCATCCTAATTGGTATTAGATTTTGTCCAATAAGAATGAAAAGGTGGTCCAACCACTCAAGTAAATAATCAACAAAAAATGTCTGTATTAATTGCCATAAAGTCCTTGATTATTAGGTTCAGTCATTTGCTCCCTACATCTTTCCTGGTTAAAGAGCATTGTTACATGGTAGCTACCTTTGCATCCTGTACAGAGTTTACTCCAGATAATATCCTATCAAATGAACTTTCTGAAGCAGGACAATATATTCTTCTCAGATACATGCAGTGTCTAAAATTAGTGTGTAAGCTGGGACTACGCACTTCCTTAATGTCTAGATTAAAAAGTTATAACTTTACTGTTTAACATTTCACTGTTCTTACACTGAAACATAGAATAATTTACCCTGTCCAAAATAACTGTTAAAAGACAAAAGATTGAAACACATGTGGAGGGAGGAGGGAGGAAGCATGCCTGCCAGATCAGCTATTTCAATTCCAGGACGATAAGACTGAGCCTTAGAGCTGCACACAGGCAGAGTGAAACATTTAAAAATCTATAAAGCAGTGATTTAACAAACCACTAACTAAAAGAGGGCATCTGATTATAGAAAATTGTCAAGCAGATGCCAAGAATGCTATTATGGTTTCCAATAATTTTCTGCCTAAACTTCACTCCAAAAGTTCTCCCAAGAAGCTCCAAAGCCTAGTCAGCACAGAGCTTGTGAAAAAATCTGGGGAAGGGGGGGAGACATGACACCAAATCAGAAAAAGCCACCACACCCAACTCATCCTCTCTTTCCTGTGTTTTCCACTTTTACATTCCAAGAAACAAAATATTTTAGCAACTCAAAGAATCAGCACTTAAATTAGAAACGATTGGTTCAAGAAGGCAGGAATTAAACTTAATTTTTCACTTAAATTAAAAAAGGAAAGGCCTCAAATCAACAAAAAAGTAACATTTATAATCCCGTGAACAGTTTGACTACTAAAGTTAGTCATAATGCTTAAAATTCACCAGTCACTTACTTATACAAATGTTAGCAGAACCTGGATATGAATCTAAGATTTAAATAAAATCAGACTTCAGTGAAACCTCAATCCATAATCACCTATAATTGTTTCAAATATTACAGTCTAAATTGTTTTAGAGTTGGCTAAGATGCAATAAGGCCGGCAGTTTGCAAAACAAATGATCAGTGTATGCATTAGGCCTGGAAGTTGTGACTTGCAATATAAAATATCTGTGAAAGCAGAAAGGATTCAATCATTCACTATTGCATAATTCACAGCATTTGTCTGCTTTTTGTGTCATGGTGTATGTCCTGCATAGGACCTTGCATAATTACATACATAATATAATGTGAGGAAGTTGCTCTTCTGAATTATATGTGGGTGCATTATGTGTATGTACTTAACAAATAGAAACATCCATAGTAAGCCACAGTCAGTGCAAAGAAATCAATCCTCATATGTTCCATACTGGTGTCCAGGCAATCCACTGAAAGGCAATAGAGACACAATGCCCAAATCACATTCAGTTGTATTCCACATGGAAGTTGGAAGCTTAGTTCTTCACTTTCTGTCCTTCTCTGTTGAATTTTATTCCCTGGTGTCCCTCACCAGTTCTTCTTCATTTTATGCCACGGACTGGTCTCCTACTTCCCTTGGCATTTCAGGAACCCCTCTGCAGGGCAATAATGCCCTAAATGGTTCATGGCACATTTATTCCAAAACAGGACTTCCCTTCCCTGATTTTATGGAACTGTATTTTAAACAGCCCAGTATCTGAGGGTGAACACAGAGGAGTAACAGTCTCTTTGGAAGAATAAGTTCTTTGCAGACTGCTCTTTTCCAACTAGTAATTTGAGCTTAATTTTCAAAAGGTATTGACCAAAACTTTGCCTGAATTGGGCTATTCCACTCAGGTACACATAAAACAATATGATACCTTATGTTTTCTTTCAGAAAATATCTAGATGACTCATTCTACTATTGTACCTGGACAGTCATTCAGGACTTCGTGAATGTATTTCATCTTACATCAAACATGCTAAGAATAAAGTCATGTGCTGTTCACAGTTTGATCCTGACTCATCTCACTTCGAGGTCTCACCTATTGCAATCCTTCACACTTCACCTTGGCAGCCAAATAATGGGAAACATATACAACTAGATGTAAAGTGTCAATTAGGATTTTTTAAATGCTGTCTCTCACCATCCCAAAGATAGGGCAAGAGAAGTGTCCTTTCAGTTCTATTCCTTTATCCAAGATGAATAAAACATATTATTAACTTACAGAGAAGAAACAGAAGACCTGCTAAAATGATTTGTGGCTTGAACAACACACAGAATCAACTCACCATTGCTTAAAAGTAATCAAGGCAAGCAGTGGAAACAAATTTACATAAAAGCATTTCATGGTCTTACAAGCAGTAACATCTGACGGACAATGAAGAGATTCAATCCAAGCTGGCCAGGATTATTTAGAGCTCAGAGGCCTCAGATCTCTCATGGGCCAGAAAGAAAATTCCTCTATATTATGAGATGCTTTAAAGCAGCTCAAGAATTTTGCCAAAGGAAGGGAAAGGAGCGAGGAAGATAATCTCAGTTTGTGCTCACAGACAAATAGCAAGAGACTGCAGTTATTTTTCAAGGGGGCTCCAAATAAAAGCATGAGGAAGTGGTCTATTTTTTCACAGATAGTTTTCACTCCCCTGTGTTGATCATACACAAGTGCACAGGCTACAAGACACAGCAATGCTCAGAGAACACAGGCTGTTTGCTGCTGCTGCTGCTCTGTGAACATGCCATTTAGTGTGGCACAACTTCATTCTTGCCTTTTTCATTTAACGCTTCCTGTTCTTTCAATTCTACTGCTGAGTGACATTGATCTTTGGGTCTTGAATACCTGAAATGAATTCCACTGCAAATGACCTATTCTCCTGTTTCTGAATGCAAAGCCAACAAAAATACAAGCACCTGGTTTATAAGGATGACTTACATAGAAGTCAAGTGTAAAAGAAAATGGAGATATAGACATATTTACACATATGCATATATATAAAATAAGTATGGTTAGGGAATGAAACAATTCATCTTGATTCTCTAATATGGCAACAAGATGCTTTTCTACCTCAGAGTAGTGGAGTTAAAGCATTTATTGGGTACACTGCTTCCATCTTCATTTTTCTCAGCGGAACTACATACTGTCGGATGCGTAGCAGACATACTACTCAGCATCTTCAGGCAGTCTTAAAGGTACTACTGATTTTATGCCCGAGTTTGCTCCAAATTTCTTGGTGCAAGGTGTAAGCATTTAACTGGAAATCAGGACAATAGTGAAAAACAGAAAGTTAAAATTAAGCACAGTTTTTGCACACCCTTAGGAATACTACCAACTTAAGGAGAGCTGTTGACAAAATTATTCAGAATAAAAACCCAAATAACTTCACTACTTGACCCATTATCTGTTTAACTAACAATTGCCTCATTGTTTCATTGTAAAAAAATTAACTGTTTATTTGAGCAAGGTCTTTGAAGGACAAAAGCTGCTGAGGTTTGTTTATTAATGGTTAAACCCCCCCAAATCACTGCACATGTAGATCAGTCCTACTCAGAGTCCCAAACTCACTGTTACACTGAATTTACAGCAATGTAATATCTGAAAATTGCTTTGTAACAACATAAATGCATTTAGGTTTCAAAGGAAAACACGGTATTTTTTTCTGTTAAAAAAAAAAACAGAGGAAGACAGGAAGTCCAAGAGACAAATTTGATTATAGTCAGGAAGGACAAATACACAATCTTTGGTTATTATGAAAACAACTCCACAGGTCTGTGATGGCTTTGCCTTACAGTAACAGTTTAAAGCACCAGCAATCCAAAGACCTTAAAATGCATTGACAGTAACCTGATTTTAGCTACATAAACAAGGTAGAAAGGTTTGAGGCTTTTTTGTTTCAAGAAAATATTTTCTGAGTACAAAGAATGAATTTAATTTTAATTAACACGTATAAAATTAAATTTGTCACTGGATCTTTTCTTAAACTTTTTATACCCATAATGAAGAAGGTAAGCACTTACCTTTTATAAGCATTGCCTATCTGGAATATGGAATTCGAGCAGAAGAGGGAAAGGAAATGGAGGAAAGACTTCAATTTCTTTCAAGAGTACAGGAAATGAATGAGAAAAACCTGGATGGTCATGTACTTTAGCAATTAAAAGGTACAGTGATTAGGAATGATTTCTTTACCTCACAGCTGTGGAGAAGCCTAGCAGAGCTATGCTGAAATAATAACACACACACACACCCTTAGATTAAAGAAAAGTCCATGATCAAGAAGAGTTTGCAAACAGACTGCTAGCATGACTTGGATTTACTCAAAATGATTGGCAAAGTCTTGCCCCATCTTTCCCCAATATTTTTTCCATATATCACCAGCATTAAAAACACCCAGAGAAAAACACACTATCATGCAGCAGGAGTACAAGAGGGGTCTGAGCTTAGAGCTGTCTCAATTCACCCGCCAGGTCAGAGAGGTGTAAAAAATCATGCAAAGCCTCTTTGACTTTCTGAGCAGCTTCATAGTCTAAGACTGTTCTTGCAACAGGGAGTTTAGTTTCACAGTTACTAGAATGAAATTTTTACAGTGTGATATGACAGTCTTCAAAGTCATCACATGCTTCTCCATCTCTTGGCCAAACTCAAAGTCCAGCAAAACTGAGAAGGAATCTGCTCTTGCTCTCCTCCTGAGGTTTCTGCCTTCTAAACATACGAGGCTCATATTCTGAAGTTTATGTGCCCCAACAACAATGGGAAATTTAAAGATTGGCAAGAGAAACATCAAATACTCTGTTCACTGAAAAGAAAAGCTTATAGCAAACCAAAATAGTTTTTCAATTCAAATGGGAAAAATATGATCATCCATCTTCTCCCTTTATTCTTTTCCCCTCCAACCTACAGCACATGAAAAGAAATTGGGAATATTTCATCTCCACTTGAGGTGTCTTTCTTAACATTAGTAAAGGTGAATTTCTGCAACATTCTCTGAAAAGAAACACCCACAAATTAATGCAAATGTGTTTAAATCTATAAAAACATCTTCTGGCTAAATCCTGCAATTTTTCTTCTTTCTTTTATCTCTAACCTTTTCTGGTTTTTAACATCTCCACATGATGCGGAGCATTTGTACCACCAGGAATCACAGTAGAAGCTTGAATAACTAAAATGCAAAGTTCACAAGTCTTCGCACTCCTTTGGGACAGCTTGGGGCACAATGTGCACAAAGCCCAGGTGGCATATCAGTTAATGTGCTAAACCCTTGGTTTTATAAATGAGAAAACATAGCGCCTTCAAAACAGAACAGCAGCTTTAGAATGATACCTCCATGCACAGACATCCAAAGCACTATTTAGAAATCCAGAGCAGAGCTGCAAAGGCAGAGCTAACGAGGTGAGCAGGTAAGTGCAGCAGCTGGAGCTGCTGTAACTCAGTATTTGCAGTGTACAGCACAATATAACAGGGATCGCAGCAGCCCACAGGCTGGACGGCATCAAGTGTGCATCTGCAACTGTGCCTGCCCTTTGCTGCTCCTCATGGCAAGAAATTCAGGATCATAGTTCATGATACTAGCTCTGCTTACTCAAGAACATCCTGCAATACCTTTACCACTGCTTTCCACACAAAAATAAAACAAAACAAATAAAGCCAAAACAAAAACAAAACAAAAAAAAATCCACCAAAAAAATGCTGCTAAATCTAGAGGAAAGGAACAGCTAAAGGAGAACAGTGATTTGTTTAAATCACTTATTTTTCCATCTCTCTGTAGAGAGTGTGGGTACAATTATCCACAAAAATTAAAAAAGTATCAACTGTTACTGAACCCAATGAGCAACTATTCAAAAAAAGCACACGAAGCTACCTTGGGCAAATTGCCTTATGTCTTGCACATCTTTGGGCTACAGCTGGAGCCAACCAAAACTCGCATATAAGAATTAGTGGGAATGTCTGTTGAATACAGCCAGATGTCAGAAGACGGAAGACCAAGATAACCTGGCTAGAAATGAAACCTCGAACATTGATTTTTGAAGTATCATTCACTATTTTCCATCTGCACCTTAATAAACTGAGTGACAATCCTGCACAGCAGAGCGTGATGCACTCTGACTGCCACTGGCTTCACTAGGAGCATGCCAGCACCCCTGCAGTTGAAAACTTGGGATTTAAGGAGCCATGGATGACAAGAGAAGAAACCACTGCTACTTCAAAGGACTGTCATACCAGAGTCAAGGTGTGAACAACACTGCTTCCCATGGTAGACCCAGGGATTCATTTTGTTAGAATCCATATAACATACAGCGTGCTGCCAACCTCCAAGCATTCAAAGAAAACTCTAAATGAAATAAATGTACAAAACTCTGGCGAACAGCACATATAGTGAATTGGATGAGCCTGTATACCAAGAGGTTAGTTTTAAATACATGAAAAGAGTCCAAGCATTACAAAGTAAATGCTGTTTTGATCTGTTACGTACATGCAGTACAACCTCCTTGAAACCTGTTATATGGTGCAGTATATATGAAATGCACATTGATGCCCAAGATGCTTTTCTGAAATATTGTAAGTTTTGCCTGAATGGCCATATTCCTTATGTGGAAACGAATGCTAAAAAACCCCCTAGATCTGTACATTTAGCCATGCTGATTTTAGCACTGCCTTAGCACATATTAACAGCATGAAAAACAACAACAAACAGAAGAACTGGTCCATAATGAAGGGACTAATTCAAACTGTGCAGTGGCCACAACTAGCTTTCTGCATACAAAATGTGAGCCCTATAAAGCAATAAAATTGAAAATCTCGCAATACTGAGCAGAACCTATTCAGAATTCACCCAGATCTGCACTGGGTAACTCACAAGCTTTGGCTGTGGATCTGAACACAGGATGGATAGATATGGGTCTAAGATACAGACCTCAGCAATAAAGTGATCTTACTACCTCTTATTTCACTATACAGTTGGGTCAGAAATATTTAATTTATCTACATACAAAACCAGAATACACTGTTCAACCTAAACACTTGGAATTACTCTTTTCCCAAAATCCTTCCTTTCAAGGAATTTGGACAGTTAGAAATCTCTTCTTACTAAGTAAATCATGTCTACAGAAATACGTAGCCTTGGATTTAGTTTCTTATCTTGTTTTATGAGATTGGTTTTACCTTTGGCCTAGAACTCATGGAAATACATTTCTCTGAGTATTTTTTCAAGCAGCTCTAAAATTGCATGATTAGTTATAAAGACATACTCAAATGGTAAGTAAAAGCAAGTGGTTATACTCATTTCAATTAATCTATGCTGATGCATACAAGCTAAAACTGACTCTGTATATATCTACATGCACATCAAGCATACAATTTTTCCTCAATCTACAATATAATTCCTATTTTGTTTCCACTTGTTTATGATTCTCTTGTTGGAAGTGCAATATTGGTCAACACTTACAATATGAAAGCTACAACGATGAAGGACTTTAGTATCTGGAATGAAAACTGGTATTATAGTAAATGTATTTTATAATTTAAACTTAACAATAAAAGTTACAAGACCACACACTCCTTTCCTCTGCCTGTTGGGAAATCACTGGTTTATAATGCCTAACTGGGCACTTACTTCATACTTGTGATCTCAGTTAAACAAGAGGCAGACACCATAAAGTGTTAAACACAATGGCATGCATATTATTATTATTTTAATTCTCTTCACAGGGATAATAGTTCAATCTGTTGACTGTTACTGTGCTTTCTGAGCCAAGCCGCATTCCTGAGCTGAGAGAGACTTTCCAGATTAAAGAAACCAAAAATCCACTGCATGCCTAAAAGAAAACATAGTCCAGGGAAAAAGAAGGGAAATCATCTGCAATTTAGAACCTGTTTATTTACCAGAGATAAAAACATATAGAAGATCTGAGGCTTTCAGCATTTAGTATATCCAAAATCTATTTTAAACATGACATGATGTGCTATCAACTAGTCCATTTCTCCCTCTGCCTTGCTTCTCCCTGCATAAAGCCACCACTGCTGTGCTGTGCACTGTGTGGGTCTCCTCAGCCCTGCCTGGAAATGCTGCTTCAGCTTAAACACATCCAAAGCCACCCTTCTGCACTGGTTCCCTTCTCAGAAAACATACCTCACTACTGAGCTGGATGGGCAAAACCAAGCCACTTTCAGCAAGATTTAGTCCATTCCTTTATTTGGAAAAAGTAACATTAAACTGCAAACCCTGCAATCACAGCCTTGTTTTGCAATGAAATAGCAACTTTTGCTGCCAGTTCAGGGCCACCGGGTCAGAGACAGGATGCCTTACAGGAAAAGGTGAAAACAAAGACACACTACGTACATGACAAGTGTACACACACACACACACACACACAGAGAGAGAGAGAGAAAAACCCTTTGGATAATTGTAACAGGCCTGCATGACTCTGCTTCACATTGTTAACACTGAGCCTTGGAGTAGGCTCATGCTGGACTTCATTCCCATCACTTGCTTGTTTAGCTCATTTTTGTGTTGTTCATTTCTAGAGATCACCAACATCTAGAAGGACTATAATTAAGATGCAAAATATCATGCACTTTACCTAAACAGTGTACATATGTAGCTTTATTTAGCTTCACCTTCTTGTTATACACGGCCAATTAGTTACAGCAGGCACACCAGTACAACAGGAATGTTTCCTATGCAGTTTTGTTTCCTAAATAACTTCTGTGACAGTTTCTTGGCAAGAACTATAGCAGAGAGGTTAACATATGTTAAGAATACATACAGCAGGCATTCCTAGTTGGAATACAAGTAAATAGCAAACATCACAGCAGTAGCATTTCCCATGCTCACAGTCCCAGTGAGTTGGCTTCAGAACCTCAAGTCAGATTTCAGCAGCACACTCTACCACCATAAAAAGGAACCTTTTCCCATCAATTTATATTCAATAAGTTTGCTCATTAGAGCTCCTAACCCATAACCTACTACTTCAGCCTCCTATTTCAGAAACACTGGTCTGAAAGGTAATATTACAGGTTGGGAGAAGTACAAATGAACTCTACTTAAAGCTCAAGACTAAACTCAAAAAATCCATTTTTGAATCTAGAATTGCACAAACCATGAAGGTCTTCAGTTCTTCAAGGTATATAAAAGCACATGCAGTTTGCTTAGATATTGCTTTTCTTGGTAGCACCAGGAACAGCAAATTTCAAGGTTTTTCTCCTGTTCTTGTCACAACCATGACATCAGAAAATGCTCCAGCTGCGCTCCCCCACTGGTGAAAGCTTCTCTGTCTCTTGAGAACTACCTGGAAAAAAGTCAGCTAGATGAATGGTGTGGGCAAGGGAGCCCTCAGACTCATATGCAGTGTTCCGAAACATTTGTTCATTCTCCTCGTGATAAACCTACTGCAACTACGACAAACTTCCCCACAGTCTCATAAAGAGAAACCTTGACAGGCCCCTCCTTACCAGCATCATGCAAACTGTGCTAACTCATCCAGAATCCTCTTTCTCCTCGCTGCTACAGCAACAAACCCTCTTTTCCAACCCTTACCTGTATCCCAAATCCCTAGGGACTCATTCCTAATCAGTTTATGCCTCTGACTCCAGTCAGTGTCTGCTCTGTCCATCATGCCCACTCATGCCACAAATGTGAATTTTACCACCCTAGAGGGAGTAAAGCCTCGGGCTGACTGGGGTCCCATGTTCAATCCTTTGAGAATCCAGAGGTGAGACAAACACAATTTTCTTACAAGACGACAGCTGTAAGTGTTCCTACTTAAGTCAAAATGAAAATAAAAATGACACACAATACATATTTCAAGTCTGCTAGTCTGCATTCTTGGAATACTTACAGGTGATAATTTGTCACCCAACTGAGCTCCAAAAAAAAAAAAAAATTATTACTGCCAGCATAGCAGAGTGATCTCAGTGAAATTTTTATAAGCACCACAGGAAGAAAAAAAATCTAACTTAAGGAAGGATTTGAAGGAGATAAGAAGACAATGGAAGAAAACTAGAAGATGCTCACCACAAAGCATAACAAGTGAGTGATAAAGGAGGACATAAGAGGCCAGTCTTAAAAATCTCAACAACATGAGGGTGATAGGTAAAGAAGCGACTGAACATGATGGGTCTTCGAAACCAAGACAAGTTCCCCTTTTTTGCTACAGACGTTTTCCCCATGCTATCATTCTTGCATGTTTCATAAAACCTGGAATTGGCAATTTATCAACAAAGTTAGAAGAAACCTAAAAGTGGTGGCCCTAAACAAGCCATGTTGCCCAAGACGCAGGGCTTTCCTGGACCAATATAACTTCCGGTTTACAGGGCATCCAGCCTTTTCTATGCAGCTTTTTAAGTTGGAGCTTACATCTATTTCACATGTAGTTAATTTATAATGAAGAAAGACCACAGAGAACTTTTAAGGCTGAAATGGAGAAATAGAATCTAAATATACCTACACAAGTATGTTACTCGTTAACATTTGTGAGGACCACATGTAAAAACATTCACAGGATTCTTCACCAGAAAAATCCTCAATGTTAACTGTAAGATTATAGTGCTCCTTCATCATTACAGACTTGTGCTTTATTCTAGATTTCCTGCTGAAAGTGTAGTCTAGACAGATCAAATTGACTATTTTCCATGTGAGCACAGGTGGAAAAAAATGGATCTCTGAGAAAGTTCTGGGCGAGGCTTGGATTTTCCTAGGCCACTCTGGAAAAATCTAGTGTTGTTTGCAAAAACATCAGGAAACGAGCAGAAAACGAATCATGAAAGAGATCTGCTGTTAATGATTTCCAGAGTTTTCAGTTTAAGGATGGTGTGACACTGGAATTAAGAACAAAAATTGAGTATTTCCACAGCCTATCTCCATGATTCAGCTTCTAACTTACTGAAACAAACAAACAAAAAAAACCCCAAAAAACAAATGAACCCTGATCAGAACATTCCACCAATTTTTCCTTCTAAATCTCTGAGGATACAAACACACATATTTTATGTTTGCATAAACTTGCACCCGTTACTATTCTGAAGGCTGTTGTGCAGCCCCTTACACATTCCAGCCCATACATAGCTGCAAGTGTTTGTTCAGATAACCAGTGAACTGGATGGGAGTTGAAGTTGCACGTACTTTTTGAAAAGGGAGGGAAGGGAGATGATTTTTGTATTGCTGTCACTCCCTGCATAGCCTCACACTCAAAGCCTGCTCACTCAGCCTGTTTAGACATTGCAGGGGTGGGCAAGAATGAGAGGGAGGCCAGAAGTTCTCCTCACAATACATTTGGTTAGATTTTTGGAGCTTTTGGGGACATGCCCAGTGTAGCAGACACTGCATAAACCTCAACATCACCAAAAATCACCAGGCTAAATACAGATGCTGCTATTTCATATGAGGTATCTGACCTTGCTACCTAAAAGCTAGCTGACTTATGACTACAGATAACTTGACTTTTTATGACCTGGTTGTATTAGTGTTACACAGCAGGTCACACAACAACAGCCCCCAGGACAGCCATTTATTTACTTACCTAGCTCCAGTGAACCTCTCATCCCCCTTTCCCAGTCTGCTTCCTTTCATCTTATTACTCATTTCCAATCTTTCTCTCCACTTCCCTTATACAGCTAATAATTTGTTTCCTTCCCCTTTCTGCATGGTAAATATGTTGAATTCTGTTCGCTCTTTGCCCGGTATCTATTAGTTTGCTTTACCATCCTTCTAGTATTTTTTTTTTTTACTTTCCTTTAAACTCTCAGATGTACCTGTTTGTTGCTCTCTACTCCCATTCTTCTGTTCCAGCTCTCCTCTACAAACTAGTCTTTCGATGCTTTTTTCACTGGCTACCACACAAACAAGTGGTCTGCAAACAGAATGTCCCATGGCATTTTCCTGAAAGTATTATATCATCTATTCTCAATATAGAGGGCTGATGCCAAAAATTACATAAGTTCTACCAGAATGGACAAAAAAAAATTAACTGATAATTTCAGACACAGTAGAAAAGTCCAACTCCCAAATGACTACAAACTCCTTTCAGCTGTTTCTAAAGAGCAATGAGGACCCACCTCCAGCCTCCTCTTCTCCAGACTAAACAACTGCAGTTCCCTCAGCTACTCTTTACAGAACATGTTTTTTAATCTCTTCATCAGTTTTCTTGCCCTTATGTACCTGGTTTGTTCTTCACAATTTTAAGAGGTGGAGGGAGAACCCTCAACATTCAAGCCAGGCTTTAAAGAGAATAGAGGAGTTCACTGCCAGAATATTTGTTGGAAAGATGTCTGAACTAATCATGTAATCCAGTAATGAATGGCTACAGCAATCTAATCAAATACAATACTATGAATTAATAAGAGAAAAAGGAACAGTATTTCATGTGTATTCACATCTGCTGAGCTCTAGAATACGTGTTTTTATAATAAAACGTTAAGCTATGTAGGCCCTTTGGGAATACATGTAGAAGTGCTTTTGGTATACAACAACCAGATCCTTTCAATCTACCTGTGCAAAACCATTTCAAGTTACACAGGGAACTGTACTAACACACAGCATGATGCAGGAATTTATCCTAAATTTTGATCCAGATATGAGTCCATTTTCACAAATTTCAGGAAACCAAAGTCCAGAAGAGTACCAAAGATACCCTCTCCTTGGAGTCTAATTGAAGGAAAAGAGCTGAACATGAGTGTTGATTTGTTTAGACAGGACAGCTGGCCTCATTACTTTAAACAAACTCAGAAGCAAGAAGGAAGTGAGACAGAAGGGCCTCTCCCGCTCTCTGGAGCCTCCTACTGTCTGCAAGCCAACACATGGAGCTCTTGGGGGCAAGAATTTGTACTTCACTGGGACAAAGTTTGCTGTGGCAATTTTTAATTCTGCTCGCTTTATCAGCAGATATATATACAATGAGGATCTGGACTCCATTAGATATGTTTTGAAATATAGCCTGTAAATAAAACTAGAATGCCAGAGGTTCTTTTAGTTGGACTTCTGGTGAATACTTCTCTGAAGCTGCACTGACCTCAAGGTCTTTTGCAGCCCTTTCTTAAAAAAGAAAATAAATTAAATTATTCTCCCAGATGGTGAGCCCAGCAACTTGGACACTAATCCCCCAAGCTCACATCAGCCCATTCGCAACACATCAAAGCATAGACCTTTTTTCACTCCCCAGAAAACATTCAAGCAAGTGGAAGAGCTAACACATGCATTTTGCAATTTTTTTTTTGTCAATAAAAATGTAAACATTAAAATAGGCATTTGAAAAGTGGCAAAAACCACCCTGCTTCCTACGTAGCTAATGACTGAGGAGACAAAAAACCACCCCAAAGTCTTAAGTTACTGTGAACTACTAATGTTGTTAAAATACTACTGTAATATATAGCACAAACAGTGGGAATCATATGGAACTTCTGTGCAAAAACATTGTTACAAAATTACAAATATTTTCAAGCTGCTTTTCTAGTAACTTTTCTGAAGCGTCTGGTGCACAGCAACTAAAGGTTAACCAGGCCTGCAAGGAGGCTCAGGGCAGAAGGTGCGTTCTGCAGCTGACATCAGGACTAATAGTGAACCCATCAGCAAGATTGTTACAGCCAACTGGTTTTCATTTAGAAGTGTTTTTGCTTCCTTTCCTTTCAGTGCCCTTTAGCAAGTTAGAAGTCAGGCTGTTCATTTTATTGCTGTGTGCTACAAAGAACACTTAAGGTTAAGGTGAACACGCGAAGCGTGGCTCCTTACTGAATATTTATTGTTACTGAGACGGGAGAGACTTTGTCACACTACAGATCTTGAAATAGCTTTGCTAGAAAAAAAGATAGGAAGAGTTTTACACATAAGCAAACACAGCTCGTCATAACTTATGTAACTACAAATAGTAACAGATTGGAGAGAATCCAGGTCTCAACAGCTTCTACTCAATACTTAGATTTAATGTACAGAGCAGGCCTCAGTCAAAAAATTAAACACCAGCTTACAAAATATCTTATTTAGCTACAGGAAGCTGTCTTCATTTCCTAAGAAATGTATTAAGCACTAAAACTAGACTCATGAGGGAGGTACGCATATAATTTTCCAAATACAACTGAGAAATAATGGCAATAAAAGTTAAAATTTCTTTGCTGGATTTTTATATCTTTACAGAAAAATTATGGCTATCAGATATTACTAATACAGGAACAAAACAATGTAATTTAAGCAGCTGCAGTAATCTGGAGGGGTGAGTTTTTAAATTAATATGTTCCATCTTATTAATGGAAATAGGGCATAACTGGAAGGACAACTTCTCATTTTGAGTACCAGTTAGAATCTAGCAGAGGACAGCAAACAGCAGGAACTGTTACTAGTGGGAGTGATTCGTACAATATGCTACAGATGAGCTGGTGTGAAGGGAGACATCAAGGACATTTGAAGAGAATCCTTGTTGGATTCTCTAGCAAGAGAGGTGTGGTTTGGGCTGGTGAAATACATGGAGGAAGAAGATTACTAGTTGGAGCAGAAGATCTGTAAGAAAATGGAACAATGAGATTAAAGGATCTAAAATGACAGGCAAAAGTCAGAGCTGAAAGCTTCATCCACTCTCGGTGCGAGAGCATCTGCTCAGGGAGTGTTCACTAACAGGGCATTGCAGTAGTGAAATCATTCTAAAGTTATTCCCCCAGACTAGAAATATTTTCTCACTGCCTATGTTTTTTGAGTCAATATTGATTGTTTTAGTGTTGCCAAAGTCAGAAGTGAAAAAAAAAGTGCCTCAGAGGTGAAGCTTTTCAAATGGAAGAGCTCTATTATTTAATAATCTCTTCATTGATCTGGCTCAAATTAGGCTGTAACTCCAAAACTGTAGGTATATTGCCAAGCCAGACTTAGGGACTGGGCACTGCACCATATTGTTGTAGCTTGAGGAGATGAAAATTTCCACTTACTATTTTGCGCACTGGAAGAAAAAAAAAAAGAGAGAAAAATGATCAGCCAGTATGCCCCAGATAACAGATGTGAAACACAGAGTCAGGGCTGCTGAGGATTCCAGTTTCACAGGATCATCCAGACAATGAAGAAAAAAAAAAAGCACATGGGTTAGAAACAAAAACAAATCCATATGCTGCCTAAGGGAGGAGTGCTAAGCAAACACACCATAATATGTTAACATCTTTTTTTCTCTTCACAGCCCAAGATTAGCCCAACTAGAAAATACTACTATCAGCCAAGATCTGGACTGCTCTTATGATTATTTTTTAAAGCCTCTAAAATGAAATCCTCTAAAAATTAAAAACTATTCCTTCAAAATTATTTTCTAAGACTTTTGATGATTTTACACTTGGCAAAAGAGGATAACATCCTTGCATCTCAGGGTTCTTTACTAAACACACTCTCGAGCAGTGGGGAAGAGAAGCAGCTTTGCTCTCAAATGGTTTCTGAGGGTTGGATGCTAATACAACACCCAGTGCCTGTATAAACACCACTGCCCAAGCAGGGTGCATTTCAGGATTTGTTCATACCAAAGCATATAGTCCACAGTTTCTGCTGGCAGCCTCTGCTCTTCACTGATAGCAACAGGGAACAGAGAACCTGCACTTCAATGTTCAGAAAAAACAAATATCACTGCCTTCCCTACCACTTCTCACCTTGAATTCTTTGGGTTCCTCCTGACCCCATTTCACTGCTCAGTTCTCCAGCCTGCTTTAAAAACTTTGCTCATGCTCAGTCAAACCATTCCAAAGGAAATCCCTTAAAGGGTTGATCGGCACAACATACCAAATGTGGTAAAAAGCTTTCTTCCACCACACCTTGATTTATACTGAAATTTGAATTGCTTGATGGGCAATTGTGAATCCACTACAAGGACCGAGCAAAAACAGTATTCACAAAGGTGAGGATTCACAGCATGTTTTCTTTTCTTTATTCCACCAACAAGCAGAAATACATCCCTGATATACTTGAAGAGTAGCCAGTAGCCTACTAAAAGTAGTGCAACACTAAAAGATGTGTTAACTCCACAGACTGTATCAAATGCTTGGGCTTTCATTAAGGAATAAGCACTTTAAATTCATATAAGACACGCAATAAAAAATTATTAAATCTCCTGAGAGAGGCAAGACCACACCACAGCCAGACTGAGGCAACAAAATGAAGTGTCTCCACTCAGGCAGCACTGCATTGACAGAATTACAGCTCAGTCTCAAGACTCAACAAATCCTCCTCCAAGGCATTATATTATATATACATTGAAATGTGATGCTTATTAAAGCATAATTCAAGATGTTCATTACCTATTAGTGGAAGCCCACACCTATCACACCCAAATCAGTCAGCATGTTAACTGCCCCAGGTGTCGTAAGAAATCAAATAAATGGCTTGGTGAGACAATTTCTGTACATATTCACTTCACATTTAATGGATGTCCTTGTGATTGTGATTGGAACCTCTTCCCCCAGGTCAGGGGCACAGGATGGGGAGAGAACAGAATAGAGGTGGGGAGCCACACATCTCAGCATCATTTCCAAGCACCCTTTCCAACAACAGAGCATTACCTCAGTACTAACAAAAACCCCTAACAGGCACAAAAGGAATTCCACTTTGAGCAGGAAAGGAGTGGCGAGTCTACTATTTTGCCTCTTTCATTCTCCTTGCTACCAAACAGCTGACTGAAATGCCAGTTTGATGGTTTTTTTCTATGATTTTAGATATGAAAAAAATTAACTCTTTTCGGGTCCTAATAACCAGGAAACATGCAGCTGAAACTGCAGACTAGAAGTGACCAGTGCAGTTAACTTCTACATTACTCACCTTTTACAGAGATTCTAGTTCCCTCATTTTCTTATCTTTCTATCACTCAAAGGAATAATTTTGATGTACAAAGGATTATAATTCCGTAATGCAAAAAGACAGATTAGGAGTCATGCCATTCCGTATCTCAGAAAAAGCAACCACAATATCTCACTTTTACAAATTTTAATATGATTTGTGTGGCAAGCTTTTGGTTGTGGAGTGGCTAAAGGAGTGGTTTCTGTGAGGAGCTGCTAGCAGCTTTCCCCATGTCTGATGCAGCCAATGCCAGCTGCCTCCAGGGATCCACCACTGGCCAAGGCCAAGCCCATCAGTGATGGTGGCAGCGGCTCATTTATACCACGCACCAGAAGTACAAAAGCTTGAGGTGATCAAGAACCTCCAGAACACATTACCGTTGATGTGCATAATTCCCTTTCTCCAGAAGGGTGTGGGCGGTAGAAGGTGGGGACAGGAAGGAAATCACCTCTATGAGCCCTGAATACACAGTATGATTTGAGACTTAAAGAATCTCGAACCGTTGTTTACCAGATTCAGTCTGCTGAAGATCTTAGATGTTCATGCTGCTACCTTTCACTGATGGGCTTGATTTCTGAGTGCAGTGTAGGAAGCTGAACAGCAGTACCTCCAGGGTTAAGCCCTCAAGGACTCATGACACAGTAGCATTACTAGCAGGCACACTAGCACGGGACTTCTAACAATATCAACTGCAGCAATTAATTTTCTGTTCAACTTAGATACACAGAAATCCTAATGCACAATCAGCAAGACAAAAGCCTGCTTTATTCCTTCAACATTAATATACGCACACACAAATCTGAAAACAGAGATTTCAGTATCCATCTAAAACAATTTCCTACAAATTCAGGACATAAGTGAGGACTATTTGTCCTTTGCTTTTCCCAACAGGGTAAGATACAGAAAAACATGCTGTTACCCTGAATGAAGGGCCGCTGAGGCCTAGCAAGTTTGTTTCTGCCACAAAACACCCAACTTCCTTTGGGAAACTATCCAAAGTAGCACTCTCAATAAGGTTCTTTCTCAAGTAGCATCAGAAACCACAGCTTGTCCCTGATAGATCCCCTCCCTGTCCATAATTTCCCTTGACAAAATTTTTCCACCTTCTTGTCAGCATAACTCTTTTCTTAACAACCGAAGTATGCAAAGGTTTCAGACTCCTCCAGTATACTTTGTCCTTGAAAATAACATTTTAAAATGAATCTCAACTTTTATCACTGGCTAAAGAACTTCCTCCTATAAGAGCACACTCATATGAGATTTATTAGGAAAAATTTCATCTCTCTGAAGATGTGTATGATGTCTCAGCACCACCTTTCCTAGGTATAGCTATTAAGTCTAATTAGGCGTATTACATAGTTCCATGATATCTTTCTCCAACAGCACAAAGTTTATGCATCATGTGTCACACCAGTTGCTTCTTTCAGCTGTGATTCTCTAACAGTAATGAACCAATGCTCATGATACTATTTTTGAATGACAAAACATCTAATTCCCACCTGCTTTATAGTAAGAAATTCAGACACTGAAGGAATCATCTTTAAAGGCTACAGTATATGTTAGTAGCAGGGAACACAACTCCAGTGCCCTGATGCCCTAGTTCTACTCTATATACTTTGCAATTTATGTTAAGTATCTCTTGCACACTAAACACAAAATACCACCAGCTGTGGCCAAAAAGATTTGGTTTCTTTTTTCTAATTACACTAAGAAATTTTAAACTGCTCTCTAAAACTTTACACAAAATTTAGTGAACAATATTATTTTCCTCCTAAGTTTTCCATTTCCATTTTATCCAGGATTAATGTCTTCTTCTATACTGTTGAGTCACTGTTAGTGATTCATGTACTATTAAATCTGTCTATGTTTTTCCTTTATTTTCTTTTTTGCTAGACCCTGCCTTACGTTTTCTTCTGTCTAGAAGTCTTCCCGTCATCTTAAAGTCACAGATGTACACTCATGAAAATTCACACCTCTAATTCTATCAAAAATCACAGCATGTACTCTGAAGGTGAAAAGCAACAGGTGCATTTTAGGTCTTAAAGCTCATGAACTTTAAAACTAAATACATTAAAAATGAGTAACAAAAGTATTGCTAATGTGTGAAATGAAGAGAAGCAGATAAAGCTCATGTCACCCATCAGAGAGCCAGTAACCAGAGGAATTTAACCTAAATTCAGTTTTGTTTTATTTAATTAAATCTAGTTTTCTTCTAAAATGAAAGTTCACAAGTTCACATAGAGAGCTTTATTTTCTGATGTTGTCTTGGCCCACTTGACTATGGTCTCTAGACAGTGGTAAAGGACATGAAGTCATGTCCCACAAGGAGACCTCACCACCCTCTTGGAACATAACTGTTCCCTGCTCTTAGATGGTCAGATGGTTCAGGAGGACACTGTTCTGTACACACTGGGGGCACCATCTCCATGTTACTGTCTCGAGGTAACACTACTGCCATTTGCAAAGTAAATCAGGGCACCCTGAGAGGTCAGAAATAATGGCTTCTACTTTATGTATTCTGCTCTCCAACTCAGACCTAAGACATCTGATCAGCCATTTAAGATCTTCCCACCAGCTCACCAAGTGTCCATTTAGTGCAGAATACCCTGGCATAGCTCATCACAATTTCTCTGGTATACTCTTCATAAGTAAGACCCTTTTAACTATGAACATTTAACCGTCATATTTTCTCAACACTGATTTTAACATCTATATAAAGAGAATATAGCAGAAATAGAAAACAGTTTTCAATAGCCTATCAAAAACACAGACTTCTAAAAGCCTGAAAGATCATTAGGATTCATTCCCAAAAAAAAAAAAAACAAACAAAACAGGAGTCTGGGTGATGGGCAAGTAGGCAGGAGAGTGCTGGTTATGAAATGCCATCTCTAAGTTGATAATGTTTCCAATATTTAGTATGTACAATAATAATTGGTTAAATAAATACTCAAACGCAGAGCAAGGAAAAAAACCAAACACCTGCTGCCTTATCATTTCTGCTAAGTCTTACTTTTTTCATTTCCCTCAACTGCTGTTACTCACTCTTTCCTCTTCCTTTACTAGTCATCTTATGATTGACTTAGACAAATGCTTTTTCTGTTTCTCTGATGAAACATTGGCTCCCTCTCCCTCCCTATACTTATTTACCAGAAATGTTTCTTTCCCTTGTTGTACTTTTAATTATTAACTATTTTAATTTTCAGTAGTCCATCTTCTTAATTACATTCTTAAGTCCAACATTGTACAGACAATTCTTAATTGTCTGTACAACACTGCAGTGAATTCTTTTAAGTGCAGTCTCTGAGATCACAATAGGAACCTTTGCATGAAGAAAGTGACAAAAAACACACGTTATCACCATTTACCACTTTTCGATCAAACTGCCTCATGCTTGCCCACAGTCACCACACTAGTCATCATTTTACTGCTGATTCAGTTGGCTAACAGTCTTACAGAACACAACCTTAGACAAACCAGAAACCTGTATAACTACTAGCCCTGGTGATTTTAACGTCCTTGTATTTTTCCTGTTCCATCTGTTACATCTCTCTGGTGACATAATAGTTTATTTACAGAGGAATCTGCTAGCTGTTTTTCTTCAATGACATTGTAAGACTATAGGCTGAAAAATATCTCAACTACGTAATCTTTCTTCCTTAAAGGTTACAGTGCTCCTTTCAACAGGAGATGGCTGCATGAAATCAAAGCCAGTATTTGTTTCAGACTAGATATATGCAAACAACTACCATTTAAGTAAAATAACTTCTTTAACTATATATTCTTTCTTTTCTTGTTAACTAAGCTTAAGCTATCATACTATTTACAGGGAGTATGGCAGCTTCTATGCTGCTACGGCTCAGTTTATAACAGTTACTGACTACACACAGTTTCAATATTTTCCCCTTTTCAACATGTTTCCCTAAGCAGATTCTCCAAATATTTCCTGGAAATAAAAACAAAAGGGTGGGGGAATGTACTGGGCCAGCAAGGCAAAGCTATTTTGCAGCAGATGGTGAAACAGGGAACTGAAAACACTTGGCAGTAACAAACAGTTTCTTAAAGTTTTACAAACTAGTTCAGACACCTTTTCAGAACCATCCTGGCAGCAGTCTAAGAGTTCAGACTTCTTGGTAAAGTTATTGAAAAAGGCCCAAGTTATGAGAAGAAGCTCAAGCCATCTGCCCCTTGCACATTTACACATAATCATTCAGGTGCAAACAAGAGCCATTAACACAGCAAGAATTACATCCCTCCAAACACATTCAAACTGTCAAAGAGGCAAAATAATGCAACCAGAGCTATAAACATTAATGTGAAAGGTCAAAGGCAAGAAAGTAATTTCCTTTTTTAGAAGTTTAGGACTCTAGTCATACAGTCAAATATCTGCCAAACATCTTGACTGGGTTTTTTTCCAGATAGGATCATTAATCTTTTTTTAAGATCTGAAAGCAGTGAATGGCCTAAGGATCAGCCAACAAATATCTCAGCAATTAACAATAATTAAACTAAGTCAAGAGGTCTGATAACTGTAAAAAGTGTGACCACTTCTAGCTCAAACAGTTTTAAATCAAGAGGTGCAAATGAACCTTCTAAAAAAGGAACAGGATAGTTTCAATCTCTTTCTGTGTGAAACACTAATAACAGTATTTTTCCAAGTGGTTGGCAAGTTGCTGATGTGCAGGGAGGCTGCATCTCGCACAGCAACTATTGCACCTTGTTCTTAGCTGGCTTTGCAGGTATCCCAACAAACTAATCTCTTCATTGAAAAGCCAGGACAATTTTATAGTTAGCTGAAGATAAGGAGACAAGCCTCCAAACTGCTAATAGAAGCAGAACTGTCAATTGCCAACTCTTTCAGCTGGAAACAGCAATGACAAGTGTACTGCGCAGGAGAAAGAAGCAGCAGTGTGTTTAGGGAGGCAATATACCATGTGAAAGAGTAAATGAAAGAGCAGATAGAAAGTATAAATGGATGAGAACAAGTCTTTTTGAAAAAGTATTTTTCCAATAAATTGTTTGCAACCTGCACTGCAACCAGAAGAATGAGAGTCTCTCTCTCTATAAGCACAATCTCTATTCTGCCAACTTGGGTTTTTTGGTTCGAATAATTGGGGATATACTTTAACACACACCCACAGCCCCACTCAAAACAGCTCTGGTTTCCTGTTTGGGGTTAGCTGTTTTCCATTAACTCTGAAGAATCCAATATGAATGTTTCAATACACAAAAGAAAACACACCAATAACATCAAATGAAACATTTGTTTTGCCTTTGTAGTCTTCTACATTTCAACACCCTAATGCTCACCTCCTAAAAGTTTAGTTATCTAGCTAAGACAAAACGCTCTCAAACTCTCCTTCCACAGCATTCCTTTCTCCTTTGTCACTCTCTTGGAGCAAAACAATTTTAAAGGCAATTTGAGGCTTATTGATAAATACATGTTCTCCTCCTTTTTATGAAAAAACTTAATGGTGTTCTATCTACAATAAATACACTTTTTCAAAAACATAACTAAAGTTATAACTAAGCAGTCAATATTAATTATCCTTTCAATATTTGAAGTTACAACTGAGCAGTCATTATTAATTATCATTTCAATGTTTAAAGTACTAAGTATTAGTAACGCATAAAGTCTTTTACTCAACTATTTCAAAACATTTTACAAGCCTTAATGTAGCAAACTCAAATAATAGAGTTGTTGGTAAACTGAGGCAAATGGGTGACATGGTTATGATTTTATATAAAGGAGCAGCAAATATGAGGACAAAACCCAGTGTCTTAAGTCCACTCCATCCAGCTTAACACACAACATATTCTATTATACTATTGCTAGGGAGGATTTACATAGGGTATCTCTCCTGTCTTCGAGAGGTATAATTTGATTATCATTTGATAGAGTGATATTAAAGACAATAAAAAGTATATATGAAAATTTCCTTTAAAAACATTCTAGTTACAAGGAAGTGGAATTTTAAAAATCTGAGCTTACCTCATTATAATCAGTTACTGAAAGAAAAAAACCACATCAGATGTAGGAAGCAGCTTTTGTGTATGGCAGTGCTGCCTATTTCCTTACACTAGAACACCAGCAAACTGTTCTTCAGATAAGAAATGCATAATAGGACAGCAAAAGGAAAAGCCATGTATGTCAGCTAAAAAGACAATGACATAATAGCAATATCAGCACATGGGAGAGGACGGTCTATTTTTCTTTAGCTGAACTAGGCCTAATTTCACAAAACCAACATAACCTTCCATAATATCAATAAACCTTTTAGTTTGAATTGATACAGCCAGTCTGTCATTCGTCTATACCTGCTGACATTCATCATCATATAGAGCTATGGTATTTTATGAGGCGTTTTGGTTTTCCAGTAATTGTTTCTAATTGGGACAGGTCCCTGCAAAGCCCTCTTGGTTACAACACGTATGTAAGTGCTACACAAGAGAAAGTATTTAAAACACAGAATTTTTTCTTCTCTCTCTGCTTTGAAGATTGGTCTTAAGGCTGATTACCAAGAGCTGTATTCCGAAAGCACTCAGGAAAAATTGAAGACTTGGAGGGTATTCATGCAAATGAGGTTGTATTTGCAAGTGCTACCACTTTCTGTCAAGAACGTCTCACAAAAGTTGTTATTTTACAGGCTGTATTCAAGCTACCACCACCAAGTTATAAAAGATAGTTTTCAATATTTAGTTCCCAGGATTAAGATGATGTTTACACCAAAAGATAGTCAAGGACACAGGAAAAAACAATTCTAACTAATCACAGACAAGGGGCCTGCTGTCTGTGATAACCATCTGTGCCAGTTTCTCTGGCTGTAGAACTTAAATAGTGGTACTGATATTCCTGTAAATCATAGCCTACTGAGAAGGAGGGTACTAGAATTAGATGACATTACATTACTGCACATAAAACTAAGAATACCAAGGGATCTTAAAATCTTGGTGGCAGGAGAATCAAATTCGCAATGCTTGGTATTAGTGATATCAAATTACATCTATTTTATAATTTAACAAATAGTTTTTTGGTTTAGATGGCAATCTACAGAACTCTATACTGCATGAAATAAGGGAATTGATCCTAACATTCCCCTGTCCCCTGATCACTCTCCCAATGTCTTTCCTCCACACTTTCCAGTTACTGATTACTGATAGATACTAGAGAGGTAAAAAACCAACTACACTCAGAAATACATGGCCATAAATTAGCGTAAATTTTCTGAAAGAGGCAGAGAAGGGGAACCAGGTGCCACTGGCTTTAAGCACATCATGTTCAGAGATCTGAGAAGAGAAGAGAGACAAGAGTACAGGAGGATGGGTGGGTGTCTGACTCCTGCTCCTAGCCTCTTGCAGTAGCTGGGAAATGCCAGCACAAGGGGAATATCACCCTCAGATCTCTTTTCAGGATCACAGCTCCCTTGGATGCCATATGCAACTATGAGGAGTGTGTAAAATTTATGCTGATATTGCCTCCTTAGGCTACTCAAACATTCAAAAGGTAGTTTATCTAAGTCTGTCATTCAACAACCTCTGCCACATCATGAACACAGTTCCAGCTATCATCCTGCCTCTCAGCAGCGCCACTGGTAAGGGGAAAAAGTTTAAGAGGTAGATTTGTTGTCCTTTCTGTACTCTGTAAACTAAATTTTAACATCTATTAATTTGTTTCTCATCATTATCAAAATCTCTCCAGGGGCAGATAAGACAATTCAACGGTGTCAATGTCACCATTACCCCCTCTCCCTCCTAACATCATAAAAAGCATAACCTGCTTTTAACAGGAGAAAAGTTAGGCCTGCAGCAGATGCTTTCCAAAAGTGTAGTTATAGGAAGACAAAAAAATACCAGTAACTAACAGAACTTACACGGGGTACGTAGCAAACACCTTATACTTGAAAATTTTGATTCTTTATTCACTAATTGGTTGATTCAGTTATTGATCTTCAAAACTGTACACCTATGCAAGGAGTTTCTGTTAGTCCTGATGGCCCTTTGGAATGATCCAAGGACACTTCAGGTGTTGCAAAGTCTAGCATGACTTTTGACCGAAGAATACTTTGTTCTCCAACCTCTTATGATACGCTGCAAAATCTGTGTCAAGTTTATTAAACAACATTAAATATTTTAGCTATTTTTATATTTAATGTATTATTTTCATAGATATGTCTTCAAACAAAAAGGTCAGGGTCAATTCCCTCATTCCTCTGTGCCATACCTCCAAAAGCAGTTTCATCTAGGAGAAGATCTGCCAATCTGCTGTCAGAGTCAGGCTGTAAGACAGCCAGCAAGCCTGAGACTAGTGCTTCCTGTCAGTCCTATACATGCAGACACCAAACAAAAACCAATTATGATAAAACTTCACTGTTTCTAAGGGTTCTTTTTTAAGTACTGCTGAAAACAAAACTAAATCATGATGACACATGAAGAAAATTTGGTCATAGAAGTCAACAATCATCAGCCAGCAGCATAAGGCGGGAGCAACAAAGAAATAAGACAAGCTGCATCACAGTTATGATTACAACTGTATAATTCCTGGATAGAACTGCAATGCTACAATCATAAGTACATAATTCCTGAATATATATCTTACAGAGTCATGGAAATGGCTTAGCCTGCATTTCTTAGAAAAGGGTCATAGATATTCAGATTCCTGTGATGCATCTGAGATGCAAATATTCAGAGTTTCATAGTAGCACAGAGACTGGTAAGTTTGGACTGAGCGGTTATTCGTTTGGGTCTTTCCCTTCTCTGGTTTTAGTGATATTAATGAAGCATAACACTTCATAGCACTAATTAAAGCAAATATTACATTCACATCCTTTTACATGGATCATCCTGAACTCTTCTAACAACTCAAATCTTAAGACACTTTACACATAATAGAGGTCACTTCTGAGAAGTACGAGTTGACTTTCTGTATATCTCCCCACTGCTCTGTAAAACATGTTCATTCCTGTGTAAGGCGGACCCACTTTCAATCAGCAACAGTAAACGTCCCCTTCTTACCTTTCAGGGGAAAGGCATCCTAGCAGAATTTGTGATATTAATCCTGGTATATTTAGGAACCAAGAAGTGATTCAAGAGGCCTATTCCTGGCTTGCGAGTAGGAGCCAGGGATCTTTTCACAGACAAATGGATTTTCTTCCTTTTTTTTTTCCTCTGATATCATCCAATCAGCCTCTGTTGACCCTTTTGTATCCCTAAACAAAGAAATGTCATAGAAAAGCATACAGGAACTGAGAAATTCAATCTATTCCTATGAAATGTATTTTCTAGGCCAGCGCCTTGCAAAGTGATAGAAAAATCACACTTAAAAAGTTAACTATACTTTGCTCCAACACATTTCAGCCTGCACCAGCCATACAGAAATACAACACTCATTGGGAGACATGTGTGCCTTTACCTGGCCTAATGCAATTACAAATACCTGTCATCAGATTCAAGGCTCGTTATCATTTATCTCTTCCCTACTTAAAACATTTGATTCGGTGGGGAAATGTCACTTCCAAACCTCTGACCTGTAAATAATGGCAGTCTGTACCTACTCACAGTATTTTATAGCAGTCACCATTGTGCTTCCTCCCACACTAGGCTGTGAACATCTCTTCGCAGCTTTCAACTCCTTTCTTTCAAACACACATTTAAAAATCTACCAATATATAAAGGAAAAAGTTAAGCCATAGGTAGACTAAAATAGCACCAAATAGGGTAGAAAATACTTTCGCTGTGCTTTGTTTTCTTTTCATACCCATCTACTGTGTCTTGGCCTCAGTTTCAACCATGTGCTCTTCAGATAACAGAATGGAAGCCTATTTTCAAATATATGTATATGTGAGTACATACTATATATTTTATTTTCTTAAAGTTACTAAGGATTCCATGCTTGTTCATAGATTAAGAACTTCCTGAGCTCTCCTGCAATGCCTACACCTAACATAACTTTTGTTCACACAGCCTTTTTCCCTGACAGTTTCTCTGCAATCCCTTATTGCACTATGGCAGCCTAGACTATGAGAACAGGTCACACTAAGCTTCCACCAAAACTGCCGCAAGTAAGCAAGTTCTTTCCCACTACTACTCTCTGTGCAACAAGAAAGTGAGTAGTCTCAGTGTCCCTAGTATTTGCTACGCAAGAATTAAAAAAGGAAATAAAAATGGACATGCTTAATTTTAAAGTGATTTTCAATACACAAAAAACATTCAGAATGAACAAGTGTAAATGAAGAGACATTATCAAAGGGGCAACCAAAACAATTTTGACATTAAATTGACAAACGCTACAGTGTTGTCATCTCTTGAAGGAGTTCAATCATTTACCATTCAATTTTTCTGCACACTGAAAAATCTCAAGCGATAAGAGACATTAACAGCAATCTAGGCATACCTACAATTACAAACTAAGTGCAAATTTCATTTAAGTCATCTGAGCTGTATTCTGCAAAAGATTACCCTGGGAAATATTGAAAAACACCAGAACGACAACATAGTCATTGGCCACAGCCAGCACAGCTTCATGAAACTTCTCCTTATCAAACCTGACTTCCTTCTACAACACAGGAACCCACCCAGCTGATTGAAGGAAGCCAGTTGATATCTTTTGGATGTCAATAAAGCTTTCAATACTGCCTCTCTCACAGGATCCTTCAGGACAAAATGCTTGGATAAATGCATGATATGGTGGGGGAACCATTGGCCCACGCGTTAAGCACAGAGGGTAACAGTGAATGGGGTGATACCAGAACGGTGACCTGTCACTCGTGGGGTTCCACAGGGCTCCATCTTTGGCTCTGTGCTCTCCATCTTCATAATGACTTTGACACAGGATGGGAAGGGATATTAAACAAGTTTGCAGATGACACAAAACTGGGAGGAGCTACTGACTCCCTGCAAGGCAGGGAGGCCCTGCTGAGAGACCTTGACAAGTTAGAGGACTGGGCAATCACCAACAATATGAAGTTCAACAAAGGGAAGTGCTGTATTCTGCACCTGGGATGGGGCAACCCTGGATGTTCGTACAGACTGGGGAATAAGATGCTGGCAAGCAGTGCCAGGAAAGGGATCTGGGGGTCCTTGTTAAGGGCAAGTTGAATATGAGTCAGCAGTGCCAGGAGGGGCCAAAGGTACTGGGGGCTTGTCCCTCTTGCTCTGCATGGGAAGCCTCACCTGGAATACTGTGAGCAGTTTGGGGCACTACAATATAAGACATTAAACTGTTAGAGAGCATCCAAAGGAGGGCAAGAAATATGGTGAAGGGCCTTGGGAGGAAGCAGTATGAAGATGAAGTAGAGAAACTGTGTTCCAGTTAGTTCTTTAGTTTGTACTACTGAAGAACCAGAGCCTTAAGCACAATGTAAGAGCTGAATTGATATGGAAACAGATATGGACCATCAGTTCCATGAGTATAAATTGTTTTATATACCTGTACATATACACACAGAGAAGGCTATTTTTTCACCTGAATATGACCACATACTCTTAGAAAAACTCATTTCATCATCCATTTTTTGACTCTGTTACAGTCTTAGGATCCTTCAGATCTGGCCCCATACACATTTCATCCTAACAAACAGTATTATTTGAAGTGCGAATTCCATAATTTTTAGCACAGATTATAATCCTCTCAAAATCGTGGAGGAAAACCAAGGCAATGATCCAGCAAACGGATCTGAAAAATAAATGCAATGAACTCTGTATATTTGCAAAAAATATGCCTATGCTGATATAACTGGGATCTAGTATGAAAAATTACCACTAGCATAACACATTATAGTACTTCCTTATATTAGACATTATTCATTTGGTATGTTTACCTACTTTTACCCAGATAAAAGAATCAATGTACACTTTTAGATAATTTTACTTGGCAGTATTGATATTAGGGAAAATTAAAACAATTGTCAACTAGGGAAGCTGAAGCAATCATCCAAGGGAAATAAGAGTTAGAGAATCTTTTCCCAAAAAGCTCACATGCAAGTTTTTCATGTCATGGGATGACTTAGTATACAGATGCCACAGTTGCTAATCTAGTCAACTCTGCATCAAGGTCTGTGCCAAACATATGTACTGGAAACACATCCAGTATCTATTGGAAGCTTGTAAGAGGCAGGCACCCACTTTAGCTGTAAGTACACCGCTCTACTGATAAATTGCTCTCACTTTTAAAAGCTTACATCTATTCTTAGACTTATTTATCTTACTTCAGCTTCTAGCCACTACTATGCCTTTTTGTACCAGATTAAATAAGTTAGGAGAAGACAATGCACAGGTAGATTCCAAGAGAGCTGACAGCAAAAAAACAAATAACTAAGCAGACTATTTACTTCACTTTGCAGCTCTTAATTCCAAGCTTCCCTCTAAATTATCATCACTGAAAAGAACACTACACACTCAGCTACAGTCTCCAAACCTACTGACCAAAGTTCTATGTTTATTTTCCTGTTCAATAAACAGCTCCCCAGCTCTTAAAGGAGGAATTGCAAAAAAAGGTACCTAAATTATTCCAGTGGAGTGACCTAACAAGACCAGCACCTGGTCCTGTACATTGGCTGCTGCGTGCTGCTGTCTCTTGCTCATTTCCCTGTGCAGCCTTTACTTGAGGAAAAACAGTGTCCCCCACTCAGATCAAGTACACTTAGGGGCCCGGCTGTGTCTCCACTACTGTGCTCTGAAAATCTCCCACATCAAACTTGCTCTTCCACACAACCCAATCAATAATGGCAGCGTTACAGTTCAAGACATACAGAAATTCTGAGGAAGAAAACCACAAATTTGCTAGCTTGTCAAAATAAAGTGCTACAGTGATAGTATAAAACAGCCTATGCCCATCTACAAATATGTCTTTTGCTATCTTTGGTGCTTCAGAGATTCATGAATTACTGGGATCTTGCTTGCATTACTGAGTTTGATTTGTTTGCTGTCTGACAGGTTGGGAATGGCAATTCACTGCTATGAACTGAGCCCTTTACGTCTGCACTAGGAACTGAAATGACAAAGCCCTAGCTGTAGTCATGCAAGGAGGTGACTGGAGGAGACTACCCCAGTGACAAATCAAAGTAGTAGCCATGAAAGAAGCGTGGGGGAGGCTGCAGGAGCAAACAGCTCACTTGTCACTTCTGTACTAAATAACATGACCTTTACAACCCCACGTGTGCTCTCTTCAGAAAACAGAAAGAGGAGAAACAGTTGAGGGACTCCACCACTAGATTTCTGCCAGTTCTGGATGCCAGAAGAAACACAACCAGAAGGAATTTTGTAAGTAACTTGGACCTATATGACACAATGCAATATTCCAAGCTGGTGATGAGAGACTTCAGGTATCAGGATCTATGTGTATTTGTGCAGTGCTGTGGCTCAGCCAAATTAACTACACTTAACAATGATGGAGTACTGCACCAAAAGAAGCCGTACGAGCATTCCAGAGCTAATTCATGTATTTTGACACTGCATTATTTTGTAGCATAGCAATGTAACCACAGAGTTTGTGATGCCAAAATGAAAAACAAACACCAAAACCAAACCAAACTAAACAAGAACTCCACAAAAGAAAGTACAATATTGAAATACTACAATATAAGAAAATACCTTGGTGTCTTATACTAAGGACCAGAGAAATAATTCTGCATACATTGAAGAGCACTGTACTCAGAAATAGCTCCTCAGTACATCTTCTGACAAGAATGAATCACAACGCAGCATTTGAGTCTGCAATGACCAAGTGCACAGTTCTTAAAATTCATTAAGAAACGTCTAAGGTATTAACAGTCTCCACAGCAGATTCTGAACCTACTGCAAATTAACATGCTCTAACAACTGAGCTCCTTACCAATCCAGATTCTTCATTGACTGGTGGAATTGTTAAGAGCTAAAGTTATATCCTATCTTCATTTTCTAATTATTCTAATATCTATTTCTGATTTCTTACTCCTCTGACACAAACACAATAGTACGGTTATACCTGTCATTCTCCAGACAGCCAGTGGAACCTATTTAAGTGCATAAATACGTGCGCTATGTCTGAATGTACACATGCAATTAATATATATATGTATGTTTTAGTAGCATGTTACCAAGGCCTCCCAGAAGCATTCACAAGTCAGGTCTCAACTTGCATATTAAGAGATTGCAGATACTTATAACTAAGTGAAATTTCAGGATGTGGGGTTAGAGGATACCAAAAGGTCACACAGCAAAAGGCAGATGCTAGACTATATTTTTGCCCAGAAGGAATATAGAAATCTTAAAAAAAGAACCGACATGCAATTAACCTAGGAAAAGGGAAAAACACACACATAATAATTCTTAGAAATAGCTGCACAGCTGTGAGATATTCCAAAAGGACTTTGCACAAGGCAGAGACCCTGAACAGAAAATACGAGTCCTGACAGTTAATATTTGGTAAAGCTGTAAGTAGCTGAAGACAAAAGTCCACAGTGGCAAGTGTCAGGCATCTTAATAGGCAGTAATATAAGCACCACCTATAATAAATGAGGGAGAGAGAGAAAAAGAGAGTATAAACAAATTAACCATAGTCTAGAAACCTCAAACAAGTGTCTCACATTGCTGAAAACAAGATCTTTCTTACTAACAAGTACAGGATTTTTATATGACATATTGAGAAGTATATTTCCTTGCAATGCTGGTCTAGCTCAGAGGGATCATAAGTATAGAACCATGTAATGTGGCTGTTACTATGGAAACAACTCCTTTTCTAAGGAAAATCTGAAGGTATAAGTCAAGTAAAATCCCGAATAATTTCTTGTGACATAGTTTGGACACATTGTTAAATTGCACCCTTAACTTATTGCATTCTCATTTCTGTCAATTCTTTCCTAGCTCTACATGTTTCACATAGAAACAAGCAATACTAATTTTTTCCCACATTAATTGAAGTAATATATCCTGGGTATGCAGCACAAATTTCTTCACCTCAGCAGTAAACGCAGAAGAGACTAAGACGTGCTCTGAGGATATCTCTGGTAAAACATACGCTTGTTCACAAAAGAATCTGTCTCATCAGGGCACAGTTTTCCACCCCCCATGCTAATCAAAGAAAAATGGCCAAAATAAGACATCCTGTCAATTATAAGGCAATTTCTTTATTGTCTTTCAATAAATAAAAAGTAATTCTATACAGTTAGACAACTCATTAAGTGCAAGAACACTCATGAAAACAGAAAACAAACATTTAGAGGATTAATTGCTAAGGTTCACTGTTACAAATTCCTCTCTTTCCTAAATGTTTATGGATGTTACCTACTAATAACTCCTTGACTCATACTTTGCCCCCTCTAAGTCTCAAATACCTACACGGTCTCTCCAAAGAAACTCTGATAATTAACTATGAACAAAAGATGTGCTGTTTAACCTTTGTTTCAGCAATATTACATGAGCCTGGTCTACAGACCACCAAATATTTTTTCTTTATTCAACTTGACAATTGATTTTATCAACTCTCCATTTCCAAGCCCAGCTTTTTGTTCACTAAAGTCAGTGCCATTACAGAGCCCAATGTACATCTGCTGTTTATTGTCTACATTGAGTTGAAGAACAAGCTCTGAGGAGCTTACCATCCCAATTCCTGCAAAAAATTTTGGGTTTATAAATATTAACTTTTCTTTCTCACTAAGCACATAAAGGCTTTGCACCACAAAAGATGGAGATTCAGGGTGAGATGACACAAAACACAGAGAAGCAAAACAAATTTCAGGAAAATAAAAACCCCTACACTTTTTATGTGCTTTCAACATTAAAGTAGTTATAAGCAATAGACAGGGGCCTGACTGCCCCCTCTCCTAATAGGTTTGTAAACACACAACAATTATTTTGTATGAATGTGACAAAAGAAATTTAAACCTGACCTCTAGCCCCAGCCAATACATTTTACATTAGTCTTTTAAAGAACAACACCTCATCCAATGCGTGTTATCCAGAAAGGGAAAAGATTAGAAATCATAGGAAATTTCAAATCCATTGCTGCCTCTCTATACGAAAAACAAAGCATGACGATTGTCTCTTTTCTGAATACTTTTCCTCAGTGTAAAGGTTATGTTCAGCCAACCGGGAGACAGACACAAACCCTTCCCACACGACTTTGAGGACCACTTGCAGTGCCCAGAGTCTGTCACTGCTCAGTACCTGGAAAGCTGCTTGCAGTAAATCAGCATGCTAAGGAAAAGAAAAAGAAAAAGAAAAAAGAAAAAGTAAAAGGTTGAGAAAATTTGAATAATACATAAGTTGAAAGACATTGTCATCTGCTAGAAACTCTGTACAAACAGAAAAAAGGGGCTTCAGTAATTCATCAAATAAGCTGTTCACCATGAATTATTCACTTAGCTTTACTACTAAGGCTTCCATGTGCTTCAAGTCACACAAGTGTGATAGGGAGATAGCAACCTGGGAATCAGGGTTGTGAAGGTCCTTCTTGCTCTTGTATTTTCCAAGAAAGGAAATGAAGTTAGAATAATTATATTTTTGGATTTTTATCTTGGCTATTAATCTCTTGACTGGATTACTGAGGGGTGCAGTATCTCTGTTTTGCCCTTTCAATGCCCATTTCCTCTAGAAGTCACTGAAGGGAATTCTTCCTTTCAGCTGTGTTTTTCCTCTTTGTGAACGGAGTCTCTCATATGATAAGAGGAGTCTAGAAGTGAGCTAAAGAGCTTGTGGATCAGAAGACTTGTTTTCAGGATGGTACCCGTATTAATGAAAGCGAGCAGTCCAAAGAGTAAAAGCTTCAAGAGAAGTTTGATGACAATATAATAAAGAAGGGATAAAAGAAATAAGAGAAGTGAGAGCCACCTAAGGAACAGCATGAAATAATGATTAAGATTCAAGCAGCTTAAATGTTGAATCCTTTCTCCCTGAGCTACCATTTAAAAAAGAATGGGGCAGAAGTTCCAAAATACATCAAGATCATAGAGAAAAGCTCAAACATGTTATTCTGATAAAAGACGGTGAGATGTTTCCCAGATCTGCAGACAGTCAAAAAAAATATCTGTGAGGAAAAAAAACAAAACAAAACAAACGAGTCCTTCCTTAGTCCCTATAAAGGTCTTCCTGCATGAGGCTGCAGAAATCAGCTCACATTCATGAACAGAACTGCAGGTAAAGACATTCGCTCTCATGACTGACAACAGCCTAGCGGCAAACAGACTTGACTCTGTTCAGTGAGGCCTCAGCCCTGTTTCCTGGAGCTCTAGAGAACAAGCTCAGTGAAATACACTGAGTGTCAAACCACCCTCATGGTTTGAATACAAATTCAGTAATATTTATTTGGATTGTCCCAACTTGTGTGCTATCATTGTGCTCTCCCAAGCAGTCTCCAAAGACGTCCAAACCTGCATGGAGATGGATACTGCCCTAAGCAGTTCATCACAAGTGAAGTATTTTAGTCAAATACTTTGGGGACGATGATGGAGATCTGTCTGATGAGATTTTTTTTTCCAAAACGTATTTTATCTCCTGTTTTGCAATACTGCATGTTACAGTATAACTTTAAGCTAGTAAAGATGCATGAAGGATTTTTATTAAGTGCTGTAAGGTTAATAGTAATGGGTAATGCCTATATTTAATTTTCCATGAGGCTCTGATATGCCAAGTTGAACAGCTTTAACACATACTAGTTGTGAACTTCACAAAAAGAACCCCACCTGATAAACATCCAAACCAAGATCAGCACTGATTCTGGTCCCTGGAAAATGGACCAGCTCTGATAGTTTAAAATTATACATGTCTAAAGAATACTTGCCCATACTGACAGAACAAGGGACAAATCTGCAATGATATGATACACCAACTCTGAACCATCAGTGAACTTTAATACCTATTCACTAATGAGCAAGTATATATACTGATATACTGAGGAGCATTGAATTCTGTGCACTATACATATATTTAATAGAAGAAAGTGCTTGAATTAGCTGAGCATGCACTAGGAGTTTAGACTAACGTTTACGTGGTCTCATTTTTTCTGCCATCCATTTTTCTGACAGTGATTCTTATATTCACGGTTTGCAGTTTGTATACTTTCTTTTGATATGCATATCTTCTACTGATACCAAAACTGCAAAGATAATAGTGCAAGTACCACTGTATCATTTTGTCTAGAGGTATCTGCTTAAACTAACAGAGAAGTAGCAAAGAGAGAGAATAGTAGAGTCAACCAAAGTGAATTGATTTAATATCATCTCAGAAGTGGATCATGACTGAAAAGAGGGAATAACATTGAATGAATGTAAATATTTGACACCAGATTTGTTTCCAATTTGTACTTGAGCTATCTTCCTAAAGTCTGCCTCTCGATGAGTATTCCAACCCCTGAAACAGTGTTTTGCAGTGCCTTTCTCTAGCTGTGGAGTAACGCCTTTCTTACAGGAAGAACATCCTGTATATTTCAGGAGATGCATATACTCACTTGCACAGATATAGTGTGTAGATGTGTATGTCCATGTGCACCTAAGTCCTGACTAGAGAAATGTAATACAAATACATTAGCAAATTAGAAGGGTTAACTGAAAATTAGTAAGATTTTTACTTATTCCATTTTTATTATGTTAGAGAATGGCAAATGATACCTATCACGCGTACTACAGAGAACTGCTACAGAGAAGTTATTAAAATATATAAATTTTATATTACCTTAAAAGCATTTCAATAACTTTCAAAGGTCCAAAGTACATAAAAGTAAAATTGTGTGTTCCAAAATGCACACTAGATCCTTAGTGTTGCAGTTAGTTAAAGCCTGTTGATATTAATGGGTGTTACATCATTCCTTGCCTACATATTTTTTGAAATCTCTCTCATGCCCTTTTTTCAATTTCAGTACACTTCATTTTTTTCTTTCTTTCTCATTATGTCCTGCCTCCATATCTCCCAGAAAATTTTGTAGTACCACATGGACTTGTCAAAATACAGAAAGTCTTTTCCAGTACCTGCCAGCCAAACTGGAAATTATAGTGTCTAAAAACTAAAAGTATTCCTAGAAAGCAGACACCACAGTACTGACATTTGTGAGAGAACATTTTTGATGACCATAAATATATTTATATCTTTTTTTTCAGGTTTAAAATGAAAATTTTGGCATCACTTGATTGACCAGACTCTGCACAACATTGTCTAAAAGAATACTTAGAACTCAGGTGGCCTGATGCCATCCAAAAATGAAGGTCATGAACTGGTGCTATAAAGGGATTATTTTTAAGCCCTGTGGTTCTTTGTGCCAGACATGGCAGTTGGTGTCAGACCCTGGCGTGTTTCTGGCACTTGTTTCAACTGGAATGTTGCAAGTTGTAAGAGATCCTGATCTTCTTAAGAGTCACTAATGAAAATTATTACTCCAGAACAAAGACTCCACATCAAAGGATCCTTATTCAAAGGATTTTTTTTCCACAATAGTTACATTACTTACAAGAATCAGAATAAAAATGTACTACACGGAAAAAACTAAAATACTATTTGCATGCAGCAACAGGTTCACAGTTACTTGGTCTTGAAGGTGGCATTGTGTGAAGGAGCACACTTTTGATTTATACCGTAAAAAGACTTGTAGTAGCATGCTTTTTACTTCTGACAGCTACTGTAAATAAATCTCATTCCTCTTCAAATGCCACAGTCCACCAGCTGAGAAACACTGCTCTGCTTCTAGAAAAGCTGACTACCAGATGGTAGGAACACACAGGTTCTCCTGGATCCATCCTGTGGTGCCCAGGTCTGCTGTTCTGTCCTGCCCTGAAGGAGGTAGTGCTCATGGCAGAGAATGCTGTCACTGCTGTGACAATCAGATTTTGGACCACAGTTTGCATCATCAATCAATAATATAAGTGGCAGGTTATCCATATAACATAAGTATGAAACCACTGTTACTATTACCCTTTCCATACGGATTATGTATGTTTATTTTTACATATATATATATATACACAAAAAATATAAATTTGTATACCCACCTAACATTAAGAAACAAAAGCCAGAGAGGAGTTAGCAAGCTGCCACTCACTCAAATATCCTGCCATGCAGCCACGTCTGGTGTGTAGGGTTTGGGGAGTTTGGCAGTCAATGTGCTTGTGGTCCATCTGCTCACAGCAGTACAAACAATGCGCCAGGTTTCTAACTGTATTCTTCAGTGATGCTGCAGTGTTTATTGTTCAAGTAAATTGTTTTCCTACTACTTAATGCTGATTTGTAATCTCTGTCTCTTTTTAGCACTGTTTTCATGAAAATGAAAGGAAATACAATAAATGACTAACAGCCTTTCCTTCCCTGTACTGCAGCTTGGGGGAGGGCAGGGAGAAGCCCATTATTGTTGGTTATGGCTAATTCACTGAATAAGAGAAGGTTCTCAATTTAAATTTGAATATGTAAATAATCCAGTGAGAAACACATCTCTCTCCACCGTGTATTTAATTTCTACTTGCTATACTCTTCCTCATGCTGCTTTGCATCCCTGTAAGTCTCCAATTATTATTGTTGAATCGGTCACACAGTGTATACCCTGATTGTCACATGAATCTGCATCAAATTCACACCAATGCTGTCATGCCTATAGTTCAACATGACTGGTTTCTATGGTTATGACAGATATATTACTGCTTTTCCTTAATTACATACCTTGCTATTGACCACCCTGTGTGATCCAGTCCCTACATTGGACTCTGCAACAGGGTTGTCTGCTGACACTAATGTGAAGAACTAATATAGCAATCTTACCCCCACCCTTAGCCCCCAAGCTTAAAGACACTGTACAATAAATGTCAATGGCCACAGATAGCTATCAGACATTAAGTGCACAACAATATGAGCCTTAAATTACTGTGTGAAAGATTATGTGAGATAAGTGTTCTAGTGAGCATGGTTCTGTTTTTAAGCCATTTAATCACCATTTGAAACTTCCTGTTGATTTTGCTACATTTCCCATGACATTGTACCATAGTCATATACTTAGCAGAGCAGCAGTTACTTTCTCTCAGACATCCTGTATTTTATGCAAACTGTAGTTCTTAGGCAAACAAAAATCTGTTTGTAGAGTTAAAAACCATGTCCTGTTAATGTCCCAGGGTTTATGCTGCTCCAAACCTAGGTAGTCTCATTATCCCATTGTTGATCCTAGCATGACTCAAGAGGCTACATCCAGTAACCAGCCTAACTCTTACTCAGCAGCAAGGCTCTTAAGATTCCTTGCAATGCTCATCTCGGTGCACATCAGCATCTGATTCATTCAGCACGTCAATTCAACACAATTATTTTACACCAGCAGCCATCAGAATCTATTTGTTGTGATATAATACATTTTAGAAGAAAATCTTACTTTAAGAAAAAGACTGGAAGCTCAGGGATAGAGGCACTTCCACACTATTTCATTTGCCATGGCTTTCACTTAGCAGTATGGCACAGTCACCTTCCTTTCTGAGAAGCCACTGCACTAACAAAACAGAAGACCCTGTTCCTTATCTTCATTGGTGCACTTCCACCCCCAGTCTCCAAAGCCTTTCGGGAGCAGGTGGTTAATACCAACTGTTGGTTGTTACAGCTCATTACAGCATCCATTCCTGCACCAAGACATGTAATTCAGAACAGTATTGGAAAGAACAGGACCATAAGTGACATACCATCCCCTCCTAATTATTGTGCAACATGAATGCTGTGGAAATTTGAGACAGTGATATCCCCTTAGATTATACAGACAGACCAAAAAACCAGATGGATCTGACCTTATACCTATTGAAGTCTGCATGGAGTCCTGGAGTTTGGTTTGCCTGTTGAGACATAGGCAGTAGGGGAAGATGATATCATAAAGTGAATAGGATACACATGCAGACCATTCACCTGTGAGCAGACTGAGTCCTGTGTGAACAGAGAATCTCACTAGAAATCCAGTAAATCACAGAAGAAAGACTGGGTATAACAATGAGGAAGTGGAAAGTAAAGTGGGAATAGGGGCAAAGAAATCAATATCCATGACAGAAGTGAGAGAAAGTGAGAGAAAAATGTGTTGGACAAAATACCCAAAGTAATGAAGAAGTACCCTGTAGGACAAAGAGGGCACTAAACAATTAGAATGGCAGAGAGAAGCACTGAATAAGAACAACCTCTAAGTCACTAAAAGTATCAAAGGGGGAAAAGGGTTTACACGTTAATTGATAAATATTGTCTTAAATTTCCCCTGTGTCCCAAAACACATCAGACAGGAGAATCTAGCAGGGAAGCCAAAGGCTGAAGCACAGGAACTGCTTAGCAATGCACACAATAGCAATGGGCAGGAAGAGAGGGATCATCACATTCAATTCAAAGGGTAAGAAGAATTTAGAAAGACAAAGGTAATTACCTAAACTGAAGTCTTGCCAGGATACTAGAGATATCAACCTTTCTATCAAAACTTTTAGGATGTTCTACCTCTTAAAAAATCAGGTACAAAAGAAGCCTGGAAAGCACAAAAAGAAAATGAATTGCAGAGGAAGAAAGCAAAGCTACACAAGAGGTTAAGCTAAATAACAAGACATTTTCAAGTGAATTAAGAACATGAGGTCAGCAAAGGAGATAGTATGACAGTCCTCTAAGAGGTAGGAACTATAATTTATTCACCAGAGTGGGAGAAAGGCAGTAATTCAAAGTGCGCTAGAGCCACAAATCCAAGTGTAAAGTTCAAAAACTACACATTTTGTCAAAGGAATTTGAAAGAAACATACCACACCAGGTCAAAACATTAAAATGGAGGAAACTACTTGGAAAAAAGTCTCCTAGCACATCTCTAGTTTAACCAAAACCTTAGTTGTAACTGAAGGATATGAACCAAATGATGATGGTGATAAGACTGTAAATAGAGTTGTAAGTTCCTAACAGGGGAAAAAAGTAGAAAAAACTAATAAAAAAAGCACTGTACCAATTAAGCATTGCAAAGGAAGGCAGAGGTCAACAGGAAGAATTTTTCTTTATTAAAAGGATGAAGCAGACCAAAAAAGAAGATGACCAAACACCAAATCTCTGTTCCAAAGAATATATGGTAAGATTAAGCTTTCCATGAGCTACTGCAGTGTTGTATGAACAGTGAAAAGATACATACAATAACATAGGATTTAAAATAACAACCACCAATCAAAGTAAGGAAGGGGAAGTGGCCTGTAAATCCAGTCATGGTATCTCTCTGTTATACACAAATTTAACACTGTTGGGTCCCTCCAGTAATCCTATACTGACATGACCAGATACTTTGCAGAAAGAGATATGGAGGCAACCAAAAATCCCAATATGGAAAAATGAACTCAGGTCCCTGGCTTTTGAGCCACACTTTATTAATGTAGGGAGCTGTCCCATCTGTCAAAAGAATACTTTTACCAGCTTTTCTGTGTTTTCAAGAAACTAAGCACATAATATACATTTATACCTAAAAACAGGAAAAAATTCTGGAAGTGGTTCTTTTAGATAAACTAAGCAGTATAACAATTCGGTGAGCACTATCTCACTAAAAAACCCTTTTGCTTATCTTCTCAAGAAAACTCAAGTGCCTTTCAAGCAACAGAAATCTAAATAATAATAATAATATTTTTCTCCCAGGGGTGTAAATTCACAGCTCAAAAATATACTGTCATTGAAGACCTCACAGCATATCTACACAGAGACCCAGCCACAAAGAAACCTACCATATTCCTAATTTAGAAACCAACTGATTTTGCATAGGATAAAATAAATAAGGACTCAGAGAAATAAAATGGTGAATTATTCAATTAGTTTTAGCTTTGTATTGCAGCAGCTAAGGGAAATTCTGATCAATACAGTGAACGTTCAGCTTTCTAAACATAAAGCACATTTCATACAAAGCTGAACATTTTTCTCCTTGTCATACAGAATTATCTTAATTATTGTTTCAAGGAAAAGCTTTGCAAAGAATCATCTAGGAGTCCAAAATGCTGCTCAGAAACTCATCACTGGAATAATTTATGATTTTTTTCTTCCCAACATCTTGGGCTTGTTTGATATGCTTGCCATTTCTCGCTGACAGGGAGGTCGATTAAATCACATTTATATTGTAAACGTATGCATTGCTTTTTACCCTAGGCGGTGGATGAAGAGATACAGAGCCCCATGGGAAAAGCAAGCCAATCCACTTTCATATTGCAAATTTCTGCCGTTCGGAAGAAATGAATGGTTGCCAGGGAGAGCTGGGAATTACTCGAGGATGCAAAATGTTATTTTAGAATCCTTTTGAGAGAGGTTTTTCTCTCCCCCACCTCACCATTTTCACATCTTCTGCTAATGCAGCTCACATCAGTTTCTATGAAAACACTGAAGGAATGCACTTCACCAGCATTCTTCAGAGGATCTGTATAAATCAGGCTTTAACTCTGCCTGCATAAAGCAGGCTATTTCTTTACTTTCAAAGGGAGAGGGGAGAAAGGATTTGTAACGTTTTCCAAAGCATTATGTCTGCCAAAGATCATTTGAGATGAGGAAGGTCACCACATGTTTTTGAACTAAAAGAAAGTGCTAAAAATGGGGAGGGTAAAGGTCATTGCTCAGGGCCATGGAGAAATGAGGCTGCAGTATCATTAACCTAAGAGAACTAATTAGGAAACATTCAGCTTTTATAAATTATGCAAAGCACTCAATTTACACTTTTTCAGATGTCTACCATAGCAGAGATAATTAGGAAACATTTACAACAACAATGTAACCTAATAAAGAAACGTTTCATATCAAGATACCTTCCCACTAATATTTTCGTGTCTACAATACTGAGAAACAGGTATTATTATATGGAAAATCTTTATGGAAACCATTTCATCTATGACCAAATACTAACAAGATCATGTTGGTATTTCCCCTTCACTTGAGGCAATAGCTAAAAGTCAATCAACTGACTAGGTAAATAACTGACTCTGTATAGTTCTAAGGGCTTCTCAGTAGTTTAATAACAGAAAATTAGCTTGTATGATTTAACCTTAAGAATATAAACCTTGCCATTCAAGGATTATGTCAACTCAGGGTCATGTCCCGAAGTGGAGCCTGTTCATACTTAGTATCCCTGAAAAACTGGAGAGATTTGACATTTCAGTGTTAAATTTATCAGCATAATGTGTTCTGAAATATCAGCTCAGTTCTCTGATTCATTTTTACAGGACTTACATTGGCTAGGTGTTAAAAAAATCACGCTCTAACGAAAAATTCCCAACTCAGGAACATTCAGCAAAGGACATCTTTGCGGCATACAAAATATTCAAGCTATTTGTCTCCGCACACTTTGTTTTTGAAACATCGTTTGTATACCCAACCAGACCATTTTCCTCCTCCCATCAGGGAGAAAGAGAGAACAATATATAAAACATGGTGAGAAAGAATGGGGGCTCAAATCAAACTGGGGAGGGGTAGGTTGGGCGGGGGAATTGGACAAGAGGAAAGGGGGATGTAAGGATAAAGATCTCATAAGAGTCTAAAGTTACAACTACCTCTAGTATTCCAGGAGGTTAAGGAGATAAGCAAGTACACTTCTACATTTAGATCTTCTACTTGTAGTGCATTAAAAAGACTTACAGTGAGATTCAAAGAAGTCAGTGGAAGGATTCCCTGCACTGATCTTTAGATGTTCTGTAGGAAATATATCCTGATTTGGCTACAAGGTTTTGATGGCAATGCAAAGGACTTTATACATAGTCATGGAATTCATCTTGTGAGCTGGGGGACATAAAAACCAAGAATGAATTCCGGTATGCTTCAGCTTCCATAAAACGTGCAGAACATAACTCAGACAGTTTTCCTGTACATTATCCATTATTTTTCCTCGCATGAACGGCACAGTCAAAAATATACACCATATGCCCAAGAACACCAAAAGTGGTCTATGTAAGTTTCTGATATTTTTTTCTTCATTGAAAATGAAGTATTCTCAAAAATGTTTGCCAAACTCTCATGTTTCTGCTATAGACATAACTCCAATACTTACCCACCTCTAATGAAAAATAACTCTGCAAACCTTTTCAGGACATCACTGTGTAAAGCTTCTCCCATGAATCAGGATAAAATATACATGGCTTTTCTCCATCACTCATGTTCACCTAGTTATTGCAAAGGTCTGACACGCAGTGGAGGCTGCTCGTGCCATCTCAGATTGCCCAAGGGCACTGCTGTGGCTATGGCAGAAATGCTTTCTGTGAACCAATCCAACCTCTCACTGTACCTGAATCCCGTTGCCATTACAACTTCCTCAGGAGGGGAAGGAGATGCATAGGCACTGATCTCATTGAGTGACAGGACCTGAGGGAACGGCCTGCAGTCATGTCAGGAGGTTTAGGTTAAATATGAGAAACCTCATCCAGAGGGTTAGGCACTGGAATAGGCTCCCCAGGGAAGCGGTCACAGCACTGAGCCTGCCACAGTTCAAGAAGCATTTGGATGATACTCTCAGGCACATGGTATCACTCTTGGGGATGGTCCTGTGCAGGGCTAAAGTTTGGACTCAATGATCCTTTGGTCCCTCCCAACTCAGCATATTCGGTAATTCTGTGACCTAGTAACCCTTTTTCTCTTAAATTCCAAACATAACTATATGAATGAGGAACACCTGCCGACATAAATAAAAGCTGCCTCACCTGGGCCCTCATTAGTACAAATTCACCTGTCCTTTGTTTTCGGGTTCTGGGTGAGAGGAACAGATATAGGTTGTATTCATTAGAGTCCTCATTATGACTCTTGCTACAAGAACAAGATACTCTAATTGTAAGACAGATGAGAAAGACAGTGGCATCCTGTAGTACCATGACCTTTCCAACACTTCATATTTTGACTTGCTGACCATTCCATCTGCTTATTGCACACTGCAGGGAGGAACAGAATAGTCATGCATGACGGTAACTAGGAAGAAAGTTAACCCATTACTGTAAACCCATGTAATGTCACTGCAAGCTTTAGTTCAGTGCTGTGTTGACTCCTGATAAACAGCCAAGCCTTAATGTGCATTTCTGTTAACAGAGACAATTTCCATTTTTATGAAGACAGTAGTATCTCTGTGATCTCATTCACAGATCAAGCTTCTTTTGTGAAAAAGCAATGATGGATTAAGTATTCTGGGCAACACTTTGCAAAAAGTGACAAATCACTTTTAATTCCTTAGATAATCATTATCATAGCACTAATCCATCTAGTATCAAGGAAGGAATAATATTCAAGCCTATATTCTTTCTTTCACAATTTAGCACAAGTCTTGAATAGTTTTGGAGATTTTATCATGACAGATCATCAGATACCTTCATATCATATAAAATACCATAATGTTACAGCATCACTAATGTCTCAGCACTTTTATAACTTGAGGACTACAGCATGAAGTTCTTCAGATAAGACTTAGCCTTTCTGTACTTTCCAACAGTATTGGCACTTGGTAACTTCCCAATGGCTCTAGAAACAGTGTCAAAATTCCTTGATGAGTATAAATGTTTGTTAAACAAAGAAAAATAAAAGTCTGAAGTAACCAACGGTCCCCCATCAGGCAAAATGTGACAGACTGAAGTCTCTCTCTGCAAGAAGACTTTAATTGCACCTTCTAGCATTGAAAGGTGGTCTAGAAGAAAGCTGGAGAAGGACTTTTGACAAGGCCACATTGGGATAGGACTAGAAGGAATGGCTTTCAACTGAAAGAGGGCAGAGTTATATTAGATATTAGGAAGAAATTCTTCACCATGTGGGTAGTGAAGCACTGGAACAGGTTACCCAGAAAAGTTGTGGATGTCCCATTCCTGAGAATGCCAAGGCCAGGTTGGATGGCACCCTGAGCAACCTGGTCTGGCAGAAGATGCCCCTGCCCATGGCAGGGGGCTTGGAACTAGACGATCTTGAAGGTGCCTTCCAGTCCAAACCATTCTATGATACTATGTAGGTAGCTATAATGTTGAGGCACAAGTCATGACACACGCTGCTCCAACAGTGACCAGAGATATATATTAAACATGTAAATGTCTTTAAATAAAACTACAATTTCTTTTAGCAGTATGAACAAATAATTTGGTCAAAACATTACAGATCAAAGATCTATATCCATGGCTGCTTCCCGTGAAAACTGAATAAGCCATGGAAGTAATTTGAGAAGGGTAAACCTCCCTAGACATGGCCAAGGAGTCAAGAATAAGAAGGAGGTGGGTTACAGAATAGTAGGAACAGTCTCAAGGCAACAGTCAAGACTAGAATAAGGAAAAAAAAGTACAGCAGAAAATTTAGGAGTCACATATTTAAGACTCTAAAAAGTAACAAACAAAACTAAATTTTAAAGAAAAACAGGCATTCAATGAAGGGCTGAAAGAATGAGCAGAAGGTGGCAACAGCAGTGCAGAATTCACTCTGAGAAATGGCAAGGGAAGCAGAACTGCAGGAAAGCAATTGAATTTCAGATGGTGAACTTAAGATACAGGTGGTCCAGCAGGAAACATTCAGTATAGATCTAAAACACTAAACTGCTAAAGTGCTATTGGGTTATAAGCAGAAAATACTAAAGTTACAATACTACATTTCCAAGAACACATCTAAGAGTACATACACCCACCTGGGAAATTTGATGGAAATTCGACTGTCAAAATAAGCAAACAAACAAAAACCCAAAGCAAGATCCAACAACAGCAAAACCACAACCAAACAAACATGCAACAGCCCTTTTTTATAAAGCCTGAGAAAGCTACACCTTTCTAATCACTCTTTGCCTAACTACTATTCAGTATGTAAATAACCCCAGTCAGAAGGAATTAATAATTCATAAGTCATGAAGTTAAAATTAATTCTCCCATGTCTGATTTTCTTAAGAAAAAAACCAACATAATACACAGTGGAAATGAAAATGGCTCAAGCTGTTTTACACTGGCTAAATGTATTCATGTTTTCTATAGAGTACTCTCTCTCTTTGTATGAGAACTGTTAAGTCTTATTAATATTTTTATTTAATAAGATTAGTAAAAATTAAATTCCACCATTAAAAACCCCAGAAACATGTTTCCTTTTGTTTACAGGTAATTAGGTAATTTCAAACCAGCACTCAGAGAAAGAAATTAATTAATGGGGGAAGGAGGGGACATGATGACTCGAGAGGAGCTGATTGGTACTGCATGAGAACTAAGGCACACTTAGTTCAGATATTTCAGTTATAAAGCAGTATCTAAGGTACAGAGAATTACATTTACAGAATTTCAGTATGCATTAACTAGCTTTTCCGTGAAGCAAACTGTTTAAATACTGTTTAAATTACAAAAGAGGAAATGGACAGATTCTAAGATTTTCACAGAGACTTTTCAGGTATGTTTACAAAACACAGAACAGTGATTTAGTGATGTATCCAAGGCTGGAGTGCAGAAACTCCTGGCACTGAAACAAAATGCAGTGTAGCATCTACAATTATCTAAGGGTCTAGTTCTCATGGGGGTACATTTTGTTTCTCTAAAAAGCCTTCGATATCCGACCTGTGCTGGAGTAGGTGACTTCATAAGGCTTTCACATAGCAAATTCATTGTATGGGTAACTGCTGAGGGCCTCATACTGGTTTCACCTAAATCACAGAAGTCAGATTCAACATAACACTTTGTGCTTGCCCACAACTTGCAAAAGGAGGATCCAAAATTAAATAAATCAGGTACTTCAACACATACTAAGAAATACACATACTAAGGGCAGCAGGACAAATTCAGAGAACCAACTGCAAGCAGAACACACTTACGCAATAAGGATTTTGGCAAATACATTAAACACATGGACAAATCACTGAGTTGAAAAAAATGAGTGGACAAAGAACACTTCTATACCATTCTGAGATAAGGGTCTAAAAATTATAAATTTATGTACTCATAAGCAGGTAGAACCAATTCCAATCGCATGAAGATTCCTTCTAGATTACTTCAACTCTTTAAACTCCAATTCAGAGAAACACATAACCATGTGCTTAACCACAAGTGCACATCCATTCATCAAAAACTTACATGTACGCTTAAAGGTGATACAGGTTTCAATACTTTGGCATTTGAACAGAGTGACCATCTGGTCCTGCTCTCTCTGCTGCAGCTTGATGCAGTTTTGCCCCTGAGAGGGACAGGGTATGCCCTGCACTGTGGGGGCTGTGCAGCTGAGCCCAGACCCTTCCTATTTCTCACCTTTCTTTAATCTTGCTATACTTTGCTGGAACAATCCTTTCATTAATGTGCTTTGTAGGTTGAAGTACAAACAAATGTTGTCCATCTCTTAAGTCCTTAAAGCAAAATCCCTTTCATTCACTGCAAGATGCCTTAGGCTCTGAGGTAGAAAGACACATGCTTTACCTGTCAAGCACACTGAGTAAATGTTCTGACGCCAGTGTATATCACCAGCAACTCTTGATCAGTTAAAGGTAACTCCCCAAGTTTCAATCATCATACTGGTTTTTGGGTTGTAGGTTTTGAGGTTGTTTTCTTGTTGATTTTTGGGTTGGCTTTTATTGGGTTTTGGCAAGTGTTTGTTTGCTTCTTTTTCCATCCTTTTGGTTTGGTGTGGGGGTGGTAATCACAAGAAAACAGAAGAGTGTATCCCAGGTTTTAAGCCTGGGAGTATTCTCTTATAATATATAAACACAAGCAGGCATTTATTAAGTTGTTCTTGTCAACTAAATATCTGCAGTCAACCAACATTAAAAGCTGGTACTAACACATTTCAACACCTCTAGATAACAAGATTTCCACTAAAAAAATTATTTTAAAGTATTTTAAAGTGAGAGGGTGCTCAGTTATGTGAAAGTACACTCCTACAGAACCACCATGATGTGGTCAAAGTGAAGACAAAACTAACAATTATAACTCATTAGGTTGTCACTGAAAGTCTGTGATAGCAACAGACTAGCATACAAAGCCATGTGATTGGTCAAATTGAGTGAAAGATATCTGGGTGCAGAGCATAAACTACATAACTTGCTAATATTCAAAAATAGATCATTGGTTCAGTCTTAGCTTAGCGAACAACTAGATGAAACAAAAAATCTTAAGAAATAAAATGCATGTGCCTCATATCTTGATATTCTATATCATACAGTGCCTTTCAACTAAAATTTCCCTATTTACCATTATTAACAGGCCATTTCTGCTAGATCAGCCTCAGTCAAAACAATAAATGTCATGTTTTGCTTGAAAGACCCTTATATTCTTGCAGTGAAATACCAGGCAATTGATCATGCTGATTTTAAAAAAATACAGGTATAGTCACGTTAACTTGAGAATTCAGTTTTAGTCTTTCTACCTCTACCACCTCAATTCAACTCAGTTACAGCATTTTTTCAGTAAGAACTTTAGTGTCACAAAATTAGATACGTAACTCTCAAAATTAGTCAAATAGTACAAGATTACAAATGCACTTTCAGGTATGGGAGAAACACAGAGCAGCAGGTTTGCAGCATTGTTTTAAAAAGAATTTTGCTCTACCAGTACCATGAATTTAGCAGTTCATGTACAAAAAAAACAAACAAAAAAACCCCAAACAACAACAACACCACCAAATCAGACATCTGCAACACTGTATGTAGTTTTTGAGATAGTCCTTGCTAGCTCTCTAATCCAGAAGACAGTTTTTGGAATTCTGATAAGATATTTGAGCTTAGGCATGACCACCTTCTTTTCTAAGACAATCATGACAGTGCTTTCTCTACTTAACACCTCCAATACTGATAGATTGCTCACCTATCTCCTGACACCAGAGTTCCCAAGAGGGACTACATTCAAATGAAGGGGTATCTGAGGATTCTTACCATTGCTATATTTACTAGGTATACCTGGTGGAAGTCTATGAGCATTAGAAAAGGTAATTAGTCAGCTGAGAGCTGGAATCTCACCAGGCTAATTTTTGCTGTCAGGGATAATGATAGATTTTTCAAGCCTTAAACCAACAACTGGTGCAAAAGATCAACTCACTAATGATTGTCAATTAGTGGTGTGACTGTTGACTTCATTTTTCTGCCTTTGAAAAACATGTCATACTCATTCAACAACAGCTCACACCACCTGTATTTTGCAGCTGTGAAAATACAGATATTCCAAATGAATCCCCAGAGACACTAGAGCTGAATGGTTTTTGGTAAATAGTAAAAGCCTTATCATTGTAGTGTTATTAACTGTGCTAATTTGTCTAGAAAAACAGTGCAGCATTCGTAACTGCAGAACAATATAAACATTTCTGACAATAAACTAAGTCACCCATTGTATTTGCTTATACCTACCTTCATGTAAGAATTAAACACAAGATTTCACTTAGGAAACTGAAGGTCACCTCTCAGAAAAAAACATACTACAAGTCATCTCCAACAGACATGACTGTATCAAACTATGGTCTGTGTGTTCAGGTACAGAACCTGTAATTGTTGCAGTAGCAAAAGCAGTGGAAGAGGCTTTATAAAGGTGAGTAGCACTTCAGAAAGCAAGAAAATCAGCTAAAAGAAATTTACCTTCATCCCAATTCAACACAGCCTGTACTTTAGCAAATGTTTCCTTTCATATGGAAGAGTACAGTTCAGTGAAAGAGTTCAAAGTATCATCTCACTGTGTTATCTCAGGGAGCGAGGGGAACTTCACAAAGTGGTCTTAATAAACAGGAACATGCTCATCGAAAGTAAAGAGAAGGTTCCATTCCCACAGCAAATTTTCAAATTGGGACAAAGTTTCCCTCATGCTAATTTGAGGTGGGCCTCAAACTGAGTTGCTTTCTGCAGAGAGGAGCTCTTTCTCCACTATATCCCTGCCACTCCCACATGACTAGCAGAAACATCAAGTAGCACTAATAACGACAGTATTTTTAGCAAAATCTCTGCTACTAGAAATCCAGTCAGCATCAAACTGGATTTTTACCTTTCCTTCCCATTAAGTAGTGTAGGTTATTAGCCATACACACACAGAAATAATACTGCAGCCTATGACTGAAAACGCTGAGCACTGACAACTGTTGTTCTCATGAGCATAAGCCCACACTATGGATCCAAGTTCATACAGGGAACAGCACAAACATTTCTTGATTCCTAATCCTTTCAGTCCATATTATGATCCTACAAGGCCCTCAGTGAAAAGTCTCAACTCAGAGTAGCTTAACACCCTTTAACAAGTTCCTTAGCCTTGCATGGGAAGGGCAGTCATTTCACGTAAAAAGAAACACATTTTCTTCCATCTCTCTACAGCTGTTACTGAGGGATACAGAAGGTCTGGTTGTGTCCTAAATGCCTTCCCCACTGTCTTCCATGGCCACAATCACTCTCCCTCAGCCCTTAGTTACTTGAGGAAGTAACAGACAATGCAACCATCAGCACCTAAAGTCACAGCAGGAGGCTGAGAAGTCTATCTCCCAGATCTTACTGTGAGGAAGAGCAAGTTCACAAGTGACTGCAGTAAGATCAGTCAGATAAATCCACAGTGAACACACAGAGACCACACTTAGACCATAAAGCTCTGAAGATTATAACACATTGCAATATGCCTTTTAGAAACTTTAGAAAAAATATCATATAGGCTCTACAGAGTTCCTGAAAAGCAAGTATCAATCTGTGTACAGAGCTGTCATTCCTACACAAACTATCTAGAGAAAATTACTTTCCTGGAGAACTTGTTCATTATTTTGGAAAGAAGGCAAGTTTAAACAGTCTGTTAAAACAAGTTCCTTATGATTTCATTCAGGGAATGAAAATTCATCTTGTCACCATGTTGTAGCTCAGAAAATACAGGCCCTGAGAAGCTGACCAACCAGTTTAAGTTCCCCTCATAAAATAGAGGTACTGAAAGTTACTCAGCTGTAACACTAATTCATTTGCTGTTAAAATCCAAGCAACTTATATACATCAAAAAGAGTTTTAAGGCTTATTTTAACAGTTTTAATAATAAAAGAAGGTTCATTATGATTCAAGTGTTAAGAAGGTGTGGGAAAAAATGTAAAAGTTATCTCAGCCAATAATAATAATAATAATAAAATGTCCTTCACATATTGGAAGAAAAATGTACTTTTAGTTAATTTAAAAATCTGAAATATTACAGATTTCTCATGAAACTCCCTCTGAGACATGTAATGCCACAACCCAAGCAATGTCACACCACAAAAAGCCTTGCTTGTACCTCCACCACTCCAAATCTGGGGTCCTTCTCCTAAAGAGTTTCTCTAATTGCTAGCACTTCACACCATCCTTCCTACATCTCATAATTGCTCTTCCTCAACACTTCTCTTCCCCTCTCCCTGTATGGCCATCTGGTTTTTCCTCTAGTGGTCTTCAACAATCTCCTCCCTGTATTTCAAACTCCTGCTCCAAAGCAAGCAAGAAAGATGTAGTGAATGACTTAAGGAGTGTCCAATATCATTCTGAGCAAAAACTAAAATTTAGAATTAAGAGAAAAAAGTAATCATCTCAATGCAACAAAACCTGGCATGAGACAACTCCCTTTGAGAAGCTTTGGACACTCTGTTCAATGCATAACAAAATCTAGGAGAAAGAAGTGATCTTAAATAAAAGCATAACGCTTGGTTCTACACCTTTACTGATAACAACTGGCATTCATTCAGTAAGAGAGCATAGATGCGTTAAATTTATATGGATATATCATTTCCAAATTATAAGCTTTGGCGCCATCGTATTTAACGAGCAGTTTCTGAGCCTCCCCAAATTGCAAGTTTCCCATCAGAAAGGGTTAGGCCTATTTACTTATTTAGTAAGAACAGCTGAATGGATGGTGCAATTTCCTGATTTTGACAGCTGGCCCACAAGAAAAAACAACAAACCCCATGACAGATCTAATAAAAACCTCAAGAACTGATACTGCCCCCTCTTACAAAAAAGCTATGTGGGCCAACCCTCCAGACATTGCAAAGACACTGCTCAGTCAGAACAGGAGTTGTCAGCATCTAACAATTCAAAACAAACAAACATACATAACCAAAACCCACTACTCAGCTCCCATCATATGGCATGGTCTACTAACATACTCAATTTCTGACTGAATTTCCACATGGAAAGTTGACATTAAAAGCAATTTTTTAATTATAGGTTTCCCAGTTTCCCATATGGAAAAACAATTCTCGGTGATCTTCAAATTAGTAGTAGTAATGCACAGGCTGCACTGCAGCTATTCCTAATTCAGTTCCTGGCTTGAGACCAACGAATAACAGGGAGAATCTTCTATGTCAACCAGAATGTCAAATCTATTCACCAGAATTTCCATGTTAAATTTTTTCACTTTTTTTTTTAAATTTATTTGTTTAGAAAGCAGTCTCCTGGGAACAGAAACTGCATTCCAATTTCTCTCTGTGTGAAAAATATGTAATTCCCTCTTAATCAGGCATTTCCATCCTGCTTGGGGACCCAAATTAGGTAACCTTATTTGTATTTTTAAAAGCAGGCAAACACCATAATCTAACCAAAAAATACAGCAGTGCCACTTCAATTTGTGATTTCCAGAAGACCACACGTATGTTTCAGAAACAGGGCATGCTGGAAATGGGGCTTTTTTTTTATTCACATTAAAACTGGGCCTAGCCTAGACAGTACATCCCATGGGAAGAAGGAAAAGAAAACTTCATGTCACTGGAATTCTGTCGCAGTGGGGGCCGAGAGCTTGAATGTTCTTTGGTTATTGCTATGCTGAGTGCTAAGATGGCTGTTAAATATTTTATCAGCCAAGAGAAAAACCAAGAAATGTGCTGCAAACAAGGGTTGAATGATCCCTGTTTTGAGTCACACATTGTTTAGATACACAAGTAGAATTTCCTTCCTTTCTCTCTCCCTGCTTTTTGTATTTACGTTTCTCTCAAATATCTCCCCCAAAGCAGCTACTCTAAGGGTTTTCTTTTCCACAGCAGCAGCTGTGCCACTGTGCACTTTATAAGGGCTGACAGTTAACCGAAGTAAACGTAAGGATACAGCAGCATTAGAGTTGTCAGTCTGCAAATAGAATTTCGTTGTAATTCTCTGCGTGAGGTCTGGGAGCAGCCGATGGCTGAATTAAGAACAGTACTTTTACAGATTTTTATGGGGCTGATGCATGTGACTATCCCTCCCCTCCCTTGCTCTGTCACACCAGAGGCTTGGATGATGGAAAATCATGTGATTATTTGTGCGTGTATGTGTGCATGCACAGCAAAATTTTACTCTTCTCAGGTCCTTGTTTATCCTTTCTTCTGTCAGCTCTTTTCAGTGACTCCCTAGCACCAAATACTCTGATTTACCTGTAGTGGAAGGGCACAACAACTAAGCAATGCCCCTTTCCTGCCTCCCACCACCACCCCCCGCCCCCCTTTCCCTGTACACACCAGAAAGCCCCTCTTAAAATCCTATTTCTCCTGTAACTTCCAGCCATGAATTTATCTTTACTTTCCAGCTTGTGTGGTTTGCACTATCATCTGGTAAGAACAGAGTTTCTACCACCATCTGCAACATCGTGCTCTTGCTGTGGTTTCTCTCTGCCATTTCTAAGAACTTGGCAAGTAAATCACATCTCAGCTGTGTACAAACGAGAAATATGCGGGCACTGCATTCAGCTTAGTCTTTGTTTCAGGGAGTTTAAATGACAGATGAGTGTCTCCGCACCGGCACCTGCCCAAGGACTCGGCTACAGCTCCTGTTCGGGTTCGAGCGCATTACGGGAAGAGGTTCAACACCTGGGGGGGTTACCCTGAACCAGAGCTGCTGACAGAGCCCCATCTAACACGAGAAACCGCGCAGAGCCTGGACTGTGCCTGGAAAGGGTCCATCTTTGTTTCATAAGGTGGAGCCATTTCCTTAAAAGTAGAACGGTTTCGACAAGCAAAAGAGGGGACGCGGTAGGAGCCGCGCTGAGTCCTCTTTGCCTTTATCAGAAGTCCTGAGCCGGGAAAATGTCTGCAGCGGGGCCATGTTACACTTCCTCGGAAATCAGAAGGTATCGATTTTCTGCAGCGATCCGCTCCCCCCGGTCCCCGCATACCGCGCGGTGGCAGCGCAGCTGCCGCCCAAGGAACGGTGGGAGCGGCCCTCGCATCTGAGCCCATTAGTCACCAGATGTCACCTTCTGCTGCCAGCGCCTCCAACAGCCCGGCAGACAATGTCCTGTGCATGCTGAACATCCGAGCGCCGGCGCATCCAGCGAGGCGGGCAGAGCCGGCACTGACCCCAAAGCCATGTTCACAGTGACACCTACAGCCGGGGGCACCGCCGGGCTGCGGGAGTGCGGGGGAGGCGGCAGCTTTCCTCTCCGCGTTCCCCGGTTTCTTATTTATTTATTCATTTTAAAGCAGCACCTCTCCTGAAGATGTAATTGATTTTATTCACCGGAGGAAATACCAGCCTCTCTATCGATTTCTACATTCGCTGAATTTATTTTGTTTTCTCCTCTGTGTGATACCATAAAATGCTATTAAAAAGGTGGTGTAGATGAGAGAAAAGTATAATTTTTTTCCCCTAGAAAGACTAATTTTTGAAAACGACCATATTTTAACCATGTCCACTCAATGGCAGAGAAAGAGATTATTTAGCATCCGCAGCCATTACCCGGTGCTCGTTAGCAAGTTGTTTATGGGGCTGCAGAGCGCGGGGCGAACACTGATGCTCAGCCCACCAGCACTTTCTCTGCATTTACCATTTCTTTTATAGCCTCACCAGGCTCCCCCATCATTTTACTGTCAAGGGCCAAGCAGTTATTAGAATAAGATTTTCAGATGTATTTTAAAAAGTAAACAAAGTCCCACAGAGAAATATCTACGAAAGCTAACAGTGCTATTAAAAAATAAGGCTCTGCTGAGTTAACTGGGGGACTGTTTTCAAGGCTTTGTGCAGCAGTGTTACACTCCACAATCAAAAACATGAGAAATTTGCTGTCAGTACAACAGACAGTACTGTCACTTTACTTGAGTAATTACTTGAGTAATTGTTCAAGTATTTCTAAAGTGAATCCAGCAATAAAAAAACCTAAACAAAATGGATGTCAATTGAAATGTTTAGGTTCTTGCAATTAGACCAAGCAGAAACAAACTGTTACCAATGAACACTCATACTAAACATGAAACTTAGAGGATATTTAAAGTCAAATGTAGCAGGTGTGAGAATTACAGCATTTTCAAGCAAAACAAAAATGTAAGTTAGGCATATGTTTTAACAAAAAAAAACTGAAATAACACTGCATAAAGCTGAAATACTTTCAAAAACTTAAGAAAAACATTTTCAATTTCTTAGAGTATATGCCTTGACACTGTAGCAGCCAGATATATTTTCTACAATTTTTCTGTAAAGTAATTTCCTCTGGTCTCATTTCTTTACACTCGGGGGTTGGGGTGGTCATGGGTTTCTTTAATCTGATAAAAATTTTCACATCTAATTATGATCCTACAGAAAAAAAGGATACTTGGCCACTGTATGCAACAGGCTAGTAATCCACTCCTAGTCTTTGAATAAAATGTAAGTAATCAAGCAAAACTTCATTCTGCAATAAAGTGGTATTTTGCAACAAACAAAAATAGATGCTCTAAGTAATAACATTTTTTTGCAAGATGTTAATTCTTGAAAATGCCCTTCCTATATTTATACATAGACTTTATCTGTGGGGCATTTTACAATGAGGGCTAAATAACAGTTTTATATTTAGATATCCTGTGAGATTCCTGCTGCTTCTGGGAGCAGTGTTCCAAGATCTTGCCTTGTGGCACTAAGACACCAAGATGGCTGTTCCCATTTCCAGTGCTTCACTTTCAAAATTGGAATGTCCTTATTAAAACTAAAACCTTGTGCTTGAGCCAGATTTCTTGTCCAAAATAATTTCCTTTACCTCTTGTACTTCATAATCTGATCTGCATGTAGCAGGAGTTTAATTACTAAGCACCTTTTTTTTTCCTCTCCAAGGAATCCACATCATCATAGAAGTGCAGTACTGCATTTAAATTTATACACAACATATTCTAACACAGGTGTGAGAGTATTTAGTCTGTGCCATTCAGGGGGCTCATGATGTTTGTTTCCTGTGCATGTTATTCCATACCAAAGCAATACTGTGGCATCCCTTTTGTTTGCTCAACCTAGGCTGTATTTTATAAAATGTGAGGAGTACTACCAATACTTTCTTACAATTCAAACTACATTTTTTGTGTTCACCTTAAAAGGAGACATGCAGTATGTCAGAAAAACTAAACACCTGTGGTCTGCAATGAAACACCTACAGTTGCTGGAATCTTTCCGAAATAAACCTTACTATTTCCAAAATACCCAAAACTCAAGATATTTTTCTAAAAACAGCCATTAGCACAAGGGGTTATGGACACAGCTCCTCAATAACCACACGCCTACCTACCAGTGCAGGGCACACACAAACCCAACACATTTAACACTATATTGAACACCTAAGTTATTAATTAAAAGTGTCCAAAGTGTTTAGAAAATACTCTCAAACCATTAAGAACTGCCATTTGTAAGACTTTGGAATCTGAAAGTGCTTCATGTAAAAAGCTGCTATGCTTCTATTATCAACACGCCTCAGGACCTCATAAAGCATGCATTTCAAAGCACAGCATGCTGAAATTTGGCATTTTCATTTAGTGCTTACATATTATTGAACAGAGGGTAATGTAAGGAAGAAAAAGAAAAATCTAGCACGAAGGTCATTTTCAAAATTAAGAATCTGTATTGTTGATGTTGCTGGTCAAAAGGTGCCTCAAACCATGTAAAATTGATTTTGTTTTTTTAGCACTAATGATCAAAATCTGGGGCACTGGTTCTGGATTAATGATCAGTTGGGTGGAGCTGATTCCATTAACCTCAGGTGCTCATTAATCCCTACGACTACTTCCATCAAGGTCATTAGCAACATTAAAAGCTAAATATTTACTATACAATTGTAATTTTTTACCTTATGAAAGACTTACAGCAGAAAGGCCTTGATTTTAGCTGTCTAGATGCACTTCTTTAGGTCTCAGTGAGGCTGTCTACAACTTGAAAAAACTCACAAAAAGTGTTAGCACATTTTCTTACCTTATTGTGATTTAGATTAATTTTAGGGATTGGGTTCTGATATATCTAATTACAGACAAAAAGTGCACCTATGGTCTGTACTTGTTATTTGTACTAACATGCACAGGTAGCAGAGCTGGCAAAGACTCATTCAAATCCATTCTCAGCCGAGAGACAGCACTTAATTCCCCTTCCAGCTGAGACAAGCCCAGTGCACAAGTTTTCTCTCTTTGACTTTCATCTCTAGGAGGTGGCAGGCAGTGGTTTCAGCTTGTAATGAACACCTTTTTCTCCCGCCTCCCAAGAACAGGGGTGAGCACTCATGCAGTGAGAGCAGAGTCTCAGCTGAAAAGCAGTAACAAGGTGGTGGGCAGAAGGAGGTTTGGGAATTGCTCAGCTGTGCTGCACAACACTGCCTGTCCTGGCTCTGTGCTAATGCAGAGGAGCCTGATGGCAGACACTGAAGGCCTCTGTGTCCTCACTGGGTCACACCAGTCAAACCTTGAGCTCACACCTGGCCAACCTGACAGTAAGGCCTGAAGAACAGAACAAGTGTTTACCAATTTACAAACCCATCCTTCCCTGAACACTTCTGTACTAATGAGTGGCACAGCCTCTACATCAGAAAAGAAGTAACAGAATCAATATTTAAAGTAGAAACATGAACTAGTTCTAGTATGTGACATAATATAAATTCATCCAGTGTTTCTTTTTTGCAGTTTTCTTGCTGGTTCTCATAAACTGAAATATAACCCAATTACCCATTTGAGATACCATAGCATTGATTTAGATGTAAAAGGACACAGGCTGGCAATGAGTTAATTAACTGTTACTCTCATCCCTGAGACAAGTCTCTCTATGGCATCTCTCAAGCCCATCACATTTTGCTACATCTCCTATAAAAGTAAAATAAGAAAAGGCTAGAGAAAAGAGGAATAACAAGGTAACATGACTACTTTCAATGTATTTCCCATTATCAAGCCATGTAAATAGTCTTTTTCCATGCATCCTTTGATCCCTACAGTTTGGAGATGGTCACTACTACATTTTCTCATTTATATTTTGGCCACATTAAAATATACTGATTTCATCTTTACAATTTTGGCTGAAAAATCTGTTTAGTCTAAAGGTATTTTCTTGCTTTACACCCAGCTGTTGTCTATATATTGAATTTAGTTATACCATGATGTCAGTAGCTTAATAGTAATATACATGATTGTTTTCCTCAAAATACCATTTGCAGTCATCATGAAAACACATATGAAATATATGAAAAATATATGAAAGTACTATGAGATGTCTTTGAGTAATACCATGATTTTCACTTCTGTCTTTTGAAAGGGAAACTAGCTTATACTTATCTTCCCAGAAAAGAACACAAAGCATGGAGGAAGTGAGCCTGAAACAAACCTTGTTTCTCAATTCCAGTTCTCTATCAGCAGCACCATATCACATAAACTCCTTGGTAATTTCTTGCCCTTGCTACTTTAATTGAAAGGCTACTTCAAAGTCTGACTTTCCATGGCAAAAATCCTTCTTCCATTTACAACCTCAAATTTATTCATGACTTTATAACCATTTTTTCTTCTGCCTGTCCTTTACATTAAGTAGCTCATCTCTTTTTCCTCCCTGTTTTACCTACTTCCACTCTCTTTGATGTCCACTCAACATCCTTGTCTTGAGCTAAATGAGCAATTTCTTTTCAGTCTCTTCTCACAACCCAGGCTTTCTCATTAAGCTTATAGCAATTCTGTGTAGCTATTACAGTTTCAGTTCATTTTTCTAGAACGTGGATGAACACACTTGTACCCTGGAAAGCCTGATTATTATGTTGTACTACTAAACTAACTTTGTTGACTGTCAAGTGGATATACTTCATTTCCGAAACTCTAGGACTGTGTGCCTGCCCTCCCTCCTCCAGCTGACTCTGCCCTGAACTAACATGCAAGCCTTGCTCTTCCGCTGCCATTTTCAGCTCAGGGCTTCAGAAACAGAAAATAAATCTTTCATAAACAGAAAATAAAGAGATCAACGAGAATGGAGAAAATAAATTAACTACAAAATCTCTTTGTGATTAGTTTTTCACTGTGTTCTTTTAGAAACCACTAACAGCCCAAAAACTTCAAATCCCAATAAAAACCCTAAAAGCAAATGTAATGTTAACACACTCTTGATGTCTTCATTGCCCAAGACTCACTGTTCCACACATACGTAACAGCAAGGGAATCCATAAATTCACATTTCTGGTAATAGAATGCAAAGAATTGAAGCCTTAGGAGGCTTTACTACCCAACCATTTGGTTGCTTCATTGACTGGAGGGGGAGGGGGGGNTTTCTTTTGCATTTAACTGCCAACCAAGTAATAAAAAGGATTTATCCATTTCACTGCATACAATGACACGAGTTCTCACTTAGGAGAATCTAATTTTCTGGAAGTTTGTTCCTGCAATATACAGCTCTCAAAGAAAAGTTTCATGTGTATCTATTTTCATCATTTCAGTAGCCCATTTGCCCTAATCAGGCTACGTAACAAGCAACACTGTCACAGACATGTTATCCAACAAAATAGCTCACTAGGCTCAGTGCTTCTCCAAAAGCAAGTGTTTCCCCACAGAATTTCAGGATATATTTGTCCTTATTTATACTCCTGAGCTTGGCTACATGACCTGCAATCAATTCACGTTTGTTTTCTGTACACAAACTACCTGTATCACTAAAACTAGCAATGGGAAAAGAAACCACCACTAAATTGTCACTTGCATCCCTTTGAAAGCATGTGGGACATGGGCAGTTTGGGGGGGAAGGGCAGTTTGTTGGGTCTTTTGCAACCTAAACCAAACCCTGTAACACACACAGAGAAGCAATTTCATCCTAGAAGAAAAACTGCAGCAGGTTTCTTTCATCTTAGAGCAATGAATGAGAAAAGCGTCAATTTGTACCCACAACTAGAATCTGTCAGTCACCATTGATTTCCTGTACTCCTTGGGTACCACCACTGTGGCCAACATGAGACTGCACAGTAACAACATGACCCTCTTATGTCAAATACAAAATTTAGGTGATGGGATGCTCTGAAGTTTGCAGCCATATCAAACTTGTGTGTCTCTTTGCAGTCATCCTATTCACTTTGGACTTATCCAAGCCATCAGGATATGCAATTGAGCAATTATTTAAAACTATAGTTAAAAAGATTAAGGCTGTCTGCATGTAAAGGTGATCCATTAAAAATAAAATCTGAGTTAAAAAACCCCCAACTTTTACTTTTATCAGTGAATCACAAGCATCTCAGCAATAAAACCTGCATGTTATTTTGTAGTGATATAATTGGTAAGTTATTGTTAATATTTCACAGATGCTGCAGAAGATTCAGTCCTTGATCATAAACAAATTAAGGATAAAAAAACTGATTAAGAACAGAAAAATACAAACTTGCATTCTCATTAGGAACAGTAAACAAGATCTGAGCATCAATGTGATGTCTGCTATGAGAACAATTCCTGTCTAGACACAAGTTAGCAGAAAAATTACTCTCTAGCAACTATTCAAAAACAGATGATTTTTCATTTAATAATAAGAGTAACATCAGAAGAAAAACACAAAAGTCAGCTAATACACAGAGTACTGTCTTGGTAAAAAGCCTTCTAATATCAATTGTGTTCCTGAAACATCAAAAGAATTCAGGCATTTTTCCACAACTAAATACATGAAAACAAGGGGAAAATCAAATTGAACAACTTAGCATTCTAAACCAACACTAACTCAGCAACGGACATGTTTATAGCCATCTACCCTACACACACAAAAAAAGAACAAGACCTTCTACAAATTCCCATCATAATCATTGATAAAACACGACCCAGTCTCACTAATTTTTAACTCCCTGAAAAAGCCTTTGTCCGCCCCAAGTACCTTTCTGCCAAAGATAGTACAAACTATTTCGTGTATGAGAAAAGATACAAGCCAGGATGGAGAAGCACACACCAGGTGGCTTATTAAAATGTAGTTTGACCAACAGAGTAACTAACCACAGCACAGTAGACTGATTTGATGCCATTCTAGAGCATTTCACTCAATCACATATTATAGAAACATCATCAACTAATAGGTATCATTTAAGTCTTCTTGTTATCCCTCCATTCTTCCAACAGCATGTAGAGCCCCACTAGTTTGTAAGAGCCCTCACACAAAAAGCAGAAAGTTAGTGCCTTCAATAGCTTAACATTTTACTGAGCTAGACAAGCAGGGGGTCAGAAAGAAATCTCTTCAACAATATAATAAGAGTATAGAGATCCCTTGGATATCTGTACCAAAACAAGTGAAATCAGAAGGGAAACATCTATTCCAACAATGCAAACACAAAACAACATGACCGGAATGTCTGGCAGATAACACAACATATCACTACATATTTGAGTTACTCACTACAAAAGAAATATAAAACAATGCAGGAAATTTCTCTCTCTGTCATCTCATCTGTGGGTTTTCCACTGCAATTTCAGCAGCTGCCCCCCAAGGATTAACCAAGTCCAGCAGATTTCAAGCAGAGCTACAACACAGAAGGCAAGCAGCAAACAGATTTTTAGTTTAAATATCCTGCACCCTGAGGCACTCCTGAGAGGACAACAACTATATTTTATGATATTGTAGCCCTCCCTGAGCTTACCAGTTACATCCTATTCCCAGTGGAAATTTAATCACTGATTTTATGAAGTACAGGATCAGCCATGGAGCATCTCGTATCTCTGTAATCTAAAAAGAAGTCCTGTAGACAGGTTTTCAAACAAAAAGCTTTTATGTCCTTGTCAGCAAGAGCCTTATCATTCCAGTAACACCTTCCTTCGTACAAGGAACCTTTGAATGGCGTGCAGTCCAAGCACACCACAACCTTAGTCAAGTAGCTTCACAACTACATCAGGCAGCTTCCTCAGCAATTGTGGCTCTATCCCATCAAGTGCCATGAATTTATGTAAATCCAGTTAGTTTAAGTGTTCCATAGCCTGCTCCTCCCTCCTCCATCTAGGGAAAGTCTTCCTTGCTCCAAACTCTCCCACTAGTTTCAGGGACCTGGGAGTCCTGAACATTGGCCATACCAGGAAAGACTGAAGCAGAGAAGGAATTGAGCATCACATCTTTTGCATGCCCTTTGGTGTAACAAATATGCTGTGATCTGAGCCCTTGCTTTTAGAAAATTTTCTTCACAAGGACAGCTAAAAAAGTAGTCAAGCCATTCAGTAAGGCCTGGAAGAATTTGTGTAGGACATTACAAGCTGTGTAATTCTCCTTAATTATGGTATCACAGAAACAGAGAGTGACAGCTACAACAATCATGGAACTAATCAATACTTTCTAGGATTCATCTTTGTGTATATATTCATTTTGTTATATTACAATACAGTTTCCAATGGCAGTTTTCAAGATAATTTTTAATTTCACTCCAGTTAATGGCCACTAAACCCACAAGGCTTTTTCCAGAACACAGTCCCTTTTCCTCAGAATTTTACACTAATTTCATATTTCAAATTTCAACTGTGAAGAATTTTACTAGTTTAAAACTGGTATCCCACATGAGCTTACTCACTATTTGAGCTCCCACAAATCAGTCCTAATAAATAATATTCCCTATTGGCTTTGAAATTTGCCTAATTTCACCATTTTCACAAATCAAATTGTTGTGCTGAATTCACCTTCCCATTTCTAATATTTTGCCTGTCATCATCTGACACTTTTCTTCTGCTCTTTACTGCTATCTCATCCTAAAATCAAGCCATAAATGTATTTTCAGTACAAGAAACAGGTTCTATTTCTGAATTTAAGATGGTTTCTAAGAAAACATGAAGCAAAGCCTGAATACAGCACATATTGACAGTGCAGTGCAGCTAAGCCATGTATTACATGCTGCTAGTTTTCTATAAGGCAGCAGACATTAAAGTTGAACTTTTGCCTGGATCCTGTCATTTGAGATAATCTATTTCTGTGAGGAAACACGTGTGCAGTGGCAGGTGAGGGTCTTTATGGTCTAACTGAAATAACAATCAAGCAAGGCTTTAGAGGAAAGCCAAGTATTGACCACAAGAAAAAGGAGAGAAATAGCAGCTTGTAAGAGCTGACAGGAAGCTCAGCTTCCCTTAGCACTTAGTTCTGTGTATGAAAAGGTCAGAACTGCATTGCAGAATTGTTCCAAGCCTTTCAGGAAATAAATAAAGAAATGAAATAAACTGTTCTGGTTTTCCTCCCTGCAAGCATTTCAGCTCGTTGTTGGTAGATAAAAAATTTACTTGCATTTTTACTGGGAGACTCTTTCTGTTATATTGAAATGGTCTCTGACAGGGCCCCCCGTTATGGGATAGCCTTCTGCAGCTGACAACAAAAGGGGACACATATGAAGTAACTGGACCAAATCCTAATGTAACTTCTTTCCAAATAGATTCTTTGTTCTGGCTCATTTAAGCATCACCCTAGCCTCTAACATGGTATGAGGGCCTTAATTTTCCTCTGTGGTGGGGAGTGCCTTACTTAAGTGAATCTTAGGCTAGGTAATGTTTGTTCATGGCTAAACCAGTACATTTTCTTACTCCCTCATAACTATTAATAAAAGATCATCTATTACCTAAGGATTATGCTCTGCAGAAAAGCAATTTTCTCTTTTCCTTCTAAGCTATCTGTTTTACATCCAGCTCAAGTATAGTCAGCTAAGATGAATATACTTATATAAATGGGACAGAAATTGCTCAACAGTGTGCACTCTCTGCAAGCAAAAGAAACATACAGTTGTCAATAAGACTTATGGATAAAAGCAAAGAATGACTCAAGATTTTCTTGTAAAATTAAGAAAAAAATTCCTTGAATTTCAGGCCTCCCCTCTTTTTGATTTTAAAGAGAGTTGTACTTGAAATACAGCCCATCTCCTTTCTGATTGTTTCTAATATCAAATTAGTTCTTATTTCAATGTATAAATGTCTATCTACTAAGAAACAAATTCAGTAGGTATACATAAATTAGTCACAGCAGACACGTATTACACATATTTGCCTTTTTGTGGGGCAAAATTTCAGCTATTCAGTTTGATGCATGATTTCCTTGTTTCACAATCAAGACTCAGTGAAACAGCAGCAATCATTAGCCAGATTCAGGATAGTACATTTTAATGCAAGTCCATTAGGTATCATTCCCTTATGGAGGGAGTGTGTTTACCACAGCATCTCTGTGATCCTCATAACATTTCTCCAGGTCTTTTATAGCCACTATCCACTATTTAAAGATACCTACTAGAAAAGTCAGCCCTTATAGCTCACTGTCCCATGTCTTTCAGACCTAAACAGTTCCATGGCAGACCTGGCTACTAATTCCCCTAGTTACAAATACCTGTGCAAAAGAGTCCTTCAGAACCCTGCTACCTGTCTTTGAAGAAGCAATCAGTCTAATTACACAAGTGTGGAAAGAATTGTTATCATCAGGAAGAACCTACCCTTACCATAACACACATACCAGGTTTCTTAGCTATTTTTTTTCCATGGCTACTGGAAGTTGTCATAGACGCTATTTTGGTTTTTTAAAGGTAAGGTCACACATAGGAGACTGAGAAAGATTATCCTATATTAGTGGCAAATCATCTGTGCGTGGAAAGGTATTTAACTTAAGGTCAAGCTGCTTTCCCTACTCATGGTCTTTTATGTTGTAAAGAAAGCATGAAATAAAGCCTAATGGTCTTTACATCTCTCAAAAACCTCCAATTTAAGAAAATCTCATGTATTTTAAACACAATCAACCCTTTTTTAAATATTTTGTTTTCAGATTTGAATAAAATTCAAAGCATTTCAAGAAACATCCTGAAATTACATTCTACATAAAAGAGCGCATTTAGGTATCTTTATCTATATGGAGATACTACTGTAACTTTTCAGCTACTTGAAATTCATGGAACTTCACTAATTTAATCAAAGTGCTAAAACTGGTGGAGTAAGATCAAAATTACAAAATCGATTTCTACTTCTCATTTGTTAAATTTCACACATGAAGCAGGTTTTCCACTTTCAGCATTGGGAATATAATTCAGGTAATTTACATAATTCATATGCAACAAGGGATAGTCTTGTAAAAATACATGCACTGCAGGAATGAAGTTTAAGGTCAGAGATTAGATTTTTACATTTGGATTTTTCAAACAGCTGTGGTTTATATTTTTCTTCAGCACATCAAATCTGAAAAAATATACACAGTGTAAATACTACACTGCCCAGAGATTCCCCACTACTACTACACAGTACTGCTCAAGGAAACCAGTACAACAGGCACAACACATACTTAAACCAGTTTTTCTCCTTTAATGCTACTTCTTTTCAAAAACTTCCCCTGAAGAATTCCTTATTATGGCAGCTTGTTTTCAGCTAATCAAATGTGTGTGGGTTGGACTCTAACTGAACACGTAACACACACTGCAGTAACATGCTCTGCCTGGGGGAGTCAGGCACAGCTCAAGGACAGGACCCCCTTCCTATCATATGGCAAAGTCTTTCAGCATGCAGAAACGGAAATGGTGTTAAACAGACATTTTGGGGTTTGCCAACCTGCCAGAAAGACAGTTCTCAATATAAATATTACATACCTTGCTGACTAAAGTGTTTCCTTCAGAAATCATCTCCACCTATGAGTTTGTTTCAAAACCACCTCTCCCCTAATCACACAACCCCCAATGTTGACAGAATTTTTGCTTTGTCCAGTATCTTTCTTTGCCTACTAGATCTAAAATAACCAACTAGAAGTTTCTTTCTTCGCTCAATTTGTTGTTTATGTTGTACATTGCCCAAAACTGAATAAGCAAACATTAATTCATCTTTTCCCTGCTCTTTGTAGAGAAGGAAAATGACATTCATTTCCACTGCAAACTCTCAATTACAAGCTATTTGGGAATCCTGCCCCTCTTCACCCAATTTTGCAGAACTGTGCATCCCATTATAAAGTTGGTTAAAAATAAATATTTGACTACTGAAACTACTGCCCATTTTGCAGGCTTCCTACATGCACTGACACAGAGTATTTGAAACTGTATCCCAGGGCTGCATTAATTATGCATTGCAACAGCTGCCATAGATCCAGTAGTGCCAGCTCTTTAGGACAGGCTTTGCTATCTGAATCATGAGTACAGGAGTGACACCCTGACAGCACTGTACCCCCCCCATCCAAGCTGAGTGCACCCATTAATTTTGATTGCAGTGCTGCTGCAGAAGGCTCTTAAATCTGGATTTAGTCATGTTAGCACTTCCTCAATGTCAAGAGCTCTGCATTATGTTTCATCTTAAATTTTACCAGAAAACTGTAGTGTTCCTACTTCTACACTTGGGAATTTTCAGGGATGTTATTCAAAAAAACCCCAATGTTACTGATGACAAAATCCCTGCACTTGGAACAGGATACTGTGAAATACATTGGTCCAAGAGCAAAAGTAGTAATCACCGAGAAGAGCTTCATGATAAAGCTGCTCACATATAATGCCAAGATGAAAGACAGGACAAGGACAGGAACAAAGCTGGCAGACCAACAGAACTGTGGAACACAATGTTATGTAGGTGGAAAACACTTCTGGTTTTAGCCAAAGTCATGAGCTTGTGTAAGATGGAAGGGACAGAAGATGGACATTAAACACATTGTCCTGCAGGCAAAGCAACTACTTTTAATTCATTTAATGCAAAATGCTTGAGGTGAAATACATCTTTGAGACCATCAACTGTATGTATTACACTTCTCTTTCTATGCTTTCATCCTGCTGAAGAGTGCTGCAATCTACAGTGACAACAATCTAGAGAAGAAGTTTCTGAATATAAAGCTCTAAAACTAAACTTCCAGAGTTCCAAAGCACTTTCTTTTTAGAGTCTATATTAAATTCTTACATCATGTACATAAAGGAGAGGTTTAGGAAGAGAAAGAGAAAAATATCAATAATAAAACTGTAAAAAAATAAAAGAAATCTTGTTCGTCCCCTGCCTAATGCCTGTGATCCACATAACACACTATCCTCAGATACTCTCCTTTACATTGCTTTCTTTATTCAGGAACCCCCTTCCAGAGCAGGACAGTCATGTCTACCTCTGATGGCAACACACCCACATTATCACTTTCAAGGAAAATTAGAGGGTGTGTCTCATTTTTTGTTTTAAATTTCCAGACCACAGTTTATATTCATGAGGAAGTTGAAAGCATTTTCTTTCAGGAAGTGCAAGGACTTAAAAAAAAAAAAAGCTCGCTGACTCAAGTGCAATGAGATACCAGACAAAAAATGAAGGTACATTACTAGAGTTATTCTACAATAACTTGTCTCTACCTCAAGCTTGTGTTTGCACATTTGATCTGTATTTTTCTGAAAAGTAATACAGTCTGTTCTTTCAACAGCACCTGTCACATGGAGTCAACTCCTCCTCAGACTGTCAGCTCTATCATCATGTGTTTATTGATCCAAGTCATATGTGCTTAAGCAAGTGGAGAGTGCCAAGACCCCGTTTCACAAACAGCTGGGAGGAGTGACCACCTCATTATTTACTTATTTAGGTTGCAACCTTTATTTCCATGAGCAAGAGTATCTAAAATCCAGGAGATGAACAGCATTTTCTTTCAAAAAAATATTTAGGCTCTAATCCATAAAAGCATTTAAGGATGTATGTATCAATTACATGGACTTTGATGGGATTACATGTAACAGTTGTTCTAGATTTGAGGATTCATAGACTAAACGCATATATAGCCAGTATTACTGAAGTGATCTAGTTATTGTGTTAATTACTAGGATAAACATTTCAAAATTTAAATATTGAGGTTAGGACTTGCCAGTACAATAACTTTTGCTGAACTGTTTAAGACAAATAATCATCCGACAGATTTTCTGACATCAGATGAGCAGAAGTGATCTAACAACTGTTTGCCATGCATTTAGAGTCTGAAATACACAGACCTCTCTACACAAATCTTTTTCTGAGATGTTTAAAAATATTTTGAAAGAATCTGTGCTTCCGTATACAGAGCATACATTCCACCAACAGTTTAGAAATAGGCACTTTCTCTAATTTTACAAGTTCCCAATGAGTTAACAACTAACATTGCTAGAAAATACTACAAGTACAAATTTAGAAACCAAAGGATGCACCTAGAAAAAAGCATCTTGCAAATATTTGTAATTTTTGCTTTTCAGAAGAGTATTTTTTGTTAAAGGCAGCAGGTTAATTAAAGCTATGAATAAATTCACACAAAGAGATGGAAGAGAACAAAAAAGTAGTCTTTTTCTCTGGATTTATTAGGTGTCTGGATATTTACAGCAGATATAATTTTACAAAGGACCACACAGCAAGCATATACATCCCTAAAAACTTCAAATCCATTCCAGACCTGAAGCACTGATAGTGTAGTGCTGTTACCACCTCCCATTTCAGTTGAGCCAAATGCAAAGCAACTGAAAACTCACAGATTTTTCTCAAAATTCAGTATTAATTATTAATGCATACTTGGGAATTACTTCCATTTGTATGATTTGATTTTTTTTTCATGCTTCACTCACTATCCCTCCCAAACTTATGCTCAGAAATAAGCTTACATTCTGCTCATTAATTTAAGGTCTGAATGAAAGTCCAGAAAATATGATAGAATACTTTTATCTTCTCTCTAGAATAACTGATTTCAAAAATCCCAGGAAAGCTGAGTGTAGAGAAATCTGTTCAAGTAAGAAGCAGTACACTGAAATGTTGAGCAGTGTCTAGACTGTGTCTTGGTACAGGATACCAAGCATTTTCAATGTTGAACTGATTGGAGGCAAACAATAATTTTTACATTTGTTATTTATTTATTACAATTGTTGCAATAACTGAAATTTTAAACTGCTTCCAAGCACAAATATGCTTGGAAACACTACAGGTTCTGCTTTGACTGCAGGTTAGCAGAGACATACTCACACTGACTTCATACAAGATAGTCCAAGGACTAGCTATACAGAAGTTTCAGTGTGATAACACCGCTGTGGACCTATCATGTGATTTGAGTTCCTACATCTTCTTACAGAAAAGACATTTACACATGTCCTTCAGGTACAAAATTTGACTTTTGAAAGCTGCTCAGGCTCTGGAACTACCTTGAAAAGTCCTGGGCTTTAGTACCTCATTGAAACCACAGCACCTTTAAAATAGAAGCTGATAAATTAAACAAAAACTTCATCCTAAACTAAACAATATATGAGGTTCTCAGTTTTAGATATTACTGAAAAATATCCCACAAATCCCATTGCATTTGACAGGAAATCCCATTTTGTGTATTATGAACCTCCACACAACTGGAAATTTTTTCCTTCTGAAAGGTGCAACTACTGCCATGTCCCTGTTATCACGCTTGGCTCATTTTAACCATGGACACCTTGGTCATTTCTTAGAACAGTCTCTCCTCTAAAAGCCTCAAGGTCATTCATTTAGCAGCAATTATCCAGTTACTGAACTTGCACCTTAGATGTCTGTCTCTTACATAAGTCAAAGGAATGAGAAAAGAAGAAAGCCACACAGCCCTCATTCCCTTCTGTTACATGGGGAGACACCCAGGCCAAAACTCTGGGCCAGGGAGTTTCTAAGTGCAGTCTTTTCTGGCAGAGACCATTGGAAGGTTATACTAACAAGAGCAAGGCCACATTTATTGATTCTGCATTGCAAATAGGAAAATTATCTCACTTGAATATTACAGCTTTCCTTTTTTAGTTATTACTTTTGTTTTGTTTTTAAATGAAAGAATACAGCACAAACAGGCAAATACTTGCAGCAAACAGCATTGCTCAAATCAGACATTAGCAGGAAAGACCAGGAATTATATTTAATGAAAATTCTCATGTCCTGTACAGTTACATCATAGCTCCTGCAAGGAAAATATTTTTGAGATATCAACAGTGGTGACCAAGGAGGGGGGTCCATCCCCTTACCAAGACAAAGCCTCCACAATTCCTTAAGCCCTTCATACTACTGGGAAGATTCTCCTCCTTTTGCAACATCATGTTCTGGCTTCGTGCAGTGCAAGGATATCAGAGTGACAACCACTAGTCTGGTGTAACAGTTATCTAAGTACCACTCAATGCCATTGCTGGTGGAGCATTAAACTCACAAAGCTACAATTCCTCAAGTAGTTAAAAGTAATTAAACAAATGGTGTCCTACTATCAACATCAGTTTGGCCTACTTAGTCATTCACTGTGATTTATACTAATTCATTATATAAATTACTGCACACTAAACCACATGAAAAATTAAAAAAGAAAACACTATGTGTGTTCTGAAAACCTGAGCCTGATTTTACTTATGAGCGTATATGAAACATTTCATTTCAGCTTGGTACTCACAAGGAATTAATTGGTTGATTACTTGCATTAACCTTCCTCAGACTTTCAGAGACAACTCACGTAACAGCCTTTAAAAGAAAAGAATGGATCCACAGATTCTCCTGGCTGGCCTAAGTTCTGTGGGTCTAATCTAAGGGCTTGTTTCATACAGCACTCAACCTGTGGAGCAAATCTCTCCACTGGCTGGCCCACACAGCTCAATTCAGTTCCCGACTCTCCAGAAGCCGCACACACACAAACCAACACCCAACAGAGAACTAGCACCTCAAACCCCAATCCTGAAGAAACATGTAGTTAACACACTATTAGTATTCTCTTCTGATAACACAGTGTTTGCTATGAGTCATAATATACCCAATCTGGCTTTACAATAAGGTCATGTAAGCAGCAGTGAAAACAGGGTAAAACTGGGATATGAAAACAGAAGAAAAAGCTTATTTATACTTAGACATAATAATACAACCCCTTCTGCCAGGCACTGTAAAAAAGGACTATTATTTACTCATCTCAATACATTTCAATAGAATAATAGAGGCAAAGAGTTTAATTTCCAATTAAGAGTTTTCTAAACCCTCAGTGACACGCACACATCTTTCTATAAATTATCTTGTAGAGACTAACCTGAACCACGATCAGAATGGTCTTGATCTCAGTAAATGCATTCTTAAAGTACTTGAAATGTACTGTTTCATCACTGATATTTTACAAGGTTGTCAAAGAGAAGTATCATTTTTCATCCTGCTTGATTTCACTTTACTTCAAGATGTAGTAATTAACAAAAGTCTTTAGATGCTGGCAAAACTGTCCCTTTTGAAGTTTCTACATAGCTGTCGCCCTGGAGATAAAGGCAGATTATTCAGTCTTGACATTATAATGGTGAATTCAAGATAAAAGACTGGATTAGCAAATTCATAACTTCATGCGTAGGAAAAAAAATGAGATCACCATGAGGTAATTTTACTTCTAGTTTTGAGGGTTTAAGGAGTTTCTTAAGGATGATGAGAGAGAGAGAGAATATCATGTCTTGAAAGGGTATGAAATGAGTTGATATATCCTTTTGAGCATTCCAGTAAAAGTATTTATGTTTTTAAAATAACTTTAATTTATAAAATCATACAGGAATACTAGGGTGACTATGTGGCAGGCAAACGATTACTATGAAAATGATGGGTACTTTTACGTGTTGCAGCTACATGTCTTCTCATGTAATTCTCTTTTTCTTCCTCTCTATAGAAGTTACAGGAAATGTGGAACTGAGCACATCAGGGGACTGATTATAGCAAACATTTGCATCCAAGACACTGCAAGAAGAAACAGTCTGAACAACAAAAGCTGCATCACATAGATGCAAGATGGTTTATATGGTAGAGTTCATCTCCAACCAAACGCATCATGTCTTTCTCATAGAAAGCATCATTAATGGAAACTTTGTGACTGACAATCTCAATTCTAAATTAGGAGGAAGAATTAACTGCTAATTTTCTCCTAGATATCTTCCAAGTATTTTGGTTCATACTAACAGAACAGCAGAGTATCAAATTTCTTTGCCCTTGGAATACTACTGATCCATTTTGGGGGAAACAGGAACATATGTCAAGAAAATAACCCATCAGGATACAACTCAGTGATAAAATTTAAGCATTATTAAGAAACATTTTATGGGCCTGCTCATCAGAGGTTCCATAAACAGGGTTGCAAATGCCACGTAACAGACTGGCAGGCTGAGTGTGGATCGAGATCTTACTGATGAAGACTCAGCAAACCTAAATGGCAGAACGAAGCCAACATGTCTAACCAGAAGGGTGAGAAAGTCTCTTTGAAGCAAGATATCATGCAGAAAGCTGAGGCTATGAACAATTTGAAAAACCTGCATGGGAGTAAAGAAGCCATTAAACTAAACCCCCTAAGGTGTACCAAAAACAAGTTCAAAGATAGCTTATCAGGACTCATAACTGCTCAGAAATTATTCTTCAAAGACATAAGGAACAAGAGCACTATCAGATAAACTGTAGGAACACAAATAGTATCAGATGATCCTTAAGGTCAGGTGATGATCAGAACACAAATGAAGCTTTCAAAGGTACCTTAAAATACCAAAATCATTTGTGTCAGTGCTGAGCATGGAAAGCGACCAGAGAGATTCCCATGCTGTGGCCCTTAATTCTGTAGGAACTTTAAGGATGTCTCTATAATTAAAATGCTTCTAAAAACATAAGAAAAAAGTAGATAAACTGTCAAATTTCCAGGACTAGCTTATATTCAGCCAAGAATTCAAAAGGAACACATGGTGGAAGCAGTTTAACAACAGTTTTGCCTAAAATTGTTATAATGCTTGAAGACTAGTCAGTAGCAAAGGTGATTCCTAGACAAAGAGGAACCAGGGAGATCCAGCTCAGGGGAAAACTACACAACTTAAGAAAGAAAAAAAGCACCAAAGTCTATCAATACAAAATGAACATCCAAACAGTAACATCTGCAGCAGGTGAATGATCTGAAAGTATCCATGGCAGATCACATCCACTTGCCATATTCTCACTCATCCTGGGGCATCCACTTTCGGCCTCTGTCAGAGGCGAGATGGACTGGCTACATAAGCATCCAACTAGTCAAAACCAGCACAAGGTTCTATAGTCATGCTAATGCATCTAAGTAAAATTAAATCCTCTTATCCATGAATTTTATTAACTAAGTGTAACACAGACCAGACCAGATAGACGAACAACAATGCTTACATGTAACTGGCTAGGCTGAGTGAACAAAAACCAGAGAATTTAATCAACTGTGTATATACTTAATAAGCTACTGAATCCTATGCAATATTTATGCTGAAAGAGTGAGACTGGGAGTAAAAGTGATCATTTCCATCCTGGTTTGTACAAAACACTCATGCAGCTTCAGGATCTGACAAAATCCCACAAATTACCATCTGGTCAGAGCAGGTGCTAAGAAATTCATTCTTTGCTTATTTAACTAGATGCCTCAGAAAGGAAAACCCAGGTAAGTGAACACGTGAGGAATCATCTCTTAGGAGTCTTTAACTGTTTGTGTCAGAGGAAGAATTATATAGCTCCTCCTTACGCTTGGCACTGCTGACATATCACAGTGTTTTTGCCAAGGGTATGAATCAGGCCCAGCACACTGCTACCACTAACATTTAAAGAATTTTGACAGGACTAAAAGTAAAGTTAGAAAGAGCAGAACCTGAGTAGCATCATGGGTAAACTTGTAACCTTAAAAAATAATTTAAAAGCATTCATAGCAAAAGAATATTTATTTCTATCACAGTTTTTTTATTTTAAAGGATTTCTTAAATATGACCTTTGTTGGCAAAAAAGTAAGGAACTTACCCTCAAAAAGTCATTTACCTCCCAGTTAAACACAATAGCCCAGGTTAACTGCAACCAAAACACTGGTCTAAATGCACAATTATCTCACTCCTTTTTAATACATTAATTAGAATTTTTTCACTGTTCAACTAAATCCAGAAGCCTTTTTTTCTTTTTTTTTAACTGAGAAACATATCAGTAACTTTCAAAGTTATGGAAACCTGGAGAGCAGTGCAGCATTTAAAGAAAATCCTTTAGATGAGGTGTTTCAAGAGCAAAGTCAGTAAAACCTGCAGTTTCGCTGGAATAAACGGGTATTCACTGAGATATGAATTTTAAGGATATGTTTATTATAATAAACAGCAATAGCACTTGATAAAATGTGTTTTGAAGACAATCATTTGGGATGAAATCTGACTGCACCTGGGGTTTTTTGTTTGTTTTCCTCCCCACACAGCCCAACAGCTCATTTACATTTGGTTAATAAGATCTTTTCTATACAGCACACTTTGACCTTCATCCCTTTTTTAAAAGGCTTTTTAAATGAAGCCTTTGTCCAATTAATTAATAGAACAACTGCACTGCACTACCCCTGTTTTTTTCTCCTTGGCTTTTCCTACATGCTAATGGCAATGACACATCAGTAAGGCAGATGTACTTTTTTGCAGCAGCTGTGTTAGTGCATGTTTAAGGTGACTTGGTTTTTCCTTAAATCTGCCAAAGTAATTTGTAACCCTGAAATATGAAATCGGAGAAAAACAGGTATAGAACACATTTTTATTTAGCAAGTCTTCACTCAAAGAAATTTGAGTAAAGACATCATAAAATGCAGGGCCAAGGAAAAACAGGTCTCAAAATCACAATTTAATGCATTTGGCTCATTTTAGTTAAAAGCCAACAAATCAACTCTCAGCTGATTCAAATCCAACTCAGACATTTTAAATCCTCATATTCATATCACTCTGAGAACCTGTGGAGTACTGAAGTTGCCAGCAGATATTAGCTGTGAAATAAAGTTGTGAAAGCCAGATTTTTGAATATACTCCCTCAATCTCCTTAAGTAAATTTTAACTGTTTAACTGATTTCTCAAAGTTCAGTGTCACATTTCTATCAATTCTTAAATCTCAATGAACTCATGTATGTATGATGTAACACCTACTACTCTGCCATTACTTATTTACAAAGAAGCAGCTCTGAGATTTATGACTACTTATGATCCCAAAGGCTGAAGACCTCCAGAGGCTGCTGGTGTAGGACTCGGACCAAAGGGAGCACAAGTCACACTGCATACAGAACACTCCATCAAACATACTGAGATGATTTTTGTACTATCAGCTTCAACAAAGAGTCAAGAGTCTGAACCAGAGGGGAGGCTCGGTTACCTCGTTTTCCCCACCAGGTCAGACTAAGGCACATTTGCCAGGGCTAAAAGGGAATTTCGTACTTCTAATGCCTCAGGTTTGCCTGTTCTGTCATCCAGTGTCGTGGTGGTGTTTACATTTCTGTGCATCTTGAGCATTTCACCAGTACTAATTTCCTTTCTAAAATCCTGATAAGCTCATCCCCCTAGCAGGAAGATTAGCAACATTATAATTTACTATTTTTAGAGTAGCCTTAAAAGGGAAAGGAATAAAGGAATACCAGAAAAAAAAGCAAGGTTATAAAGTTCCTGTCCTAATACATTAGTATTCTTTAACTTGAAATGTGAAATTAAATGACTGGCAGGCAGTGGTTATCTGTTATTCTCACACAATATATCCAACAGAAATTAATGAGATAACTTAATACTGTTTTTAAACATTTTAAATATCTTTTAAAAACATCTTTACAAGAAGCAGGTGTCAATTTATAAGATCCATCCAAAAAAGTACGTGTTTTCCCTGAAGATTTGTTAATATAAAAGCAAACACTTACAAGAATCTAATATAATTTCTGTGGCATTTTTAAAAACATTAGGATATTGTAGAAACTAAAAGATAAGTACTTCCAAGTATGGCAGTACTTAGCATTTTAAAGTGCTATACAGCATGTGAAGAACCTCTCATCTTTAAGTGCATCATTCTTATCCACTAGGTTAACTCAAGCTACTGCTATATTGTCAGTAAGTCCACAAAGACAAGGGCAAGTACCATTGCTTCAGTTAAGGCTTCATGCTTGGGTGGTTGTTGATAGTTCTGATGAAAGGGTTTGGGTTTTTTTCAGGTTTTCTGTTTGTTTGCATTTGTGTTTAATATATGGGAAGTTTATTTTGCAACATAGCACAATCCTCTCAAGATAACTCTGGGTACCAAATACGTTATTTAAGAAGAAAATCTTCCCGGGAACATCTTCCCATAAAGACAAAAGTTTCCAATGACTTCCATGAGGTCAACAGTTCATTCTTACTCCTAACCTTAGACTTCATCTGATTTGCTTTCTAAGTAAAATGCAAAATAGATATGAGAGCAAAACAAGTGTCAAATAGATTCAGCAACATAAAATGGCATGGAGAAATATAGTTCCTTGCCATGTTCCATTTCTAAAACAAGCTGACAGTCAGGTTTGACAGCCAAGGAAACCAATTGAGTCCTTGCTCATGGGAGTTTAATGCCCAAGGAAAAGCTAATGCCAAGGCATCCTTATCAAAGGGACCAGCATGCATTTTGTAGCAAATCTGAAACTTCTGACAGATAAAGTTTCTCTGTGAGATGTATGAGGTAATTCATAAGGAGATTCAAGAAAGAATAGTTATAGAAGGTAAATTCACAGGCCCCACTTCCAACCAAGAAATTACCTGTCACTCCTGTACCTGGCCCAAGCAGCAGCTGCATGGCTGGAGACAAGGGAGTGGGGGCTCATGTGGCACTCAAATATGAACAAATGAGGACAGACACCTATTTTCTCCTCTTCGTTGGTAAATTCTATTATCCTTTTGCTCCACTGCCACAACTTACTTCCCAGAAGAGCCAATTTCAGAAATTTTAACAGCCTCTGTGGTTTCCCATAAAAAACGAAATAATTGGAAAAGTCAATTCCCTTCAGCCAGAAGGAGGGTTTTTTGGATCACATTCAGGAGAGGGCAGAAGGGGATTCTCCCATGCTGTCAAAATATTTTGACATCTTCCAGATTAAAATAGGTCAAATTTTTAGTTAGCAGCAACATTCTATTTTCAGCTGCAAAATTTGCCTTCCAATGCTTCCTGAAACAGAAACGCTCTCTACTGTCCAGCACTGTCCTCCTGCAGCTTATGGGATGACACTGGACTCATCTTGCTTGTTGTGGCCTCCAGCAGCCCTTATGCAAGCCAAGAAACAGCAGCAAGCTGTCATTTCTCACAACCCTCACACATGGCCACACACTGCAGAGACTTATCTAGGAAGAGATTAGTCTGATTGCAACTTGGGCAGTGAGGTAAACTGAAGTCACTGCTGTTAATTTTAGAGGCATAGTCACAAAAATACTAATTGCTGTTTTCAGTTACTTTTTTGTTAGTGAGTGACTTCAATCAGTAGATCACATCTGGTTATTTTGATTTGTTTTGTTTTTGTTTTGGTAGTTTAAAGTGTAACTGTGTAGCTGGATACATGAATACTGCCCCTGTCTGGAAAGACTGTCAGTTTTCATCCTGCAGCTGTACCTAACTACGACATGGTTTTAATTATACAGAAATGAAATACACTAAAATATAAGTATAGGCAGCTTCTAGTGTTACCAAACCCCTCTAAGGAAGAACTTAAACTTATTACATGCATGCTATCAGCAAAGACTGATGCAACAGCATGCAGTAGCAACATGTTTAAAGTTTAAATCCAACACAGCCAGACAGATCTGGAAGTCCATTGGCAAAAGTTTGATGACTGACCCAGTAATGTAATCTAGCACATTAAAGGATGCCATTAGAAAGAAATATCTCATAAAAGACTAACATTAATCTCATCATCAGCCCAACACTGTGTGACTTGTCGTAACACAGCTGCTCAAGTTGGGGAGGGAGCAGGAAGGCTTCCTCTCTCATTTCTCCCCAGCAGAGAAACTAAACAAAACTGCTGTCCTCACACATCACAGGGTAACTTGCATCAGAACTTGTACAGAAAGATACGACAGCAACACACACTAAAATAACCTCCTACCTCCTGGAATGAACACTGGGATTTATTAACATAACAGGCTGTAGAAACAGACACAAAGCATATTGCTACCTATGGGAAGTAGGGGCTAGATTAAAGTAGGTGAGAAAATGGTTCCGCTTCACAGAACAAAAATAATTAATTAGGGAAACCAACCTGCACCTTTCAATGGATTACTGCATGTGTGCCCAGCCTACAATGGCCTAAACAATCCAGGAAGAGGCAATTCTCTTCCCCCATACTCTTATGAGACATTATATTGCCCATATACTGAGGCTTCATGAAAATTGGTGTCCAAAGACTGCTCGAGGCTAAAGCTCGCAGTGATGCAGCTTCACCAAGCACAAACAGAGCAGGCCACATGACACTTCCTGCCACAGGCACAACTACAGCCCAAAAGGCTGATCTGAACACCCCTCCCGGAGTACACAATCAAGTAGCAAAAGCCTTTTCTCTGTCCCCCTCTCCTGGGGATATTAGTCTGCCGCTCAAGTCTAACCCACCGTAGATATGCTAATGTTGTTAAAACTGACTGCTCCCAAATGAAACTTTTCCACTCATAAGCATATTGTGTGCTTAAATGCCATGAAAAGGTATAAATTGTTCTCCTCCAAGCCCAGTAGGTTCCTTAATTACTAGGTTCCACTAATTAGTAACAGCTGTTAATGTAGTGAGCAGGTACAAAACTAACCTCTTTAGTTAATGCATGAGCCTTAGACTGAAGCTTTCCTTTCAAAGGAAAGCTACTAAGTTAAAAGAAAAATAAATAAGAAAACCAACATTCAATGGTCAATATTTTTTGCTGAGATCATATTCTTTCCTCACCCTCCAGATATATCAGTCTATCAGATTTAGAACTTTTTGTTAAAAACTAGTTCTTGTGGCATAACTTCCACACATAAAAAGATCACTAAATACAGTCAGAAACAGCACTTACAAGAGGGGAAAAAACCAACCAAAACCAAAAAAACCACCAAACTTCTTTGCCTTTATTACATTGCTGTTCAGACTGCAAAAGGCTTTCTTGTTTCTCTAAATCTCAACTTTAGACACAAATAAGCAAATAGTTTTGTCAAAATGAAGTAGGGGGAACAGTCCACTTTGTGCAAATCACAAACAGCTGAGTTTGTGGTCAACAGAAGCACTTCTGAATGTTTCCCCAACACCATGTCCATTCTTAGACTGTGGTAAAGACCTGAAGTCCCATGTTTCTTCTGGCCTTTAGGATAAGGCACTGCCAGACATCTTCCAGCAAATCTACCTTAAGTGGTGTAACACTATCACCCTTCATTGTGCATCCCGTGCCTCAGCAAAAAGTTCCTGACTCCAGAGAGATTTCCCATGTAATAAAACAAACAATAAGGCAAGTGGTCACTTTCTAAGATTGTACAATGTGGTTCTCTTTATTTAAAAAAAAATACTACTTTGAGTATGGGAAATATAGTCAAAAGGTAAGTGTTCTTTTGTTAGCTTCCACTCCAGTGTTTTTAGTAGTGCTAATACTGGCAGTGCCACTATTTCTAAGTAACTCCACTTGGACAACAGTAAAAACCACAGGCAGTATGAGAAGAGAGACTGCCAGGACTTTGGTTTTCTTCACCAAGTGTAACATGATGTGTGACTGACCTGAAGCACTGCCATTGCTGATTAACGTGGCTGGGGGGCAGGAATGCTTGAGTTATCCTGGTGCCTTTACAGAAAGCAGAGGGAAGGAAAAAAAAAATAAAAAAAATCAACAAATCTAACAGAACACCCAAAAGCCAATGCCAAACAAACACCCAGTTCAGTGGAATTTAGAAATAAGCAATAAATACCCAGGAATAACACAAGGTAAAGTGCTCCACATCTGAAACCTATGAAAAAAACATGCCTTCATAGGTAACAAGAATAGCAAAAACGTAGGTTTAAATGACATAAATTCCGCATTCAGTTCTCATTTCATAATAAACTTAGTTAACTAAACTAGAAAACTTAGTCAAGTGCCAACAAGAGGTGATGGTGAAAACGAATAGACAGTCATCTACAGACTTAGAAGTGCCAGTTGCGCTTTCACAGAACAAGACCTAAGGGGATGATCTTTGAATGAGACTTCTGCAAAGTACAGCATCCAGTGATCTGGTAATTTATTCTGCAAGGGAGAATTAAAACAACTGAATTAACTTAACATTTCTGCCATTTTAAGACACTGCAGCACTGTCATAAAACTGAGGTGCATCTGGTGGGCCTGGGAGGACAGAGTTTCAAGAGGCAAGTTGTTTGCACTGCTTCTATTGAGAGCAAGCTGTTTGCCTGAAAGTATAGTTAATAAAACCTGTATTTGCAGAGAGTTTCTTCATAAAGAAGATACCAATGAAAATATATAGAAATATATGATCCAATGAGTACATTTCCATTTTTTTCCCCATGTTTTGGGTTCAGTTCACAATATTCATGTATAAGGATGGCACATGCTGAGAGTGAATTCTAAAAATGAACACAGGTGGGCTTTGAAATATGCCTAGTTTAAGACTTCAGCTACTATGGACAAATTTGATTCTTTTTCACTCATGCCTAACTCAAAGGATCTTATCTAATGGCTACTAACTCAATATCTTCTCTCTAACAATCACCAGATAAGCCAAAATTATTTTTTTCTCCAAGGTAAAATAAGTAATAACTAAAAAAAAGTAATTTGAGGAAGCTTCAGTAGAACACTAAAAGAATCAAAAGTATCAAGTGTGATAAGAAAACCAGGGTAAATTTTATCCAAGATCTATTTAGAACATCCCTTGACACACACTTACATTAGCACAACCTTTTATTTACACTTTTTACATGTTCCAAAAGGAAGACAGCTTACAGGGCTTTCGGATTTTCCTCTCTTTTGTTTAAAATTCAGGAAGCAATGTCTGCATGCCTGCTAGTTGTAGATCTATTAGGGGGTTTTGCAAGACTAAAAGGAGGAGCTCCACAAATGGCATGCTCCTGGTATTACTGTATCTCTAAGAACTGGTGCTGTACAACTTGACTAAAAATGTTACTACTGATATTTCAAATGAGGCAGGCAAGACACCTCTCTATGCCATAATTTTTAGTCTGCACATTCCCCCATCCCCAGCGTTGGTTTTTTTAACCTCTGCATTAACTCTGTGTCCAGGCACTTTGGAGATTATCAGCAAATACTGAAAATAACAAAACCACGCATTCTTTGCTATTCAGTATGCAAGCTACACACCAGCATATATAGTTTCTCCAAAATCACTACAGCACCACAAATACTCATGTTGTGAATGTTTCTGTTTGATACCAATGTTTTCAGTGACTCATTCCCAAGGAGGTCTAGGTTGTTACACATTTAATAGAATTTAGCACCAAAATATATCAATAAGAAAGACTGAAGTGGCAAGATCTCTTTAGTATTGTCAGTCCTTCCCACAAATATATACACAATCCATTTACATATGTGCTTGTGTGTACATATAACCAATAAATCATTGTACATATGCATTTGAAATGAAATATTGACAATTACTTATTTACTGTTTAAATATCATTTGTGCTGAGTTTCAAGATATAACAAGAGTGAGTCACTTTCAGAACTTTAGCATAAAGGAACCCAAAAAGAATAATTTAAGTCTGCCTTGAGTAAAGTCATTTAATGAATCTTTTAGATGTTGAGGTTTATACACTTCAGAAAAAAAAAAAATCGCAAATGCAGTGGCATGATATTGCCTCTGAGAGCTGAGAGATGAAGTGATACCCATATGCTCAACACATGGATATGAACCAAGTGGTTACCTTGGCAACAACAACTGTGGAAAAGCTTCCCTCTACTAAATTAGAATAGTGACTATTGGAGAAAATGGTGGGGGGGGAGGTTTCCCCATTCAGACCTTGAAAATAAGTAATGATAATTTGTTGATTTTTCAGAGCCTTAGACCCCCTGCAGTTACACTACACTTGCTTTGTCCCCTGTACCTCCAAGTTCTAATACATAGATCTTTTGTAGTATTTGGTTTTGAATTATTTCTAAATTCAATACAATTTTTTATTCAAATAAAGCCACATACATATTTGAAGAGACTGAGTTTGCCACCATAGTCTGTAACTGCAGATACTCTACATACTGCAAGCAAACAATACTTCAGAATAGTTTACCAAATAGCTAACAAAGCTACATGTAAGAACTTGTAATTGCGAAAAATATATTTCCAACCATTTTGAATAGCATTTTCAAAGAGTTCCTGGTGAATCAAGATACACAGCTTCAACTGAAGGATTCCTGCATTCCCAAATCACACTGCCATCTGTGAACATCCTGTGTCACAGATAACTAAAGCAAGTATATCTGTGAACATTTCCCCAGGATACCCTTCACAAGAAAACATGACCTTTTTTCTTAGAAGAGTCAAAAGAACCCTCTTACTTTGTGTGCTACAAGTCACACAAAATATTTCCAAAAAGCTAAAAAATTTGTGATTGGTTACAAAAGACCAAAAGTCACAGCTCAGCATGTGACAGGAGGAGAGAAAGAAATCTCAAGGACATGGGCATGGAGAATACTTGACCGCTCATTACTGAAGAATACAGCACTCCCAGTTTTTGCACCAAGCACACAGGCAAAGAAACTATTCATACAGTTACATCTTCCTGGGATCATTCAGATTTCATAGTGCCTAGAGCACATAGAGTTTACAATTCATCTCTCATATGAAAAGTACACACACCAATTTATATTGCATTCTGTTTTATAACAGTGTAATCTCCTTATCATTCTTTTTTTGAATGTGGTCAGACAGCAATAATCTCACATGATTTTGTTATCACTCCTTCAAAACCACATTAAAACAGTATATTAGTACGTACATTAGGCTAGCCCAACTACTTCTTGGAAGAAGAGGTAGAGTTATGCCATTTACTTTGGCAATTTTATGTTTTACCTTTATTTTGTGTTCCTTATATTCTAAAGATGTCTCATGAAAGATCCTTTCGGATTACTGGTCTAATATGCTGATTACTATCACCAATCTCTTCAGTTAAACTCATGGTTACCAAGCCACAAAACAGGCAAACCTCAGGTGGAAGAATTTGCACATGTCCTCCCATAACTAGAAAAGGTCACCATGTCCAGCATGTCTGGTTACAACTTGACTCCCGAGTCACATCAGACAAGGTAATTAGGCTAGTGAAGACAAGTAGCAATTACAATATGAAAATCCCTACCTAGCTCTCCTTCAGTTCCAGACACAGATGCAACCCAGGAACAACAGTAGACAGGACTGGAAATCTTTCTTCCGTTTACAAAGGTACATAGCAATTGTTTGGACTAAAAAGTACAGCATCCATACACACCCACACAGGAAAATGCTCCATTGTTATCTATTCCCTTCCGTGGGAGAAAATCTCACTGGGGACTGCACCAATGGATAAAGGCCATACATAAGTATGCATATATATGATTATGACATACAGACCCAACACTGCCTATCGTATACATTACTCTAATAATAAGAGGCACTGGGGACCTGGGTAAGAAATGTTCCCTCTGGAAAAAGCCATCATAGGAACAGTACTAAGAGTTTAATGTCAGTCTCACCAGTGTCATCCTTTCCTGCCTGTGATAGGACAAATCCATTTTAAAGACACAGCACAGCAAAAACTCCTCTCTTCTGTAAATGCTTTCAGGCTACATAGAGAAGACCCTGAATTCAGCTTGTCCCTTCTCAATAAGCTTGAGACTTGCCTCCCCTGAATCCAGCCATACCCTCTACTCACTGATGAAGCCCCACTGGCAGCACATAGAACATCATTAAGACAATGTGGATTCTAATTTATGACTGGCTTATTTGCATTTCCTGGTCATTTGGAAACTACTACTAAGGTTTGTTATGCTGGGAACACTTATTTGAGCAGAAATGCCATTATAACATTATTTAGCATTAACACGTCTCCCTCAGAGTTAACTGTGACCACACCAGTCAGTTACCGTAATTCCTTTCCAGCAGTGATCTTCTGCTGCTACTTGTAGACTGGCACACATAGCCCAAGGAAAGATACACCAAACAAAGTACAAAGACCATATGCTGATGAATCAAAGATGGACTAGATATCCAAAGTGGGAAGAAACAGCTCAAATTAGATTTCAATTGCCTCAATAGCTAAAAAAAAAAAAAAATCTTCATGGTGTTACAGATGTTTCTTAAAATAATCAATGCAACCTGATTAGTGCAGAGTTTCACATCACAGTACCATAATTAGCTTCAGCCTCCTGCTACAATTATATAAGCAACAGCTGTTGAACTACCCTCTTAGCCTTTCAAGGAACTTCTGTACTTTAACTGCCTAGAAAGTGGATGTCTTACGATTTAACCTCCAATCCACTGCAAAACATGTTTTGCCAACTTTAGGCATGCCAATCTCATCACAAATTTATATGGCTGTTGGCTTGCATCCATTTTACTTTGATAGGAAAACAGTCAAAAACATAGAGCTAATTAAAGAAACAATGTATCTATCTTTTGATCCACAATCAACTGAAAAAAATATTGAGTCCACTGGATTCCAGATCCTAAATGCTATTATAACTGCCAACTACTGCACTAATATCTACGCCCTTCCATATGACTTTAAAGCAAATGCAAAGGAAATGCACATCCATGAGCATTGTTCAAATTAGGGATTAAGGAGAAGAAACTGTAGGGTTAAACTCAAAGGTACTCACTCCCCAGACATGCTACTTCAACAAAACTTTAAGGGAAGATACTTTTTGTGCTGCATTCCACCAAGTCTGGCAGAGATATTACTCAACATGACTAAAGTTTGACTTTGACTAAATTTTCTTGTGTAAATCAGTTCCAATAAACTTTGGTAGAAGAGTTTTTTACTAGAAAACTCAATCTAAGTTACAGTGTCTCTATAATATATCAAATCTGGTAGCACTTTGATTCCTAACTCATCTAGTTATATGAGCCAGTACTATATATTTGTTCATATGTTGGTTCAACAGTACATATGAGATGTGCTGCTTTTCACAGGTAGTCACATATAGAATCATATGCTAGATCATTTGACACAGCTGAAATGAAATGATGCAATTTGATCAAATACAGCATTTCTAATGCTACTGTAGATCTAAAACTACTGGAAAAGCAACATAATGCAGTACTTCATAGCACTACTACAGCTGTCCGTTTAAGAAATCCTGATGGTATGTATTTCTGGGTCATGGTTTTTGAGCAAAAATGTCATGCTCACAAGTCAGCAGGTCGCAGGACCTACACCTGTTAATATGAGATTATGAGAACTGCCCTACTAGATGGAAATAATGCTCTGCCTTATCCAGAACGGCCACGACGGCACATACTGTAAAAAAATAAGAAAAAAAAAGGATAATATTTTCAGATTTTCGATATGGGCACCAATCTTCAAGCAAGCAGCAGTTAAGAGACTGAAGAAGATAAACACTGGAAATTAGTAATTTACCAACAGCAGCCTCACCCATGCCAGTAATGTAGTTCAGGATGTCACTACAATACACAAGCTCAAGATTTCATCCCAGGAGATAGTAATTCTTGTTTAGAGAAAAAAAAATCAAGTAATTTTATATTTAATATGTAAATTAAATGTAACTTATTGATCCATGTACAGAAAACCAAACCAAAACCACAAACGACCTTTTAGTAGGAATCTGAATTCTCAATTATTACAGAGGCAATTTATGCCCAACAAGAGCCAGAGATCCATATAGTGAACTATTCCTCCCCTCTTAATCTAACCCTAGTCCAAAGAATCTACACTGACCAGCTGGGCCCCAGAGAGGAAACAAAGGTGCAGAGAGGTGAATTCATTTGCTCTCTGACACTTCCCAAATGCATCTCAGAAGCTGTAGACAGTTAAGGCCTTCTGGAATCCAAACCAGATTGCTTGTCTGAGATTTCTATCACACATCTTAACTTGAAACACATCTCTGAAAAACTATAAAGGGCACTTGGAGATTAACAGGCCTACAAAGTTACTGCTTTTATATAGAAGACCTACTAAACAAAACAACATATGAAACAACTTAGTTCAGAAAACAATCTGGATGATGCAATTTATACCAAACAAAATAGATATTGAAATTAATATGCTGCAGGAAACAGAAAAAGAAAGAAAGAAAGAAGAGGTGTGAGATAAAGTCATCTATACCAGCCTTAAGCAACTGCATGTAGCTCCTTGCTACCACAGGTCTGCTTTCCAATAGCAAATAATAAAATTATACTTTTTGTGCTGTTAATTATATGCAAATTACAATTGGGTGCACATTAATGCAAAGAGTTGAATATCCATTTAATCACATCTTCCCTGCAGAGTCCAATGATAAAAATGACAGAAGACTTGCATTACTAATTCTGAATTTCTCACATCTTGTACCTACTTACCTTGTAAAGGAACAGCTACTGTGACACCTGCCTGCTAAGCTGGAGGTTTATGCTGATTAGGTCTATAGGAACTAGTGGTAATCCTCCTGAAGGGAAAGTTCAGTTCTCTGAGCTGGGAAATCTAAAGAGCAAATCCCTGTAGTAACTGCAATCGTTTGGCTATTGAAATCAACAAGCCACTAATATTCAAGATCATTTGATAAGGATTTAGGCTGTAGTCTATTCTAACATGCTCCATGTTGAGGCCACCCATCTACTGTTTACATCTAGTTTCCCTCTCTTAAATCAGCAGGGAGAAGTGTCTCCAAACTATCTGGTAACATGTCTCCAATGAGTTTTCTTTTCTGAAAAAGCTGCTGAATACCTACCCTGTTCTCAGTGTCCAATTTTTTTCCAGCTTTCATCTTCGCTTCTAATTCTAGGGTTGAGAGAAACTTTCCAAGGAATAGAAGGGCAAAAGCCTCCTTGATGTAGATTCTCTGTATTAATAAAAGTAACAAGAGGACCCTTAACCCTGTTTAATAGCTAAAAAGACAAGTGGCAGGGGAAGAAAACAGAAATTTATATGAATAAGACCATATTTTATTATGCTGCCTCAAATGGTGACAGAATAGACTCATGAATTTTCATCTGACATGACAGCCAAGATCACTCCCAGGGTCTTGCTGCAGAGAATGCAGATTTGCCTTTCTCCCCACCTCAGAGGACTGTTCAGATCAAGTACCAGTTGGTCTGGCTTCTCATGAAGTCATCCCTATAAGGGAGAAAGATGAAAATATTTCCCCCCCTGCCCCAGTACACTGCTACAGGGGAAAAGTATAATTCCTTTGGGGATGGCAAATCCCATCAAACTGATGAAAGGTTCTCCCTTACTGTCAAGCTGCACAGCTATGCTGAAAAAACACAGGCAGGCTTGTTCAGGGTGTAACAGTGAAAAAACTGGGTTAAGGGAGAGGCCATTTGAATGGTGTAGCAAGAGTGATACTTTAAGAGTTAGAAATGCGTGATGGACCCATTTCCTTTCAGCCCAAGACTGCAGAAAAATAAGCTGATAAGATGAAAGATGCAAACATCATGGATGGCAGCAGTGAGCCATGATACAAACGCTTCCTCCTGGGTACTGGTAGGAAGAACTTGGAGTGAAGCACTGCAGAGAAAGTACACAACTACTGCAAACTCAGTGCCATCTCAGTGGTGCCCTCTCTAGGATCTAGTGCATTTACTGACATGTTTAGAAGGAACATAGTTACTGTTATCCAGAGAAACACTGAGAAATTATTTCTTCTGTTGCCATCTAGAAAGCTTAAAAGAAAACATTTCATCAGAGACAATTCAGCCTACAACCTAATAGAGCACATGTGCCTGCAACACAGATTCCCCTATTCCTTTTCTTCAAAGCCGGGAGCTTCAGCAAAACTTGAGTTTAAAGCCTAATTCAGTTTCTTGTTTTAGTGGTTGCTAATCTAACATGGACTATTAAATAAGCATGGACAGCATTTTCTTTAAAACTTTCTACAGTATGTTGTAGATATTTCAAAATTTCTTTAATTACTTATGAGATAAATGCTTAAATATAGATTTCAGAGAGTGTATTCTTTGCTCATTAAGACACAATCACAGTATTTTCTGCCAAGCATGTATTTATTTATTCAAACCAACCTGTCCATGACAACTTTTTAGGTGCCACTGTGACACTTGCAAACAGGAGTCTATTTCATTAGATGACTCCTTAGAAGCTTTTTTATTATATCCATTTAGGCAACTGCTATGAGAAACACAACTGTAGAAAAGGGAACCTTTGTTTTTCTTCACTTTGTACTTATGAAAACTTATGTTTTTCTTGGTGTTCCTGAGTGTATCCATCTTGTTACATGTTTTTTCCTTAAGTAACTTACTGAATCATTTAATTTACATTTCACAAAGCAAGGAATGCTTCTTGAAAAAACTTTAGGTGATGAAGTATCCTCAAAGCAGGCAAACATAATTGACCATTCTCTAACATCAAAAAAAAGGTAACACTGAATGAATGTATATTAAGTGATACAATTACTCGTGTATTTTAGTACACCCTCCCTATTATAAAAAAATATTACAATAAGATGCATCTGTTTGTAAATCAGTGTGTTTTAATTGTTTAATACCTACCAACAAGACTGAAATTTCTTTAGGAAAATAATTATGTGCAGATTAAAATTAATTATTTAAATATAGGATTCCTGCCTGCTGACTTAAATCATAATTAAAAGCAGTGATTTAAATCAAGCCACCCTACTGTGACCTACCAAAAAAAAAGTTTGCTGAATTTTAATCAAATAATATGCAGAACTCAGTGTTAATTGGAGTGTTTTATGTTAACCCTGGTTTCTGGAATGACACATGCAAGTGCTTCCATCGGACTGAATTCTTAATTTCTCATTTCCCCTTTCATTACAGATGTCAGTTACAGAGTTTTATTGCATAACAGTCTTATTTGTACAGAAAACTGTATGAGATGGCAGGGCATTGAACTGCATTGCAAGAGACAGCACTCCTAAAATAACTGAAATACATCAAAGGAGGAACAGGTATATCTATCATCAAAATACCTAAAACAGTGCCCTATAAAAACTCATTGGTCTAATTATTAATCATTAGATAATCCATGACCTATTATTTTAACTCGGATTCCATTAATTTCTAATTACTAAGAAAATAAACCTCCTGACAAGACCTATGCATGTTTCTCATCGAACATACCTACTTCCCCTAAATATTTCTGTATTTACCATCCAAATGAGCACACTGTATAAATACAGTTTCTTTGACCTCTAAATAGATGTTTTCCCATATTATCTTTATATAGTTGACATTAAGCAGGATAATTAAATCCAATGCTGCTCACTAGCAACTCTGCTTTGGATCTCAGAAAAACAAACCTCCTCACAGTCTGTTCATATTTAACTTCGAATCTAGTCGTGTTTAAACGAGCTTACATTGGTGTATCTATCATTTGCATACAGAAATTAAAGATAAAAAAGGGAGTGCTTGGGAAAAATAAAATGCAACTATGTCATCCCAAAACAGCATACTGAAATAATCTCTACCATGAAAATGTCTCCCTTCCCTAAAAATCCCCAGCTACCAAAATTTCAGGAAATTTTTCACATCCCACAAATTACCACAACTATTTAAGCATTAACATTTATCTATTACCAGGGTCAGATGATATCTTTAGATCTCTTATTACAAAAATAAGGTAGGAAAACTAGTTTTTATATGACTGATGATTTACAGTTCTATCACCATAACAAGAGATACATTGTGTTGACCTTTGGGTCTTCAGTACTGCACTGAAAACAGGCACCCAAATGTCAATCAAGTTTTAGTTAAACAAACAAAAATCCTTATCTCATACCATTCTAAACCCCCAAAGTCCTGGGAAAGGGATTTGGTTACAATTCTGTTAAGTCCCCACATTCTTCTAGATTCTTCTTCGGGCAGTAAAGTAGTGAAAAACAGACAAAATACATTTTGGAATCCTATACCTCTCTCCATTTAAAGTTGTAGCACATACTATTAAGCCAGCATGTGAACATATACTTGTATGACATTGTTTAACCTTCGTATTTCATTATTTTGCTATTGCTCTGGGAGGAAAAAAAAAGAAAACTTAGCTACAGTAATGCTATTCAATTCCATTCACAATTGCAATGTCTGCTGGAGGCCAACTGACGAGCTAATGTGATAGTGGTGTGTCTCTTTGAAGTTAATCAAGCCTATACCTACACCCCAGAAATCATGGGCTGGACTTCAAAAGATTGCAGGGGGTGAAAAAAAAACCAAAACACCAAAAAAAATACAAAAAAAATCAAGAGATCCTGAGGGGAAAACTGTTATGGATGACAAAGAGTTGCCCATTTAGATTATTATGTAAATGGTCACAAAACTGTCTGTGGAACTTCAAAACACTAAAGGGAAAAGCATTCATAGGAATGAATTAACTTGATCTGAAATGCAACAAATCATAAAATTTGCACAGAGATCATGTCTTTCATAATTTAATCAAAAGCTTTTTTGCTCAGCATAATATATTTTAAAACCTAGCAGGAACATCCAAGTTAGAGTTACCATTAGTTACTACTATTTCACCTATGCTTGTATACTACGTTAATACAGTTTTAACACAGCCTAAAGTTCACTGCTCAAGATCGCACTGAGCATATACCACAAAGCTCACTAGATAAAAACTGTAACAATTCCCCCCCAAAAAAAAATTTTTAAGAAGTGACAAAAGGGAAGAGACTTCAGCTGTAGCGTGTGTGATTTCCTCCCTTGATTTTCCAGAGTAAATAAAAAAAAAAATGCATAATCCTCCAGGGATAGGTTTTCAAGGGCCCCAAGGGCACTGAACAGTTTAGGACAGAGACACATATGTATATGGTCTGGCTGTTGGCCAGATTTGATGTCAGAAGATACATGATGTTCCTCTGCATTAGTTCTTATTTCTACTTTCTATGGGAGATAGCAATGCAACTGTTGCTTCAGATTTCACTTTGCAGCTCCCAGGGTCTTGAGGCTCTGTTTTTCGTCTTAATACTTGTTATCCGTCAGCCAATATGCTTCCCTAACCCTTGCTATTGCACTAGCCATTACCATCTCTGTTTAACACCGCATTTTTCTTTTAGCTCTTACACTCACCTGCTATGGCCTCTATGTATAATCATATGTTGGAGCTACTCTTGTATTCCACATGTACAGTGCCTAGCACAAGATGGCTCCTGTACCTGAACACAAATTCAAAGTTGTCACAAAGCAAATAAAAATTCATGTTAATATTAATCTTTGGACTCAATGCTTCCAATGGACAGATTGCTCTGCAGTGTGAAACCATGCGAGAGAACTGCTTGCATTACAAGGATGTGATGCTCCATCTTGCTTAGTAGCCTTTCCAAAAAGCCTCACAAAAAATAAAAGCCTTGAAACAAAACCAAGTTGCCAGAGCAGGGTCAGTCAGAGCAACTGTCACAACTGACTATCTATCCTCATTCTGTGACCTGCAAATCAAGAACAAAGATGAGGAGGTTCTTGGGTTGGTCCTGGCATAAAGTGTAAAACCCACTGTTTTTCACCAGCTAATAGAAAATATTAAAACACAAATATGTCTCTGAATGTCTCTGAATTCACACTCAATCAAATTTTGAATGAAATCCAGATTCAGACTGGGATATAAATGTGGAGACCTTCAAAAACATTTCAACGTAAGTGGATGGTTGGTGAATTATAAAAGCCACCTAAAGATACACAATTCTGAAAACGCGTCATGGCATCTATTTGTACTTGGGTTGTCAAATATCTCTAAAAGTCTTGCTTGAATTGATTTTGATGAAAAACAAAGCATGTTTGCATACAGCTAGAATTTTAACCTGATTTTTATAACTATTAAGGAGCTCTATGCTCTCAGTTAACAAGGACTGTAGATTTATTCAGAATATAAAATAGTGCCTTAGCTGTCTACCAGCAAGATTGTTACTTTTGAAGTACTTCACTATATTTTGGAAGGAGGAAAGGGAAACTAAATGGCTTTATCATCCTCTATAATGCTGGACCACCTTGCTCTATGTGTATGTCACCCATTTTGGACTATCTAGTCTGGCTAGGATAACATTTATAATGCTGTGTAGGTTAAAGGGTGCTGAACGAATCAACAAAATAATGAGAGGGGCCATCACTGACCTCTGAACAGAAAACTAACAGTCAGAAAAAGCCAGCATGGTTTGGTCCCCCAAGCTACCACCTGAAACTGCATACTCACGAAGACACAAAACTTAAATAAGTTAAGAAGGAAGGATTCAGTTCAGTGAACATTTTATATCATCTCTCTGGTTGATTTTTTCAGCACACTTAATTCCTTTTTCAAATACTTTGCTTATACTTGGCATGCAAAGCAACACATTTATGGCTAACAGAGCACAGAGAGCTTCTCAAGATTTGAGTAAATGCTCTGACACGCAGCACCATGCTGATTTCCAGACAACAGTTTGACATCTGCTCCATCATGCAAAAACAAGACTTTACAAAGCCCAACTTCAATTCATTTTAAGGCTTCATTTGAAGATCCCATTTTAGACCCTCTTGCATAGATTTTGCTTGTGCAGCTGCTTAACATGCACATCGGACCCTCCAACACTGAGCCATATAGATTTGTCTTTGTCTTTTGTGTTAATTATTAGCTGCTGCAGAGCTGTCTCTGTGGGTGAACGCACACAGAAACAAAGGCAGCAAGGTTGTAAAACCTTTTATCTCTATCAGGGCACATTATTTGATAAGGTGCTAAGCTAATAGCAACGCATGTCAAATTGTGTTTAGACAGATCAGTGTGCTGGGAATTGGAGGTTATATTTGTCTCTGCAAACCAGCACCTAGAGAAGCAAAGAGAAATTCATACCAATATTCACAATGCTGTGTAAATCATAACGCATCTCAAAGCGGTTATTTTACAAATGGCTGTAAGATAACAAACCTCTGTCATTTTATTATTTTGAACTTTATTCATTCATATTCTCATAAAAGCACTGAAAGTAGGAAATAGAATAATTGACAGTGAACAATGCAGTACTATGTCAATATTACATATCTTATGCTTCTAAAAGCATCTCTGAGCACCCAGCTCAAGACACTAACTTTGCAGTAAGATCTAAACATCTGAGAAACAGGCAAGGGTGTGCTCCAAGGCATCCCAAGCTGATTAAAAAAAACTCAAAAAACTCAAAAATTTTTTAAAAAAATTCTGCATATTGAAAGTAGTATGGTGTGAATATAAATACAAAAAATAACTTCCAAGGTCTGGGATTTCTCTTTTGTTTAGCTTCTATTTCCCCACCTCGCTCACAGATATTTTTGTTCTGGTTTTAACTGTCTAACAGCAATAAATGTAAGGCAGCATCTGGACAAGGCCACTTAATGGAAAGACAATAACAACATTACTTCCCCCTGAATGTGAACAGCTAATAGTGGTGCCTGGACAGCCTGGAAAACACTACGGGCCTTCCTCAAGACTCCTACCTTTTCAGATAGCTTTGTCAACTTGCACACTTCAACTCTGAGTCTTGCTAATCAGGTCTATATAAGCTCAGTGTCACGGTCTCTTTTAGCACCCAAAAGGCTTTTTCTAGGTGAAGATCTCAAGATATCGCAAGGAATTACACAAAATGGTAGGTGTCTAGCTCATATGAAGGTTACAACCTTGATTATTGCCAAGTCACTGGGACCAATAAACACAACTTAGATCATCAGGATTTCTGATATTCAAGGATGGTTTCAGCACAGTTAATAGATGGGTACTTTGTAAACAAAGTTTGAAATAATTAAGGTTCAGACAATCTGAATTATTCTACACACAAAGTCGACATGATTTTTCCTTCTTTACAGATCCTGTGATAATCCTGAAATTCAAATCTTATGCTTGAAAAAGTTCTGCACTAAAAATTGCACTTACAGCAACGTAATAGTTTGCATTTATATGGCTGTGAAAGTTTACATGTAATAGAATACTTACGCATTTTAGTTTTTGACCTGGTTAATAGGCAAATTTGGCTCCCAAATGCCACACAGACTAAAAAGACAATAAAACAGATAATTTTGTTCTTCAGTCCTTGTTAAGGAGAAGAACTATTTATAAAAAATCTTTCATGTGATTAGCGGTAATTACACTTCATTCTCATTCTTAGTTCCAAAAATTAGTCTTCCAGGAAAAAAAACAAAAACAAAACAAAAAACCAAACAAGAACAAACAAACAAAAAACAAAAACAGCAAGAACAAGAACAACAAAAAAATAAATAAAGCTCCTAATGTTGTCTAGGATTACTATCAATTCAATATTGTCTCTACTGGAGAATCTTATGAATTGATTCTCTAATACTACCTGTTGTCTACCCCAGCACCAATACCAGCCTACTTTGCTTATGGTACAACTGATGAAGAACTAAACATGCACAAAACCAGGGTATGATTTTATCTCAGCTACCAACTCAAGCAGAGTGGTATAGGACATGAAGCTGCAGTTTACAGAACTGTGACATGTTACTTTTTCTGCATATCTTTATATTTGAGTTCAAACTCCATCCTCAGTAAAAAGCAAAAGAGCAACAGCCTTCTTGGTGGAGAATTTTTTTTTAATCCTTGCAGTCACCCATCAGGTCAGGATGACAGCCTGAGCAAATAGTTTCAACTTGTAAGCTTTCTGCATGTATATATGAGTGTGTATGCAAATATGTATGTCATTTGGGATGTTTCACATACTGCTATGGTAAATATTCCTGATCAAGGAAAGCAAAGCTCACTGCTGCTTAACTATTTGTGAACTAACTCAAGGAAAAAATGGAATTGACTTTTGATAAATTTTGGAACAGTACTTCCAGCCTTTGAGACTTAGTTGAGATTAAGATGACACAGTACCAGTTTTCTTTTTAAGAAAATACCCTAAGTAAACATTGATTCTTTTCCCAGTAGGCAGACTACTACTTTTTCCCTCCTCCCCCAAAAAGATGCTTTAAAAAGGAAAGATGTATGCAAGTAAAGAAGAGAGGGGAGAAGAATGAAAACAAAAAACTTGCAGTACTATATTCTTTGCAACAACTGAATAGAAAACACCTGATGGTGATGTGACACAACTTAGAAGCACTTAATAGCTCCCTACTGTGGTCAAATGTAACTAGAGTTACTGAGCCCAAGCAACTTTAATTTGAGAACTCTGAGTCAGGGAAGGGAGGAAGATCAAACTGAAGTTCTCCTAGTGACCAGAAATATGACAGAAAAAACACTGAAGCTGTCTCATCCAAACAAGCAATCCATTTTCTGTCTGATAAGGATACCCAGCAATCTGACAGGCAGGCTAATTGAGGTGTGGTTCAGTAACTTGGTGAGGGAAGCAGCTGTATTTGCAACTAAGAGGCAAGTTCTCCCTTTCTGACCAGAAGATCATAGGAGGCACAGGTTCCTATATACATGACAAACTTCCCTCTCGACTTTGTCTTTGCAACATGCCTGGAAAAGAAGAGACCTCTATACTCTCCATTTTTCTGACCACCAGTAAAATATGTAGTCCTCAAAAAAACTACTATCTTCCACCTAAGATTAAGTTATACCATCACCAGTGAACCATCATCATTCAAGCTCTTGATTTTGAACGCACTGAAGAAAAGAGGAATAAAAAAATCAGGATATAGCATGGGTCCTTCCATTTGAATAAGCAGGCCAGCAAATAGGCAGATGGCAGAAGCAAAGCATATGAGAATTAATAAACCATTACACAATGCTTTTCATCTAAACGTGTACAAGTGTTAAACAAAAAGTTCATAATCACTATTCTCATTTTATAAGGTAAGACACAACTCACAAAGAAATGAAAATGCCTATCTCCCAGGAGGCCAGCAGCAGATCTGAGAATACAGAGAGCAAGAAAATAAAAATCTCCAGTTCCCCATTCCCTCTTCTGTTCAAAAAATTCTGTTCATCCTTAGAAATGAACATCAAGTCCTTGCTTGTTTCCTGCTCCTTCTAAATAAAAAGTTATTTTAAGACCATGTTAAATGCATCCTTCTCAGTCTAACTCTGTTATTAGTGTAAGGTTGATAAACAGAAAGCATAAATATTGAGTCAAACCAGGAAGTATTAATTCTTCCCAGAACTGATTTTAACAACATCACTAGCTTGTATGCTATAGCATTTAAATATATTTTCCAGTCATAGAGACATACTTGCATAGGTTTCTAAGCCACAAAACACATATGTAATTCATAAGAGCATGACACTCAGCAAGAGGATGCAAATGAGAGCAAACAGAGCAACCCAGATAGAGAAACCTCATCCACCCACAAAGATGGGTTATGCATGTCGCATTTTCCAGCCTATTTCTCTTAAACATGTTTTGCACTTTCTAGTGCTAAAAATAGCTGTCACATTGGAAAAAGAGCAGTGGCAGAAACCAGTGCTCACTGGCAAAGTGCTTTCTCTCCTACACACACACAACATTTATTTTTGCAAGGAACAATTTACCTGCAGCATTTCAGACACATTTAACATAGCTGTTAAATGGCCATAGTTAATAAAATACAGTGAAAATTGTATTTGTTTTGTGTAGGCCTAATCAGCTCAATTCTGCCTTTACTGAAACCCACATTAGTTAAGTGACTCAAAGAAGTCTCCCAGCTGCAAAACCAGTGAGTGTAGACTAACTTTGAAAATGCATATGTATGTGCACACCTAGACACATTTTGTTCATCTGAGTGCTTAAAGGAACATGTATTTATTGTCTAAGTTACCACACTGAAAAGCTATGCAATAACAAATCTCCCCTCCATCATAAACAGAGACATCATCTAAGCAAGATCAGGTTTTTATTTACCTCTCATGACATGATGACAAAATTAAAGTGTACATGAAAATAAATCTAGATGTTGAAAACAGGACCCTTTTTGTTTTCCTTAAGACCACTAAACCCTTTAAAAAGATTTAGCTCTGCCTTCATACAAGTTAAACACTATTAATCCTCTGCAAATGCTTCACAGAAATCAATCACACTTTGCCCTAGCATCAGTCCAAAAATTAGTGATATAGGTCTTGTTCATTATTAATAAGGTAACACAAAACAATCTTGAACCGATACATTTGGTCTACTTGGCAAAGTACACTGGAGTTGTTGCTATTCCCGAGGAGAAAGGACATATGTACCTACTTCTTCAGACTGGCTACCATATTTAGTGTTTCCATAAAAATCCAATAAAAATTATTATATATCAGCATATTCATGTGCACTGAATAAAGGCGTTAAGCAAAAGTCACCAAATAGTGCCACCTGCTGTAACCTGCCCAACAGTGCCAGCCAACAGCCCTGTTCTGCATCACCTGAAATGCACTGAACCCAGTATTATACAGCCCAACCCCTTCATTGAAATGAGACTAAAGAGCTGTAAGAGAGAAGAAAGGAACAACGAAACAAACAAACGGCATTTAACAGAGCTCTGCTGGAATCAAAGGGATATAAACGGTCCGTTGTTTCAGCGGCTATCCCCTTCTGTAGTGCCACCCCGGTCAGTGAACAGGCAGCTATCTGCCTAAGAAAATCCTCATACAGACACTGATACTGCTCAAATGTAAATGCCTTCAGGAGTGTAACTTGTGAACAGCTCATTAATAAGGGTGATATGTTACTACTGAGATTCTAACAAGAACCTCCTACTACGGGTTCCAGATTAAAGGGTTTGCAGTTGAAAAACCAGAACACACTGCTCTTCCATAATCCCTGTAGCACAAAAAGCATCAGCAAAACTCTCAGGACACTTCTATAGTACTTAAAAACAATTAGGATAAAACTCCACTGAAAACTGTAAAACAGTCAGGGCAGTAAGGAACTTTAACTTGGGCACTTATATTTTGTGGTGATAAGAATAAAACAAATAACTAGCTGAAACACATTTAAATATCTGCAGGAGATACCTACAGCATGCCCAAAAGACAATATGATTAATTTCTAAAGTAGCCACAGCTCAGACGAGAAACAGCAGAATATTTTTAAGGTGGTCTTCCCAGTATTTTCACAGGATTCTGAGAAACAGGCATAACAACCCATTCACTAAAACATGAACCAGTGCAGTTGGATTAACACAAAAACAGAGTCAAAAACAAAACTAGGTTTCTTCAGGCCCTTGCTGATACAATCACCGTGACATAAAACTGAAGTGAGCTAAATATATTGAAACTGTGTGTTCATCCCATGTGTGGATAAAACTAGCTTTCTACCCTTTAGTAACTGTCTTAAACTCCAAGTTGACCAAATGGATCAGGCTGACAGGCCAGCTAATCACAACAGAGTAGCCCCTCAGCACTTGCTTTCACCATTTGCATCCTTTACCCAGGGCCAGAAGTTTCACCTCCACCAAGCTTTACAGTTGCTGCATCCCATTTCATCACCAGCTGAACCTCAGAGGTGACTTGAATTCCTCAATACAAACATGTCAACCTAGCAGTTAACAAAATACATTGTGAATTCAGTGAAAACAAATGAAAAATGCTACATGATATAAACTTGTATTAACAGAATCAAGGATATTGGTGTGTTACTTCCATCACTAATTTCTGAATCACATTTCTACATGACTTGTAATTTTGTAAAAATAGGTTAAGCACAGACTGATTTGTATTTTCTAAATTGTGATGAAATTACAGTTTCAAATGTCATGTCTCAGGTAAAACTTGTAATTAATTACTTGTACATCAAGTAATTTTTTTCTTCCTGTGTTTTTTTTGTGTGTGTGTTTGCGGAGGTTTTTTTTAAAAAAAGACACCATTTTTCTAAATTGTGAACTGACTTCACTCAGCTGAAAATACTGGAGGGCCAGAGTCTCATATATCCCTAAGGAGCCCTTCAATGCCGAGCTGTGCTAAGGAACTCTAAATCAGGTAGGCAGAAAACTGAAGGCTGTTACAACATCCCGGGCACAGTTATTCGTATTCTGAATAACTAAGCTCTAAACTCTCATATCTTTTCACTAGGTGAGATTTAAGCCTTCAGGCTTTCCACATCTTTGCACTCTTTCAAGCCCTACTCCTGTGACTGAGTACAAAACTTCATGCTGTTTCAATACAAAAGTTAGCATTTTCCAGAAATTAGCTTTTCCACTAGCATTAAGAAATCCCAGCATGATGAAATTTCAGGTAAACTATTTCCTTGGGAAGTCTTGTGTGATGAAAAGGGTGCATTGCTCATACTTGGAGCCCAGTATTACACAGTTTCCAAGAACTTGCACTTAAGACTTCATTGGTTAGTTCCTTGCACTTCAGATTATGAAAGTATTTTGCAGACATTAAAGGAATTAAAACTGAAAATATCATGTGAAATCAAAACATTTTAATATCTCATTACAGATGGTAAACTGAAGCACTGAAACATTAATGGCAGCATCCTCAGCAAATCCTAATTCATGCATATGAGAAAATAGCTGCCCTTAAAGAGGATTGAGCACTTGGTCTTGCAGTTCAGAAAGTAATGAAAGTTTCTAAATCCAGTGCTTTAGGAATCTCCAATTAAAAAAAAAATAGCATGTCAAAATTCTGTCTGAATCATCAATTAAATGAAAGAAGTTATAATAAATACTCAAAGAATACAGTTTCAAAATTCTATTTTCCAGACTATCTTGCAAACATGGAGTTTTGTTTTTATTTTTGACTGCTCTAGTGACCCAGGAATCACACAGTGCTGCAGCCAGAGAGGACCCACCAGAAATTACATTCTGAGGAGCGCTAAAAGCTAATCTAAAACAATTAATAAATTTGCCCAAGATAGGCCACTAGTTTCACATGAGCATATATTATTATGTATACCTACATGTGTGTGTGTACAAACCCTGCAAAGAAAGCTGCTGTGTATTGCTCCTCTTTTGTGTGCAAGCCAACAGGACTGAAATGTGCAGGGATACCTAAATCCTTCCTTACCACTAACTTCATAGAAGACATACAGAATTTCACGTCTTAGAACATGTGCTCAGTTTCTCACCCTCTGCAGAAAGTGTATCAGTACCTTCATTGTCACACTGGAGTCCCCTCCACCCACCCACCTAGAAAACAAAAGTAGCAAAAGATTGGAGTGTTTATAGAAAAGGCTGCTTTCCACAGTGTGTGCAAGGGAGTGAAACTACATGTGTGTGTATGATGAAAACAGTTCATTACATGGAAAAGCTAAAACAACAAAATCTGCAACTTGTATTGAAAACATGTGCATTTTTACTATTCCAGGCAACTAGATTTCAGGGAAGCGGATCCAAATTAAAATAAATTTTGCAACCTCTATTTGAACAAAAATACTGTTGGCAAAAGTCTATCAGCAGACATCTCTCTTAATATTACTTGTTCCAAAAATTGAATGAAAAATTGAAAGACTGACCCCTTTTTATAAACATTTGCCAGATACATCCAAGGCAGAAAATACGAAAAATCTCTGCTAAATTTTCTGAATATTTTCACTAAGCTACCATTCATTGCATCATAAACTACACTCAAGCTCTTCATCTGCACAGAGAACAGAGACCTACAAGCTTTAGAGCTGCACATAATCCATATTGCCCCCATCTCTGCACCACTTCCACGAATATCCGTTTATATTCAACAATTAAATACAACACTCCAAGGCTCAACCAAGGATCAACCCTAAAGTCTTTCTTATCTCATGTAATCATTTGTAGCCTAGGAATAAAGTTAGCTCTGAGATTTGTAGGTTGATCCTCTGACTTTAGGATCCATTCACTAAGTGGTATTTCACACATATCCAGTAAGATGTCACTTAAAATACTGCATATGGTTTTTGTCACATGTATGCAAGGACAAAAAAATTAAATTGGAAGAAATTCAAAAGGGACATATCAAGTGGTTAAAAAAAGAGGAGCGTCAAAGAGATATTAAGAGAACAGCTTTAATTTGCTAGCAAAATAAATGCTGAGAAAGAATATCTGACTTCCTAGTATAAATATCAAGAAGGGACAAAACCCACTTAAGACAGATTAAGGATCGAATAGCTACACTTCAGTCATCAACATTAGTCCCACTAATCCTGCAACAGTATACCTTTAGAGTAGCTAGCACAGGAAACCTAACACTGCTTTTAAGTTGAAAACAAACTTAGTATTTGAATCCACACATATCTGATGTGGCCTCTTACAGAGAGCACCTAAAACACAACTAGACCACTGTTTCTTTGCATTATAATTGCACCTATGAATCCTTTACATCTGGACAGTAAGGGCTACCTACAGAAACCCAGAGAGGATACAATTTTCCCAGTCATCATATAGTTTCAATTCTGTGTAAAGGGGAAAAAAAAAGAGAAAGAAAACCACTTTGTCTGAAAAAAACGGAGAGTATATGCAGCTCAGTAAAGAATTTGGGTACTGATGGTTTTAATGGTTTTAGTGCCACACTGCAGGTGCATAGTCTTCTTGCAGTTACAATTCAACTTACTTAGGCCATTCTGTCTATAACATTCTTTATAAAGATGAGATTTGCACAGACTACTCAAAGATCATGTGAGGTTTTGGTGTTGGGGATTTCGCATTAAGTTTTTTTTGGTTAGGTGGTATGTTTTTTTGTTGATGCCAGTGTTTTGGTTTTTTTTTTTTTGCTTGGGGTTTTTTTTTGCTTGTTCTTTCTTTTATAGTATTACAATCCAGAAAATCACCTACTAAGTTAATTAAGAAACCCATTGTCACTAAAGGGTCAGCGATGTATGTTGTTGGCCGCCGTCTATGTTTTTTTTACGCAGATATATATTAAAAGTCTTCATAAAATGTTTATTACTGTTGTGTCATATGGAAACTATAATTTACATACTCATATCTATGTGCATGTGTGTATCTACACACGCAGAAGATATTCCACGGATCCCTCTCAACTAACTGTCCACTACAAAATTGCTTGAAATTACCAAGCAGCTGATTGGTGAGATGATCAAAAAATCTTTCCAAAAAGTCTTATTTATTTAATAGTCAGCTTACAAGGAGAGAGTGGTTATGCAACAAGCTCCTTTTTGAACACTCACTTCTACAAGGTGCCCATAGTAGAGGAGGGAAATCACCTTGCAGGTAACACATCAGAGGCAACTATAGCAAGCTGAAGTAATTCAGGCCTTCAGTTGGTGAACTACCTCCAGACTTCTCACAGCAAGAAATACACAGTCTTTTTCCAATATCTGCCCATTTAATTTGTTTGTGGTTGAGATTCCTTCTCTCCATGCTGAGGTTCCATGTGAGAAATAAATTTGAAATCCTGTAAGTTTACATTTGGGTAATTGGTAGCAAAGGGGAACCATCAACTGCAGTAAAGTAACTATTTAAGTCATGAATTACAGTTATGATTTGCACTGTAATTGTTAATGTTCATTCTGACTGTAAATAGCAGTTCAAAGAAGTCAACTGCATAACAGGTACAAATATATATTTCTAAACATGAATACAATGTTAGACTAGTTGATTTTAATTGCAAACTCATATTCAGTTGCTACAGATTAATATCAGTGTGATCTTAAAACCACAAATAAACTGTTTATTTTTACTTTTCTGTTACAACAGTGGCACTTACTGAAAACTCATGAATATTTTTATGCATGTCAAAAGTAGCTAGTTTGATTCCTGACTCTTTAAAAGACAGCTTGAGAATATATACTCAAACAACTACTTTTCTGAAAAGCAAAAGTAAAAAGAAGAGAAATGAAGCAGGAACTTACTTTGCTAAAAATAAACAAATACATAAATTTTAAGGCTATGAAGATTTATGTGTAGTTAGCACAGCTCTATGCTTCCCCAAACTACATTTTGAAAACAACTTTCAAGATTATGAACAGAAACAACATCAAAGTGAATTCTAAAATGCATGTATTGTCTGTTTAACATGTTTTAAGACTACTGGCATGAAATTTTTAAGAAACAACATCAGGGGCAATCAGTTCCTGTACCAGAGAAGTATAAGGCTCAATTCATGTCACCACACCGCTGTCCTGCTCTCTTGCTCAGGGCTAAGAATAACAGTGCTGGACCAAATACCGTATTTTGGTCTTTTAGCTATTCGTGCTGCCACCTATTTTTTTTATCAGTTTTCCTTGTCCCTTTGATATTGTTATCTCAATTTTTCTTTCTTCCTCTTAGCATTTCATTTTCTCACCTTCGTCTTTCCCTATACCAAGCTTTCTCATTTAACACCTTTATTTCAACTTATACTCTAGTTCTCCTCCTCCCAACCATGCCAAGTCCTTTTTCTTCATATTTTTCATGCAACAAGGTTTGTGTGTCCTCTGAAAGTAGCAACCCACATAAGAATCACACTCCTCTATTCAGCAGAATGATACAGAAACTACATAGTGACATCATAAGACTCAAATCTAATCCATCAGCAAACCAGCAGAGCTCCTGGTCATTTCACTCTCTATGGGCAACAGACACAAAAACTCGACATCCACTCCTTGAAAAAAAAGTTAGCACATTGTCAAGCTAAAAGTGTACAAATACACACATGAGAAGTTATGAATAATACAGTAATGCGTCTACATTAGCTGTGAATTACTGACATGCTTTGGTATTCTCCCTCTCTGCCCAATTGCTGTAAACAAGGAAAATTATGTTAACCTTGTGTACAACAAAGAATAGGAAGTGAAAATGAGCATTACATAATGTTTTCTATGTTTGGATAATTGGTTTACTCCAACAGATCAATAAACTAAGGGACTCACTGTTTTTGCAGTACTAAGCAGTTTGAGTAAACTATCAGAATGGGAAATTCAGATATCAGAATTGAGTATTAGAGACAGCCAGAGACAAGGCAAATATAAATTGGCCTGCTACAGCAAAGCTAATAGCAATTTTTACAATTTTTCCTCCCTATTCCTGAAAATACTGACAACTTGCCATTGACCCCATATGAATATGTCTAAATTATCAAAAAAAAAAAGGCAGGGGGCTAGGGAAGGGTGGTTTTGGCTGGTTGGTTTTTAGTTTGGGGAGGGACTGTGTGTTTTTGTTTTTAAACAGCAGAGGTATCTTAAGTCAAACCCAAAGACCTTTTAGAAGTGCACACTTCCCAATAACGTCCAGGGGGAGTTATTTTTTTTCTTTGAGAACAGCGTAATTTTTCAGAAAGTATGCCTATGACTCTTGATGCCATGAGAGTTCAAGGCAATTGTAACAGATGCAGGCAGTGCATTCAGGGTATTGCAAATTCAGCTACCATTTCCCAGCTTTTACTCTCTCTGCCTATTCAGTGACTAGCCAGCCAACTGAGTAATGCTGATGGCAGATAAAATGTACATAAACAGAGGTGGCTTCAGACACCAGCCGTACTTAAGAAGGAAATTCAATCCCTGGGAAAAAAATTATATTTTGTATAAGATATATTTAGGAAACAAATATCACAGCATTCACACTACAAATTACAAGATATGACAACAGACACATGCACTCTTTTTGAGCCAAACAGAACAGGTATTCTGAGGCCTTTGGAGAGAATATTGCACCTGCTACATTCTCCTCTAGTGCACTAAGAAGTCTCTGGTACCAGTGGCAACTTGCCACCTTCAGAAGAAAAGTCATCCATCAGCTAGACTGTTTCAGACCCACTTACAGCTTATGCTAATGTGCACATGAAGTGAAATCCAATTAGACTACAGTACCCAAATTCAGAGCCAAACTTGCTATAAAGTTTAACCCCCTGCTTGCAAGGGAAAAACATCTGCAGCCTTGAGAAGAATAATTCTTTTGTGATAAAGCCACTTCCTGATTCTGAAATCTTTACTTCCTATTTCATGAATTCTAGGAAAATATTTTCACCAGACTCAAAGTGTAGTGGCAGAGGAGGAGGGTGGACATAATGATAGCTAAAAAATCAAAATCAATTTTTGATAAAATGGTACAGTTTTATCTCTCAGAACAGCAGTTCATATTCCATATTTGCCCATAGCATTTTGCCTTACAGAAATCAAAATCAAAACATCCAAGCTTATTCTGTCCTCAGAGGGCAATTTTTAAGCTCATGTTTTATATATTACAGGACTCTTCTCATTCCAAAAGGATATTCAAAGTGCTAGGTCTGATCTATAAAGCTTAGGCATATTTTAGCCCAAGCTTCATTTTAATATTCTTCAGGGTCTCCTTTATTACAGTAATCCTAATTACTGTCAGTTTGAGGCATAGGAGGTTGACTAGAGAAGCAGCACCTTTTGGCGAGAGTGTTGTACACTGTAAATATAAAAAGTATATCTTCATTCATCTTTTATTTGCTTCGGTTTATAACATCTGCTAAAAAAAATTGAATGTATCATCCTATAGCAAAAAAAGCATCCTCCCGTGAACTAATATTGATTTTTTGTTTTTATTTTTTTTTCATAGAATGTTGTTGTGGTTTAACCCAGCAGGCCAGTAAACACCACCCAGTCACTCATCCATTTTCCCCTACCACAGTGGGATGGGAAATAAAATGAGAAGAGTAAGCATGAGATGACTTGCAAGTTCAGATAAAGACAGTTTAATGAACAGTTAAGCAAAAGCCACGTATGTAAGCAAAGCTGAACGAGGAATTTATTCACCACTTCCCATGGAGCATGCAGGTCTTCAACCATCCCTAGAAGAGCCGGGCCCCATCACACATAACGGTAACTTGGGAAGACAAACACCATCTCTCTGAACATCCTGTCTCTTTACTCCTTCCCCGCACAGCCCTTATATGCTGACCATAACATCATATGGTCCAGAATATCCCTTGAGTCACTTCGGGTCAGCTGTCCTGGCTGTGTCCCCCCCAATTCCATGTGCACCCCCAGCCTTCTCTCTGGAGGGATAAGAAGCAGAAAAGGCCTTGAGTCTGCGCAATTGCTGCTCCAGTAACAAAAACATTCCCTTACTATCAACACTGTTTCCAGCACAAATCCAAAATCAGCCCACACCAGCTACTGTGAAGAAAACTAATTCTATTCCAGCCAAAGCCAGCACAAGTATTAATACCGGCAAAAACAAGAATCTAAAAAAATGAGACCTCCTTTGTTTTCAGATCTATATGTATATACACCAGCACATAAGCACATCATGGGAAGGCCATGTAGTACAGGCAGACTGTTCAAGTTCATTGGGGCACTGGATGTTAGCAGTTGTGGAATACATGACCTCTTTTGCCTTAAGTGTTTGGCATATTGTCCCCATTTTTATGATATTTATATGATTTTCATAAGCACATCTGAAACCCAGGATGCATTTAATTTGCTTAACTTTACTGTAGCTATATGAGTAAAGCATTGCTACCTGTAAGCAGAGGAGCAGAGACATGAACATCCTGAGGTCCAGTGGTTCAAAAGACATGCTTAATAGCTTTGCTATAGAAAAAATGTTCCAGGGTAAGGATTTGCACCTAGGTGTCACATATGCTAGATTAGTGCCCCCAAAACCCAAATTATTCTTTGTCCTGCCCAGCTGCCTTCCCTGCATACCTGAATGCCAGCACAAAACACTTCCTGTCTTAAGGCCAAGCAACTGGAAGCAGAAACACCTGGTCAGACCAGGTCACACGACAGTGGAGGTACCATGGTGGAAGAATGCTGCCAGCAAACATATCCTAAAAGACCTTTATCATTTCAGTGTCCTCTGGAAAACTCTATGTTACCTGGCTTGTACCATTGTTGTGCTTGTCCCTAGCTAGCATCCTACAGGTCAGACTGCAAGTACATGAGGTATTAGTGTCACACAGCAAGGAGAGGTGGGCCACCTGAATCTTCTACTTCTACTTGAAAAATTAGTTCATTTAGTCTAGTTGTGGATTTCCTCAGCTGTGGGACCGATTCTCTTCTACTACAGGCTTGTTCAGAGCCTAGCAAATGAGGCTCCAGCTGCATGCCTATTAGCATTCAGATAATAATATAAGATTTCCTGGGATTAAATACAGTCTGAACGTAAGTGGATAGCTAAGCCTTAAAACAAAAGCGCCACAAACAGAAAATATACTTTTAAACCCTGCTAATCTTAAGAGCTAGTCCCTCTGTTGTCCACTCACCATTATCATGGCTAACAAAGCAAGCCTTGTACATATTGCCACCTTATTTGAGGATAAATTCTAACTATACAAACATTAGAAAGGTGATGGAATCATCTTTGTCTCTGCCCCTTTTTACCTAGAGTAGGGTTCATGTAAGCATGTACTCTATAGAAAGCAGTACTGAGAACAACAGGATTTTTAGAATATATGGCATTGCAATTGCTATGAACAAAACAGTCTTTCAGATATACTCCAACACCATTGGACTGTTTTCAGTTTATATTTACATAAACACAAATTAGTGAGCACTAAGAGAGGATGACTTACCACAGCTATGGTACACCAGTTGGCAACTTCTATACACATAGCTACCCCAAAGTCACACTGAAATTCAAATTGATAAGCTCAGGCACATGTAAATGATGTGAGCTTTACGGTGAAAGAATAGAACATCCTGTAGCAACAACAGGATGACTAGATCAGCATGTCTGCATATTGAAATTGCACTACAGGCTAGATCTAAAATCCCTCTAAGCTGGAGCAAAACACTCTGATTGCAACTTGATAGGTTGAGATTTTTTTCCAAGAAATAATTTCCCAATTCTCCCTCAGCTCTGCAAAAAAAAGTTCATTACTCAGTCATGTAGTTTCAAAAGATTAGAAAGAGATGACTGATTCTGGCTGTAGACAGAATTTTTGCTTCCCTATTAAAGAACTGATCCATTTTTTTCTAGTTCTCTGGCTTGGAGCAGGAGAGTCAAAGTATTTATCTGAGTAATAGGAAAGGATTACACATGTAGATGGATTTACAAAATGTCAATCCCAGCAGGCTTCTGAAATTAAAAGAGCCTAATGCATGAGGAGTGATATATTTTACAATAAGGGAAGTGTCAAGCTGTGGAAAAACTATTCTAGAAGGTAGCTATGAGTTAAGTACAGAGTTCACTTCTCTTGTCACTTGATCCTGTCCTCAGAATTAAGAACTGAACTTACCATTTTGAAACATGTAGAGTAGCAGCTATAAAAATCCAGCACTAGAACATTTATATTTGGAGATTTTTCTTCCTTTACAGAAGTTTAAGGAATTGTCAGAGGTCAGAGAACTGAACATCCCCCACTGAGTCACTTCTATGAAAGACATGCTGTGTAATGGTATAGGTGTACTTACTCTTCACAGCTACTGCAACAGGACCAAAAAAAAAAAGCCAGCACCAAAAAAAGGAGTGTGGGAGCAAAAAATGAAACTTGCTCAATATGGACTTGTTAGGCCTCAATAATAGAGACCAATATATATTTTCAACACACAAGCATTTTTCTGCTCAAGAAACAAACCACATTCAAAGATCTTTCCAATAACCACTAACACAATTAATAATGACATTTAGAACAAAGCGGGTGTGGTACGTGGTCCATTGTTAGGTTAACCTTATCTTACACCAGATTTTTTTTCTTCTTTTTGCAAAACTGAGAAAAGAGACACTTGCATATCTCCAAATAGCTTTTGATGAAAAACAGAGCCACTTCTTGGCATGGAATGACACCTACACCAGCTGCCCTCACAGCTACCTGTGATTGCTTCTCTGCCTCCATAGATGGCAGGTGCCTTCCCCAAGCAGCAGCCAATACACTGTGGTTCCATGGCAGGGGGCAAACTAATGAAGCTGACTAGGAGCATAGCCCCCATTTAAATGCAAGATTGATCTTAACACCTTTCCAAGCTGCTGGAAATGCATTGGTTTTGTTTAGGAAACTATCAGAGCTTACTCTACACCAGCTTTTAAATTATGTTAATGCATGCAAAATTATCTTCCATTTGAAACATATTAAAGACCTATCAGTGTATCATCATCAAAATCCTAATGTAAAAAAAAATAAATAAAAAAATTAATGAAAAAAGTGAACGTTTTGCCTCCTTGCAGTACATTTATATCGGAGTTTGTGCTAGAATGAAAGAACTATTGAATTACATTCAGATACATTTCTTTACTGCTGAGTCTCCTAGGCTCAAAGACAGATGCCTCCTGGTCCTTCCCTAACAGAAAAGTTTACATGCCACCATGAAAATTATGCATTGTGACATATCATTCCCTTTGGATGTTTAGAAAGCAGAAGTGTATGAACAAGTTAGTCTCTGTTCAGGAAACGTGTTAAGCACCTAAGTACATTATCTCTGAATTATCTAATTTTCCCAGCTCCTCTCCACAGTAGCTGTAGTTACATGTCAATTGCCCAGGAATTTCTGTTGTGATTTTAATTTTCAGTATTTATCAGTCATAAAACTCTGGCCTGTATAGCTCACTCTTTTAAACAGAAATCACAATTAGCTGTAATTACAGCTGTACATGAGATTTAGTGCAAAGAGTCTGCTTTTGTAGGTCTGCATGAAAACTCATGCAAATGTTTTTCTGCAGATATTAATAAACCAATAAAGCTTCTATAAGTGCTAATTAAAAGCCTACTCAGAAGTAAATCAGGTAAATAATAAACACTTTCCCACTTTCACAATATTATTAGAAAATTTCATCAGATAGTTGCATTTCCCCGAGTGCAAGCAAAAGTGGCTCACAAAGAATCAGGTCAATGTGCAGGCACACCCCAGGAGGAGCCATCCCAAATCCCTATACCCTTAAACTTGGGGGTCCCATCACATCCAATTGAATTGCCAAGGAGAACTGATGAAAGCAGATTCATAGCGTCTCCAACATCACTAATGGCACAGGGAAGATCCTAAGAGACCTGCCCCTGGTGGAAGGGGGACAACTGCTCCTTTTGGTTCAAGCTACACAAGTTTTCTTAAATAGTTGAGTCCACCGTCGGTCTCATGGAACAAGACATCTGATCGTGCTAAAATATCCAAATGAGGATTACTGTACTGCTACACCTCAACAACTTCACACCTGAGCAGACTAGCTGAGGAACACTGCTAAGAACAGAAGGGTTTAATCACCTATGGGGAAAAGGGATTTTGTCACTAGTCAAAGTTAATGATCTCTGGAATCTGGTAGAAAAACAAAATGCACAAGGGTCTACCCAAAACCAAATAGCAAAGGTTTTAAAGTATCCAAATCAAAACAGCGTAGATTGACAAATGTAAGACAGGGTTGCAGGAAAAATGGGATGAGTGAGTCCTGTTAGCAGAAATGTAGCATTATTAGCAATATTTCACGTGCTAGTAGGCTAAGAGAATGATTGTTCTCAGACAGCAGCAATTGCAATTGTCTTTGATAGCAAATTATACTCTAATGTTTTTAAAAATAGCATAATAATAATCTGTAAAGCCTAGAGGAACCCATTAAGAAAATTAATCTGTAGAAAACCACATTTCCAATATAAACTAAGAACCAATGCCCATGCTTTCAAGAGGAAATCAACCTAAGAGTATATGCTGATACTGTGTTGCATCTAAGTGACTGCTGGAGCATGCCCTTCTCTGCTCTTAGTGTAGAGGTCTGGGGTGAGAGTTCACTTGGAGGTTACAGGCTTTTTCAGCCTGGCTAGAGACAGGTAATTACATGGGCTGTGAGTTCATGCCTGCTATGACCATGAGTCACATTTAATTTTTCTGCAACTCCCCTACACACCCAGACACCCATTGCATGGGTAGGGTTTAGACTGCACACCAAAGAGATGCAAGTTCATCCTTTTTTTTTTAATTAGCTTTTTTTTTTACCTAAAGTTATTAAAAGAAAAATTACAACCTATGAAATAATTCACATGGATTCTGTTGTGATTCCACATTAGTAACATAATCTGCATCCAGGTTATTGGACATTTAAATCCAGAGCTATAATTGTATAACTGCTGCATAGTGAGTCCATAGGTTAAAAAAAAATCCAGACCCGTGATTCACATTAGAGCTGAAGTGCTTCTAGCAATTCTACCTTTGAGCAAGCTTTCAGAGATAAAATTAAATGAATTTACAACATGTCATTATTCCCAGACCTTACGGAGTGTATACTTTACTGCCTACAGAAACAGCTTTAATCATACTCAGCATGAAGTTGAATTAGTGCCCCAAAGTGCCCACTCCCCTCCTCCTTTTAGTAGGTCTCTGTTTAGGCACAAGGTCAAAAATGAAGATGAGCTGCATGCTGCCTGCGAGTCCCTCATCTACCTATTAAGGGGGAATCTTGAGTTTTATGGCTGCAACTCTTGTGTCAGCGAGCCATTATTAACTTAATTTATTAGGAGAAACAGTGAATGATATGAATGAAATAATGTATAGTCAAGCTACTCTGATAATGACCTATCTACTTATTACAGACAACCCTGTTCTAAGTCAGTACTTCTGTACTGGAAGTCAATCTTTCCCTGTGAGATCACTTAAGATGTGGTTATCCTGTGATGAAAACCTGCCATTCTTTCCTCTTGGCCAATCTCACTCTGCATTGTATTCCAAGGTGGCTCCCCTCAACTTGCCTTTTCTTTTCCCCTTTTCATCCCTGGGGTAATGTTGTAGGTTTCCAGTCTTCAGAAGCTTGATTTGTTTGCTTACCTGAGATCCAGGAGAAGATTAAGAGCTTCAAAAAGGGAAAGAATATAACCCCTAACATAGGACATGGGAGTAGAGTTTGTGTCCTTTCCAATACTGGGGACAGATGCTTTTCTATGTAGACCTTACATCTGATTCTAGAATTTTTTACCAGTAAAGTCAACTTCACAAAAATACTATTTCTGGAGCTCTTCCTGGTGGTTTATCAAGCTGGACAAGACACTGTTTGTAATACACATATCTTACTCTTCTAGGACTAAATCAATGATAAGGAAAGCTGCAGTTAAGTCTATGCTTTACAAATAATTATTAAGTCTTGAAAATAATTATTGTACTAGCTACCAATTTCCATTTATTGTGTTTCCATTTTAAGGAAACCAGATAAACAGACCCCTCTAAATGATGCACAGTAACATGCACAATAATTACTTCCAGTTTCACTACTCTTCGACGTATCTTTACCCATAACACCTTTCAACTTTTGCCTTGTGTGTCCTTTATCGATGGGCTGAGTTTATAGACAGAAGTTTTGATAGACATGCTTGATTAACATTTAGGAATAGGAATAAAAGTGCTAAACCAAACTAGGAATGCATATGAACCATTCTCACTGTCACTTAAATATTCTGTATTCCAGCACTTCACTACAATACACCACGTTCAGGATGATTTTCAATCATCATACTCTGCTATTTCAAACAGTTCAGCATTTTGGACATACTGTTTAGAGAGGTTTGGAATGAGATTACTCAGCCATTGCTTTCTGATATAGATCCTGCTTTGACATCTGAAATAATTTATTAGCACACTAAAACTAGCCCCAAGAACAGTTTTCCAACAGAAGGATAAACTCTGCACAAGGATACCAACAATGTACTCATTATTTCAACTGTTCTCCAGGGCATACGTGTCTTAACATCAGAAATATAGTTGTCAAGTTAGACCTTAGTCATCTCAGACAGCATCAACATGGCTTTATTAGTACAATGGACATTTAAAGTAGCCTATGTTTATATATTATGCTGGGATTGGATTGTTGAACATTTCATAAATAAAGTCCAAATACTTTGGGGTAAAAATGGACAATTCTAATAAGAACATGGCTAACAGCAGTACAATTTCTGAAATTAAGAATATGAAATTTCAGTATTTAGAGCAAAGGACTAATAAAACATCAAGAACTCTTCATTTTGCACAACCTTTTGAAAATCTTCAAATAAACTGTTTGAAAGTGCATGAATGACAAAGATGATGTTTAATCTTTTCCTGATATTTAGCTCTGAGAAGTATTAAGAGTTTTTTATATTAATTAGAATATTTACAATATTGACAACTGCAAGTTCTTCATGGACAGAACTTTAAAATAGCATCCCTTACTGCAGCCCACATGGAATCACACAAGCTCTATCTCTGACACTTCATAGAAAAACTTCCTGAGGCTCTACTAACCTTAATGCCACAACTGCAGAGTTCATAAAGCTGTGTATGTTAGTTGATTGCAGTATCACAATGAAGTCTGGAAATAGATCTAAAAACCCCAATAGTTGTGACAACAGCTCACACATTTACTTCTGACACCAATCTCAGCATCAGCAGAGTTAGTGCAACACTGACAGATTACCTGAAAGTTTTCAACATGATCCAGACTCCAAGCTATAAACGGTTCTAATATACACAGGGGTATAAAAGGAACCATATATTCAAAGTACATTTGATCAGGCACTGCCAAAGCGATCTGTATCTCTTCAACTGTTCGCTCATGTTTTGGTAAAATACTCAAAACCTCCATCTCTTGTGTTAATGAAAACAGAAAGTATTCAACAGAATATTCACAGAAATCTGCTATTTTCATCTTTTGTTAACAATTTATCAATCACCTGCTTCACCTCCCCCTGAGAATCATTTGACACCTTCATTTATCAAGACCTGTTCGTGCATTTTTGAATTGCTACAACACTAGTGCTTCGACAACATTAAGAGTTGAATTCCTAAAAAAAACGAGGAGCACTGAAGATTTATAGTTAAACACTGAATAGATACTCTTTAGTTATGAGAAGACCTTGATGTCCTCCATCCTCAGTTTTATTCCTGGAAAGAAATTGCAGGAGAAAAATATTTTAATAATAATTTAATTTTTAAACTACATTCTGCTTTTCAAGTCTAGAGAGCCTCATTGTAAAATAAGATGAGATGTAAAAGGAAAGAGACCTTTTTATCTCCCATTATTAGTTTGTCAAGATGGTCATCAAAAGGTTTGATTTAATCACCTCTACAAAACATGTCAGGTTCACCCTCTTGTCATTAACTCCCAAGGGCTGGGGAATGAGGATGTCAGTCAATGACTACAGATGTAGTTACATCAGTCAGACTTAACCCAAACTCCATCTTTCCCAGGTATCCTTTGCCAGCTGGTCTCCTGGGATTCATTTTGAAGAAGCAATAGTACTGTTACTGAATTGGAGTGAATGGGATACTCATATTCCAGTACAACCTTTTACATAAGATTTAATGTCAAAACTGGTGTGCCAGGAAATTTCCTAATTGTTCAGTAGGAATTGGGTTGAGAATATATAGAAAAAGGAACAGACATTATTAGCTATATATTTTGAATGAATTATTAAGAAAATAGAATATTAGAAATCAGCAATAACACAGTAATCTTATTTTAGGAAATGAATTTTTACATTAACTTTTAATACCAAATTACCCAGGTAGTGCCTTCAACGAACAATGAACAGCTGTATATCAAATCAACAAGAACAAAAAACCCCTCAGACAAATTGTTGACAAAGCATGGTCAGCCTCATTTTAACTCCACAAATGTAAGGCACATTTGTTGGGGACTGGCTTTGGCTGCAGGACAATAGAGGCGCAATGTCAGGGTCTCCCTGTCACCCCTTTCACAGCAACTGTTCTGCAGACAAAGAAGTTTATCTCTCTGCTTCAATTCTCAGCTTCTCTGACTCCTGCCACGAGTCATAAATTCAGCGTCAAAATAAAAAAAATAGTATTTTTATGTTAAGGTCTTGTCTATACTGAAGACTTGCTCTGGTTTAAGTCACCTCAGTACTTAGAATAGACAGGCATCAGGGCAGCATGAACTTGAGGCAGGGGAGGGAGCTCCACTGATGCAAAGCATGACAGGCAGCACCTTTGCCCATGTGAGCTTAGAAATGTGCTAGTTGTGCAAATTTGCAGGCAGACTAACACTCCAGTGCAGACAGGACTTGAGGAATTTCTGAGAATGTTTTTACTTTTGCTTCACTTAAATCAGCACAAGTCAAGAACAATTTAACTATAAAAGAACCCAATGTACAAACATAACGCAATGAAATCCGGGTCTAAGTGCAAGTATTTACGTAAATAACTGTCACAAAGTCAGCTTGTGCGCTACCAAGTAGGTGCTAGGAAGCAAGAGCCAACTCCAGCAGTCATTTTACACATACGCTTCTCTATCTGCTCTTCTTTAAATAGATACTTTCCCACTCTACCTGCCATCTAGACAAAGTTTTTTTTAAAAAAGTCTCTGCCATACTGATATCCCATCTATCTCTGAAATGCCATATAGAAACAGATTGTCCCCTCTTTCCTTAAAAGTCTTAATTTCTCTCTCCTTGCTACCATTTAACTTTATTACTGTATTATCTAACCACACAAAGACTTTGACATATCATTTCCACAAAAGACGCTATAAAAATAAAGTGGTAAAACACTAAATCACTGTCAGGGCTCTTATCAGAAGTTCATTCTACTTTGCAGTGAGTTTTTTGTTCCTCAAGATAAACAATAAAACAGTTCTGAAGTATTCTTTATTTCCAGTTCAGTCTGGTGTTCTGTGTCCAAAAAAGCCCAGTTGATTGCTCCACTGTTTTATCTTCAGCATGCAAGATGAATTTTTGCTGTCTTGGGGTAAAGGCACTGTACTGACACTCATCAAAAACAGCATTCACTTTCATTCTCTATGCCCTCCATTTAAGATTATTTACTTCTGCTTCAAGGTAAGCCTACCATCTACTGTAGGTTGCCCAAGTCTCAAAAAAAATTAAAATAAATGTATAAATCACAAAGACATTTCTCTTGAAACTAAGAACACTAAAACACATCTCTATTTGACTCAGGAAAGCTTGAGGAAGGTTTGTTGGAAAGATATCTGGTGGCACCTTCTCTGAAGGTTTCCACACAGTTTAAGCAATACTAAGCAATACTTCTCAATATAACTTTAAACTATTTCTTTCTTAAGGTTTTATACTTCATGACTCCCTTAATGTTTTCTCAGATTTTCTCCCACTTCATTGTCTATTTATTTTCATGCATTCACAGCTCCACATCTAACATACTTGTTTGGCTCATCATCTCTTGGAGACATTACCTCTGTTTGCTGTGAAATTTGATGTGAAAGTTAAACCTCTGCTGTTTGTAATAAAACAAAAGTTGATGACATCAACTCTTAAATCAGAAAGCTAACTATCCGAAACTAACTCCAACGATCCAAGACTTCTCAAAGGAGGGTACTACAACCATTTTTTGTTAACTTACCAGTTACAAGACTGAATCAGATCTAGAGATCCTGTTGTAAGCTGACACAAAGTGTTGTGTTTTCTTCATCTACTTTCAACAAACATGAACTATAAGACAAGGCATATCATGTAAGAGCCTGGTTCACAAGCGCTGGTGGGCCTTGAAATAGCACTGTTAGTAGCAGTTTGGGCCTAGAGCACAGTAATGCAAGTATATGTACAAAAGAAATTATATTTTGAGTAGTAATTCATACCTTGAAATAGCCTAGTTTAATACATTGGTATACTGAAGGTACTATTTTAAAGTCATTATTTGATTCTTCTTATTGATCTCAGGAATTCATTAGAGACTAATATTACCTTCTCTGATTCCTACTAAATGCTCATCTTCAGAAGTTAAACTCCCCGTGCAGAGGCAGTTGCAGACAATTTTAATATTTTTATTCAATGAACTTGAGTTCAGCAGTCAGTCTCTAATATTCTGAGACCCAACAACCAGCTGCTCTTCTCTTCTCTGAGCAAACCATCCAGCGTTACCCCCAGGATAGCAGACATGGCCCAGTAGAATAGGGTTTAGAACAAAGAAAAAAAAAAACAAGCATAAACCAAAATCACCCCACTGATCAGAAAAACAAGCACCACTGAAGCACAGGTGCAAAACAAGATACAGGAAAAAAAACAAGGAAGTGACATACTTGTTTAGTCTTGAGAGTGGGCACACCAAAAGAGAAATGGCATTCGGAAGAGATTGATCTGCACTGACACTCTCCAGATACATCACACAAATAACCATGTCATTACTATGTAGACCTAAAAAGAGCAATTTCAAGAAGGTACAGTTGTGCCAAAGTAAGAGCACTGCGCTTCATCAGCACTGCTAGAATTTTTATGCAAGGAAACTGGGTCACAAAAGACCTAAAAACACCAAAACAGATTATGTAGATACGGCTTGACTGAATTACTGTGGTTGTTTGGAAAATCTTACCTTGCATTAATAAAAGACTAATCACAAAACAGACATCTAAGCCACAGATAACTATTTCAATTGACCCAACAACGTTTTTCTGTCCAAAAGAAATTAAGACCCTCTAAAATCTAGTACAGCCAAATTTGACATGCTTTTTTCTTTATAAAACAGAATGTGTATCTGTCACAGCAATGTGCTATCAAGGCCAGCAACACCTAAGTGCCCAAGGCAAGCATGAATGCTACAGATGCATACAAAGACAGAAGGCTTTCCCAAAAATTAACTGCTGCAGAAATAAGGCCTGCACAACTCAAGGGAAAATACAAGACTACACTGAGGAGTAGATTGTCCTCGGTACACTACCTAAAACAAAGTGACATGGAGCAAAAACTTAAACAGCCTTTTTTCAGAAATATGAAACTTTTCTCAAACAGAGCACTAGTGTTCTCATCTCCAACTCACAGCCAAAGAAACAGCAAAGCAGGCAACCACTGAACAATCCTTGTTCATTGCTATGTTAGGAATACCATGAAGACTTTGAAGAAACACCTACAACTCAACAAAGCTACAGCTGTTTAAAGAGCATTTGCAGTGTGACATCTCAGAAAATTGTTGTAACTCCTATAAGGAGCCAGTTCTAGGGGTCTTTGCCTGCTCTGCTGCAATTTGGCTTGCCCTTCAAAGAGCTCCCAACTAATGTACAGATTTGAAGAAGAGAAACAGGAGGCAGCTTTTCTACTCTTTGCTTTCCCAGTGCAAACAACATAATTTTAGTTGTAATTCTTTAAGCATACAACATGATTGTTCCTGTTCCTAATTCTTAAGTTAAAGGATTCATTTCTAGCAAGAACAAACCAAACTACATGATTGACTTCATTGCTTTGCATTTCACCCTTAATGTTTTCTTTGTACATGCGCTTCATTTCCATTGCTCAAGATTTGGTTTTGTTTTGCAAGCTTCACATGTCAGCCAGTATTAACACAAAGATCCTTTTGTATGCTGTGCTTGCTATTTTGCCTTCCTCCCTTGTGTTCCTAGCAGACAGAATGTACCTCATTAAAAATTACTTTGCAGTTGAAAATGTTTCAGTTACTCAGTGAATTCTTGCTCTTTGCCTGTCAGTTGAAGCAGTGAGGTACTTATCACACAAGCTAACTAGATAGAAATTTATTTAATCATAATAATCAGTAACATTTTTAAAACACAGGAAGGTAATGTATAACTATATGCAGTTAAAAATTCTGCAAATAATACTAACATTGCAACATTAGGAGTATCATCGTCAAAAGTGCATATAAAATTGATCAAGCACAGTATTGAATTCCTAAAATATCAGAGCTTTGCTGTTAATGCAGATGGAAATTCCCTTTGCATGCAAGTCAAGAATAAAGGGTGTAATGTTTACATACATTGACAAAACAAAACAATCAATTGCACCTGGTTTCTCATCAACTGTCAGCATGATCCGTCCTCTGGTAGCAATTCACCTATGGGATATGCCAGGGTTCTCAAGAAGGATTTTCCTCTTCCCATAACCAGAAAAAAACCACTAATACGGCCTTATAATTCATAATGAATACATTTGGAGGCCTATCAGAAATACCTTACGAGACTTGGGTAGGAAAATCATTTCTCATGAAGTAGTTGTGAAGGTCAAAAACTAGTTTATTCATAAGTGACTGAAATATTAAAGAGACAGTTATAGCCCCTTACACTAACCTCTGCTTATTAAGATTTTCTGAAGTCATTCCTGCCTAATGTTGTCAAAACATGTCTCTTCTACCAAGGTATACCATTTTGATTTATAACTTACTGCTAGATATATTAAGTTTAGCATGCCTTTGACATCTCTATCTATACCCAACAGTTAAAAATTTTTATCTACTTCATGGTTTGAACCTCATGGTCTTCCAGTGCTGTGCTCCCAACTAGCTCAGGCAGGTCCAGCATCCCATCTCAGATGCTTTCATGAAATTAAGTTGTCTTGACTGGTGAATCACAGTAAAGTAAAACAGAAAATTGTTCTTCTTAGCTCGGATTGCCAGTTGAATTTGGATCTGATGTTAAGTCTATGCCTACACTTAGGACCACCTATTTTGAAAACTTCACTTGGCTGGGTTGTATTTTGAACCAATTTGAAGACAGGTATTTATTATTTTCAAACACTGTCTCTTTGGCCTAGACAGAAGCATTGAGAGACAACACAATTTACTAGTTAATAACTCAGAAAGGAAAGAACAAGCACTATGAAGTTTTGAGTGTCTGCATGCCCAAAATCTACCTCTGAATAAGGTATTCTGCTGAAACACCACCTTCGCAAACTAGATAATTCTTACAGATGTAATAAGGCTCTGTCCAACACACAGAAATTAAAAACTTCTTCCATCAGAATGTGGTTTTCTCCTTCCTAACCCTAATATATATGCATTTCTCTTCTTCTTCTGGAATGTAAATTCACATGTTACTATGAGAGCTTCGCATTTTTTTATCCTGCACTTTGTTACTACGAATGTGACAGCACAAGTCGTGGAGTTTATGGTGGCTCATCTAAGGGGATGGTGAAATAAAGATGCAAATAATTCAGCAAAGAATCAGAAACCAGCGAACAAAGAATAGTTCACAGAACGGATAGTACTGGCAGCTCACCACAATACACATGCTTTTACAAGTAGGCAGGTATAGTAGTTCTGCACTTGTTCAAAGGAACATAACTTTAGATATTCACAAACTATTCAAAATACAGCAAACATTGCCATCGTAGTCTTACAAAACTTGCACTCAAAGACACATCATAAAAAAAATAACACATCCAAAATTGAAGTTTTGTTCAGACTCCAATCTACAGGCCTGTGCATTTCTGAAAAAAAAAATTGTATAAGTCTTAGAGAAAATCCTCTTTCCTAACCCAATGGATATGTTCACTTATGCTCTACCTCTCTAAGTGAAAGGGTCAGTTTTATTAGAGAAAAAATACTCCAAAACATACATACTATCAAAGGAACCTACAAACTTTATATTGCAGACCAAATTAGCCATTTAAATATCATGACAGATGTCTTTGACCTCACTGAAAATGCCAGAAACAACTTTACATGACAGCTTTCTCCTTTTTCTGCTGTGACACAAGCCAAACACTGGCATGTTCATCAAGTAGCAACTATGAAGTCCTCATGTAAATTATAAAAATTGAAAATACTTGAGGGCAAATAAGTCAGAGAAAAAAAGTCTTGCTTAGAGAAAGAATAAGGAATTTCTTATAAGCCCAACAAGGAACACTCATATTATGACTGCTATAACAACTTCCTAGTCCTATTCCAGTGTTTTCACCTCAATGGAAAGGCTATGATGGAATCTCTTTTCTTACCACATATCGTCAATAAAATGTCTTAGGCAAGTGACTACTGCCTTTGAAAACTCATAATCCATCTCATTTGCAGCATATTCTCCTTAGGGGCAATTCTGTTTCTCCTTGTCATCTTCAGGCTGGCATGTGTCACTGCTCTTGGGTACACAGTCCCAGAGAGCAATTAAACATAATTTTTTTAAGAGGTAAAAAGAATGTTATCTTAAGCTGCAATCAAACCGCAATACAAACTGTCTTAGATCATATCATTACAAAAAATGCAGTAAAATAATTTGCAGAAGTCTAAGATGGTAAAACAAAACACAAAAAAGTTTCTTCCCCTCTACCGGATGACTGTTCCACATTCTGAACATCTAATATAATTTCTTAGATCAGCTTATACAACAAATACAAGGGGGGTTTGCAATGCAAATTTTAGCAGCTCAAAGAAATTTTTCAAGTGGTTTGCAACTACAAGGTTTTTTTTGATTGCCCTCCCTCTGCTCAGTGAGCTATTTCTTATTTAAATAGGTGTTTGAGGGACCAATTTAGAAGTCAGAAACATCCTTCACTGACTGGCTCCCCATGGCCAATAGAGTATGTGCAGCACTCCATTGCAGTAAGGATTTCTCTACTTCTGAGTCTGAAGCATTCCTCTGCTGCTGTACACATCTGAAAAGCTTCTCCTGCTCTGAATATCGAGACCATGGTATATTCCCTTCTCTTTTGCACATGTTTAATTTTCTTTAGTTATCAAGTTGCCTTCACTTCCCAAATAAATATCAAGGAATAAATCTCACGTCAGGATTTTTCTTCAACTAACCCCACAGAATTCTTCACAAAACATGTTTATTTTGGTGATGACATTCAGTTTGGAAAAGTATTTTTCTGAATACCACATTGTGCAATCTGCAATCAATATGGATCAGGAATTGTCCCACTGAAAACAGTAAGACTACAGATTTGGGATCAGTAAACAGAAAATCAAGACCCTATGACTGAACCATTTAACAGCATATAAAGAGTCAGAAGCATTGTCACAAAAATTTATTGACAGTTACATTATCAGGAAATTTAAAAGTTTGAAGAGAAAAATGAAAAATCATGAAGTAAAATGTTGGAATTCAACACTTGAATGATTTTAGCCTGGGAATCTCAGCTTTGTCTCAAATTCTAAATTAATTCCCCAGCAGAAGAGAACACTTGCAATTTCAGAAGTGAGGCTCTGTACACGCTTGGGTCTGCAAAGCCTGAACATGTTTGTCAAAACATCTCCTGGACAAGCTGGCAGTACATTGGAGTACAAAATCCTGGCAACAATCTGAATTCCACAAAAGAGTTTTATTGTGCCCTCATGAAACTTTTGTGCGGCACTGAGTGAGGTTGTGTCCTCCTCACAGATTGCTATCACACAGCAGCAGCAGCACACACATTGATATGCTGGGCACATCCAGCCCTCCATCCATCCAGGGACTGCAATCAGGTATCTGATAATAATGCCAGTCACATCGGCTGGACGGCTGCTGCAGTGAGCAGACCCATGCTGGTGCCTCAATGCAAATAACAAGGACACCAGAGCCACAAGAAGTAGGATCCTGTCTTTGTAATACAAATGCTGTTTACCAGACAGAGCATACCAGGCCTCTCACTTCTCTTGCAGGTAATGCAGTCCACCTACATTCTCTCTTAGTCCCCAGCTGAGCAATGGCATTGTGCAACACAAATGAATGAATAAATAAATAAATAACTAGAAGAACGTTGTGAATCAGGGGTTGGGAAACAAACAATTTAATCATTAAATTGCTACTGTATTTCATTACAATAACACTATTTCATACTGCAAATAGTGTGCTTTCTCACCATCCCTGCCCACCGTGTGAAAACTTGCCTAATAGCCTTGAAGCACTGAATTTAAAGAACAGGTTTATCAGATACACTTAAACAGATTACTGATCAAATAAATAACTTGTATTACATTAAGCAGACATTTCTGGGTTTTTTTCCTATTTAGCTGTCCACCTACATAATTTTATAAAGATTTTATGCGTAAGTATTCTGTTACCTGCAAGTTACATACATAAACAGTTGATCCATGAAAATATTCATTCCTAAATAAACATACTTTTGGATTTTGTTTTAATTTATTATCCTGGAACCCCAACAAAGAACAACCACAGAACAAACCTCACATGACATATAACTTTGATACATGAAGTAGAACAAACAAATTGAAGCAGAAGTAACCTGACGTCTTGTCAAGCTGCACTTGAGTACAAGTACTGGAGAAGAACTAGAGGCACAAGAGACAGCACTGTTTTAATTTCCCCCCATCTCATTTATTTTGCCCAGATTTCTCACATGATTTGGGATTAAACATATGCACTGGTAGTTTATAAACCAGTAACATCTTTTTCCTCCCTGAGAGATGACTCCTTGTGGCTTTTATCATCATTGCTTTCACCAAGGAAACATGAAGTTTGAGTCAAATGGGGAGGGGAGGAGGAAAAATGAAAGAAAATTATTAAAATAATTTAAAATATTGTGATTTGATTAGCAATAAATTAAATTCGTTTCCCGAGATGAGTCTGTTTTCCTGTGACAGTAATTGATTCAAGTGATCGGCAAGTGATCTCCCTGTTCTTATCTCAACCAATATACCCGTCACTATATTTTTTTCTCCTGCTGTCTAGTTGAGGAGGAGTGGGAAGCAGTAGGGCAAGCTTGGCAGGCACCTGGCATCCAGCTAAGGTCAACCTACCACAGAGTGTTTCCCAAGTACCACACAGGGTTGGTACTGCATACCTTGTGCATTCAGTCAAGAAACAGCTCCAAGCAGAAGAGTGATCCAAGATGTGTTTATCTGCTTCTGCAAGAAGGACCATTTATTTTCAAGTGTTGCAAATGATGAATCTTCCACATACCCTAATCACTGTACCAAGGACAGAAAACCTTCAGACATATAGAATAACCAAGATTGCTTAATTTCTCATGCAGTGGTAGATTAAGTAGTTGGAAAACACCTTTCAATTACTGGACAACAGGGGTTAAGGTCTTAAAATCATTGTTTAAAAATGAGAGATAAGCCTCTAGGTCACATCAGACTTGAAACACATTTACTCTTTGGCTCAGATTGTCCAATTGCCAGGTGAACCACAATTTTGGATTGCTATGCCACAAAGTTTGAAGGTATTTAGTAAAGTAGTCACAGATTATGCAGCAGTATCTTAAAACACAGGTGATGATGTGCTGGGGGATAGTTTGCTTGGTTTTTTTAATCAATTCACACAGGCTCAACCTATATGTTGTACGCAGACTAGTAAGTAATGGTGCCAAGTCAGAAAAAAACCCCTTTCCTTATATATCAAGTTGCTCAGAAGTTGCACTGATTCAAATGTGCAGAAAGATGCCTTTTTCTAGAACCTGTGACACAGAGTGACCTCAGCTTCCTAATTCCATCCCCTGGAATCAGCTCCCCCCTCTTGCTGTATTGAACAGAAGCACTTCCCCAACCAGAGGCAGATTAAAGACTGTTTCACACTTCATTAAATCAAACAAGTAATCAAAATTGCTCTGTGGTATCACAGCCTTTGGGTCAAGGTTCTGCAACCAGTATGAGCACTCTGCCTACTATTTGTTCCACCCCATCACCACTGTTATGCCACAAGTCTTCATTTTTATGAAGATTCCTAGAGCTTGTGTTTACAACAAATGAGCAGTTGGAGTAATCTTAAAATAGGAGAAGTCATGGATCCAAGATCTTTCCACCTGAATCGACATTGACTGCAACAGGACATTTGGCCTCAGCCCTCCATCTGGGCCTCCAGTCCCCAGTACAGCCCCTTCCTCCACTGCAGTGCTGGCTCGTGAAGTCAGCAAGAACATATGGAGGAGGCCCTGCTCTAAGGAACCCCAGGGACTGCCATTTTGTGCAGGAGCAACAATTCCAAACAAGAAAATCTGCTCTTTGATTTACAAAGCCATTTCACATACTTGGTTTGAAGGTTTTTCTCTGCCAGCAAACAGGAAAACCCAGTAACTTCCAAGTTGGTGGCACGACCGTGCGGTGGCCAGGAGAGTTGTTAAAGACTCAGGGCCTGTAGGCAAGATGAAATTTGACCTTCTGAAGTACATAAGGTATTCTCTCTCTAACCAAAGGATGCTTTGAAACATTTATAGTTACCATATTACATATAGTTCTAAATACAGAAGACTTAACCCCTCCCCTACTGTCTCTGTCAGCAGCTAAAAGTTATCAATACCACCAGGCATTTTGATTAAATTACTTTTTCAGAAACAAAAATTAAAGTCATTTAGACATACTTTGGCCACATCCATGGCTTCGTATGTGAAGCAGCGTTGATGAAATGGATGCATATTACAGAATAGATACAGTAGGAAAAATGTGATAGACATGTACTATTGAGGTTCTTTTGGGACTGGGAGTGAGCATGAATATAATGCTCTTAGTAGTCAACACTAGTAAGGTGGCAGACACCAACTCAGGGCAGGCAGATAGATCCATTTTTACTTTCTGTTAACACCTTCAGATCTAGACTGCTACTACACTTGTTCGGAATTGAAGGACTTAAAGTACTGGGAGCTTTAGCTGCCATGGATTCTCTCACAACTGTTCCCCAGTTACGCCAAGCTAATTCTGCCATCAGATACAGACACTATTGCCCAAGGAGCAATAGTAGTTCCACCTGACACACTTTCCAATAGGGATGCAAGTTAAGGAGAAGTCTTCTCCAGTACTACTGTGTCTTCAGTGGATAGAGCTGAGGAAGAAAAAAAACCTCAGTCTTTAGCTTTATGAAGATAGTTGTATTTAACAATTTAGACATACTACAGTCAAAAAAGCAGGGGAAAAAAAAGAATTGAATCTTAATCAAAATCAACTCCTGAAAGACCTTGCATTTTTCTAATTTCTTTTGCTGTTTTGAGGCATTTTTTCCATGCAGTAGAAGACAAGTTTCTATACCGTGTGTCAAATAAAACCACACAAAAGTGTTTTTACAAACAGTTCAAACAAAAAGCAAATAAATTACCATCAGCTGCATCTTTAAATACTTGGTGACATCTAAAGCATTCTTAAACTGCAGCAACAATAGACAGCAACTGCATACTGAAATGGTGATTGTTCCATGGCAAAATGAGTCACTAGAACATGTTTAGAGTACATAACATCTTCTAGTTCAACGCATGATGAACAAACAATGTAACTGATTTGATTCACCAGTTCAGGTAGCATCTTCAAAAGGAAATAATACTGTATACTACTGCTTACAGAAGACCAAATCTACTTTCAATTCTATACATCAAAAAGCTCCTAATGCTAAGTTGATATTTAATTTATCAACTAAATTTTCTCCTGGAAAATCTATGATCTTGAGTTTTCTCACAAATCACCATCTGTACATTACCTGTGCAATTTGTTTGGAACTTTTCTGTACACAAATAGGAGTTGCAAGCAGGTACACGTACAGACTATAAATCAGTCTCATTGTTCCAAGTCTGTACCCACTAATATCTTTTTGCTAAACCTTTTTTAAGGTCCTAGGAACAACGTTTCCCACACTGCAATGGGACGAGTTGCCTTGTACAATTTTGCACTCCTTCAGGTGTTATTTACAGTATGGGGATATGTGTCACATCACCAAAGTAGCATCAGAGCCTGACTAATCCAGCAAATCTGGGACTAAGGCACTGCTTCCTTCCAAGTGAACCTTCATAAAATCATATATTTGCTCTCAATACAAATTAGTAGACTTGCAAAAAAACACCAAACCGAAAAATAACCCCTGAAAGTCATGTTCAACATATAGTTTAGATATACTCCCTTAATACAGTCCTGAAATTTAGTTGCACAAAATCAAGCTCCTGGGTGAGTAAATTAGAAACAACTGAGATGCAGGGAAGCCTAAGGCCATGCATTGTGTTACTGCATCCAACATTTATTGCAAAAAGCCTCTGAAAGGCTGTTTTTCTTGACCCTTCAGTCATGTCTCATTCTGTCCTGCAATATGCTGAATGCTTAACATTCTATATATATTTTTGGGGGGACAGGATGGTGACATGTTACTCTGGTTTTACGCCAGAACTTTCACAAAACTTGACATTTTGAATACTTCATGTGAGGAGCTGCTGCTAATGCATTATCACAAAACCAAGGTAGAGAAAAACTGTGATAGCAATGCAAATAATAGTTTCTTCATGAAGTGTGACACCTCAATAAGTGCAGGTATTAACTGTTGATTGTTCAACAGGTACCTAGCTGGCACTTGTGGCACTAAATAAATTCACACAGACAAAGGCAGGACGAAGCTTCACACAACATGTGGCATCCTAGCAAACCTTTGCAGAAATGATCAGAAATTAGTTACAAGTGCTACGCTGTACAATGGTGTTATCACTCCTATTTGTCCTGTTTTTCTTACAAAGACTAGCTTTACATCTGCTATGGTTGAAATCTCATTCACAAACCATGTCTACACTAACAAGGTCAGGCAAAGGATGACAAGTTGCCATTACACATGTAGGAATGACTTCAGCCTGCAACCTTCACAATCATCACTTGCCCAGATGATTAGAAAATACAATGGGACACAGGATATCCTAACAGGGGACTACGCTTTAACAGCATAATGAAAAAAAAAAGACTAAATTTAATTACACAGCCAGAGATAAGTCCGTTTGATATTCTTGTTTTTACTATAACAGTCAGTGGAAACCCAGGGCCCAATCCAGTCCCATTCAGCACAGCTGAGTCCAGGCAAGGTTCTGCCACAGGGCAAAGCAGCCCCAGCCAGCCCTGTCCCACCCAGCTCATGAGGAGACCATTTCACCTCTTTAGAGCAGCACAGTCAACCTGTATCACCACATCTACATCTGCTTCTGTAAAATCAGAGTGAATAAAAACCTTCAAGACCAGCAGGGTGAAACATTGTGCAAAACTCTGCACAAAGCTGAGGACTTAAGGAAGGACTCTCTAATAATGAGCAAATGTTATCTGGGAGTTGCATGATGAAAGCAGGCAAGAGGCTCCCAGCGTTCCAGCAAGACAGCAGGAACAGAGTTGCCCAGCAGGACAAGATTTTTGCCAGGACCAATTTTCTTCATAAAAGGATACTTGGACTGCCAGATTCCCAGCTTCCAGATAATTGTCTGCATTGCTGTGGATTTCAGATTATTTTTATTTTACAAGATAGATAGGAAAACAGAGAGGAAATTTAACTTATTCACCAGAACACAGAGTGGCTGACAGCCTCCTGGCTTATTTTGTAAACATCCCTTGAGAATACTCTGCTCACAGATCTGTTTCAAAAGAACAGCAGTAGGTGGTAAACAAACACCACACACCTTTCTCCAAGGAGCTTCAGTCCTCTCTTTTTCTGATCTTAAGCTATCAGATATGCAACAACCCACTGCTACAACATCACCTTTTGAAATGCATTTTCAAAATAAACAGTATGCACGCACACAGACACTTGGACATTAGTTTTTCATTAAATAGGACTGTCTCCGCATACAGAAATTGTTTTTCTTCAACAACAAAAAAACCCTAAAAATAAAAAAGCTACAAAAATGCTTTTATTCTCTAGATCAAATTCTAATGAATTGTAATTTTTCAGTGACAGAGAAGAATGTTCCGTTCCCTTTTCCACCAGATGATCAGACATTAAAACCAAAGAACGCCATTATAGAGTAATATAATTTCCTGCTTGAGATAGCACTTAAAATGTTGACAATTGCCTTTGTGTTTAATCCAGAAACTTGTTTCATCAAATTATACTTTCTAGTCTGTATCTGAGGGAATTAAGGCAAACAGACTCCACAAATCTCTTGATGCTTTGATCCAACAGTTAAACAACTTCACCTAGAAAAAGGTTTCCCATTCCACTTAAATTTTTTCTGGATTTCGCTTTCAGACATCAATATTTATTTAGATGGAGTAGGTATGCTTCTAAAATCATTTCCTCCAAGTCAAGGTGCCACAACATAGCCACCAAGGTACTGCTTAATCCTTCTGACTACCCAAAAACATCCTTAAATCAATCACTGAAAACAGAATTCAATTAAGTCATAGTCTTTTTTTCTCCTCCTCCCCCTCAGTATCCTCTTGCAAATTTGGATCAAATACAAAGCATTCCAGTACCGGCCTGGAGTTTCATACCAAACTGTGCACAAAGACAAGGGATCATCCCTAACTGATGTCCTCCCCTATTCACCTGTTTAAGGTCCACATTGAACATTTTGCCAGTGCAGCACACTTGGAACTCATTCCAAGTCAATAATCCATTACTGAGACCACAGAATCACTGCTACACTGGATACAGCCTCTCATTCAAAACCCATGGATTAGCTAACCCTTGATGTCTGACCTTGCCAGCAGTGTGAACACGCAGTTATTTGAAGAGACATGGATCACCACATGACATCAACTGCTCTAGAATACTGTTCTTTCTTCTTGACTGCTCATCATGCTGCTTGGGCCTCATGGAGGTAAAAACTTAAGCATGTGCTTAAGTCTTAGTCTCAACTACCAAATGCCCTAGGAGTGGGAAAAAACATGAGCTCACATTTAAGAAGCTGTGTTTCAGTTTAGTAGCACAAAACAAGGTTGCTTTCAGCAGGTCTGATGATGCTCTGTGCTTCTGTGCCTCAATTGCCTCTAACACCTGAGTGCTCTCATTCAAAGCTAGCAGGTTACCTCTACTCTCCTCTGCAGTCAGCAGCAATTGAATATAATGAGACTTAAAGTGCTTTCCTACATAAGGGGCACTACTCTGATCCTGGCTGTAAAGAGTCCAGCTGAGCAAAATAACCCTCCTCCCCAGTCCTCAGCCATTTTCCATCTACCTCTGAGAAAATCCTGTTTCCTTTTCCCCGTGCCTCTGCACCTCAAGTTCTCAGAGACATGTCACATGCTGCCTCGACTCTCTTTTATAGGTTTCAAGAGTTTCTTCATGAGGAAGTTTTCAATTATGGGAGCTAATGTACTTTTTCCAAAGCTGGAGTCCAGTAAGTTTACATTATCAAGTGTGCTACAAAAGATAATTTTGCATTCAGACACCTGGGTTCTCAAACCAATTGGCCCAAATTTCCTGCAAAACATGAAGATTACAGAGCTGGGTAGGTGGAATTTTAACATCATGACAATGCACAACACTGAAAAACTCCAGGGGAGAGAGAATTATTCACATTCAAAAAGATTTATTACAAGAATGCATGGTTCAAGTAACATGCATTAAGAAATACTGATGTGTGAGGTGTTGATTTGACAAAGCATTGTCACTTTTTCCCCTTGTCAGCTAAAAACTAGACTAGCTCCAAGGATCTATCAGAGCCTATAAGAGATGAGCACAGGGTATCTTTGGTCTCCTATAAATCTCTTTTCTGCTCCCAAGCAGGCCTTATTCCATTCCTATGGCCAAGCTGTGATGAGAAGAGCTGTACAATTGTGCCAACTAATAAATCCCTTTACAAGGGATAGGAAGTGAAATGTACAGTACAGGGGACTGAATTATTCAGTAATGTACTTGGCACTAAAGATGTGGAGCTGACGCTTTTCATTAGCATCATCAACCTTAACTGTAGACATGGTTTCTATATCACTGCATTTCTTACAATGCAGCGCAGACCAACTAGTCCCTTGAACCAGCTGGGTCATGCATGCCATTTATTTGCCTCATGTTGATAATTCCCATCTTTTTGGGTAATCTCAGCAACCTGAACGACCCAGCAAATACTAGCCCAGAAGTAGTTAGTTATGTCAAATCCAATCCCAGCCTAGATAATTCTGCCACTCCAATTCTGTCACTGGACCAGAATACCCAAAACAGACTCATCTCAGCAGTAACCACAAAGTTCTGTAAACTTCTCACCCCTAGACCTAGGCCTGAGGAACCATTTGAAAGCCCAATTTGAACCATATATTATTTTCCCCTGAAAACATCTTAAGTGTCTATCAGCATCACAAAACAAGCTACTGACGCATCACAGACTGAAAAAGATTGTGAATACTACAGACTTGCTAATTTGCTCACTGCCACTTAAGATTTGTTCAATTTGCACAATCCCTTAAACAAAGGAATACAGAACTAATAGGCAGGTTTTTAGTCATAGGGAATGTATGCACACATACAGAGTAGATAATTACACTACTAGCATTTCGCAGAAAAAGCTATACCAAGTCCTGTTCTTGACTTTACTTACTATTGTTTGTCTTCATCTTTTAGCAGTGATAATTTGTTCTTTCATATTTCTAAACTCCAAAAATTCAATAAAGGTCCATTTGTTTGTTTGGATCTAATGAGTGCTGACACTCAAAATTAGTTGCATTTGTCTGGGATTCAGCATGTCAGTAATTATTTTTTTCTTCAACATAGGAAGTTTGGGAAGTTTCAAAGTAGTCATTTAAAAATCAAAACCAGTTTTTCCCAGTAATTTCTTGCTGAAATATTAAACATTGAAACAGTTCTCTCAAACTCTCTCCTTTTTCTTTTTTTTAGCCAAGCACCACAGATTCTAGTGGTTTAGAATAAAAATGTTTAACTTTGTCTATATATTTAACTTGTAATGGCACATACAATAAGGGGTAACTGAGTTGAAATCTCTGCTCAAATACATATAACACTCAGTGATGCTACAAAGCATCAGTCTGACTATTGTTGCCAAGGGGTCTCTAGTTTTTGATTTTTCACATTTTGTAGATTTTAGAAACACAGTAGTCTGTAGTGAGTTAATACCTAATGAGCAGCTTACAGTGTAAGATTCCTCCCTATCTCTAACCCCTGCTCCAAGAACAGGCCGCTAAGTTTTACCAGTATTTAGTCTCTCTCTCAAGGTGCCAGATTAGAAGCTAACATAAACATAGAGCAGAGTGACCTGAAGCCCTGGAAGACATCCAAGAGACCTTTATATGCTGAGGAAGAGGAGAAAGAGGAAGACTGAGGGCCTCAGCCGACCCCAGACCCAATTCAGGGGGGTGGAACCTGGGAGAGGACAGGGGTGGAACTGAGACATGTTGACTGTAGTGATTGGATAAATTATATTATAAAAACTGTAGAATTAAAGCTTGCTGTAGCACGTGATGATGTATTCCTGGATGAGCAGGCTTGCTCATTAAAGTCCTTACCCTTTATCTTATCTCCTACAAAACTTGGCTCCAAGTCTTACTTTCGGACTCACAGAAACAATTTTCCACGGCAACGCTATTAATCATATTTTTGCATTTGGTCATAACTATGTGTGAGCCAGAAGTAGGGTTTGGAGTAAGATTACTGAGAAAATCCCAAGTATATCAGCATTGTTATGAAGAGCTATAATTTCATCACTGGGCAAACAAACCTCCCACTACATTATTTTGTTTTGTCATTTAATTTGTCTGTGTATAGAGTTCAAAAAGCTTGACTAACATAACACAACATGTTTTACCAGTTGGCCATGCTTCTGCATATCTAAAAATAAAACCCAAAGAATTTTGCTGATTGATTATCTTGGCCTTCATCACAGCGACCACCACAGAACCAGCTTTTTTCTCCTTCTTACATCAAAGGGTCTGCTGAGTTTAAAATTACAGTAATAACTTTCATTTACAAAACACCTACACACAGAGTACACATCTCATAACTTTATAGGATGACTTGATTAAACAGTTCATTCAGCAAAATTCACTTGAGAATCAGCCAGCCATACTAAAGAATCTAAGCCAATTTACATACATTTTCAGTTATGCTTGAATAACCACTGCATTAACAGGAAATTCACTCCTAAATTCAAGCAAGCCAACCACCACCCAGTTACCAATGCAGCTATCACCTCATCTTCTGCCATGAAGAAAGCAAGTGGGGTGGCCAGTTGAGGTCATACTGGCCCTTCAAGAGAAGAAAACAACCTATCACACTAAAATTCTGCCATCTGCTACATTTTGGACTCACTTCTACAACTTTTACCTAATGATTCCCAGACCCAGGTGAACATTCCTAAAAGCAGACAGGAAATAGGAGTCAGGATCCACAAAAAAACAGGCTACAGATCCTTATTACTGTTGTTTGGTAACAACAAATTGAAGTTCTTACTTAGGGGTTTATCACTAACCATTGCTCAACACTCATTAGATATTAAATTAGCTGAGAAGAACCACTGCCTTGGCAGACCCCGTCTCAGTACCAAACATGTACCATACATGACCACATCCACCTGTGTGTGGATACCAAACCTGTGCTGCCAGTACAGTGTGCACAAGTTCACCAAACATGTATATAGTATTTGAGTCTGAGAGAATCCTTCTGGAACCAAACAGACTAGATCCATGGTTGAATACACTTTGCAGTTTATCAGTGGAAACACTTCACACTGACTGCATACTCATATAAAGTATAAAAAAAGTTGCTATAAAAAAATCTAGTAAAAAAACTCTGTTCCCAGAAGAAGAATGGCTCAGATCTCATGGAACATTTCCCAGACCAGATATTTTCACTGTAGCTGAGGTAGACAAACAGGTCTTTATGAGGAACTTCTTTCAGACCCACAAGTATCCCATGACCTTCTGGACAAATTGCTGCTCTGAAAACAGTAAAGCAAATGTGAATACTGTAGTATCATAACAGGAAAAGAAGCAGATGAAACTGCATAATTCTTTGTATACCTGAAAGGGAAGGAAACAGTTTCAAACAGGTAAAGAATCAAGCACACCCACCAATGATAAATACACAATCAATGGTGTTTTGTGTTCTAAACAAAGTCTTTCCTGATGCAGGCTGGACCAGCATTTCACCTGACTCACACATACCAGGCAGAGCAGGCAGATAACTCTGATAATTAAATACTGCTAGAATTCCCAGCTTACATCATGTCCCTGTAGTTGTGGCCAGATACAAACTTCAGGAACAGGACCAAAACCATTGGAAGCCAAATTGTACACTAAAGAAGAAATTATACTTTCCTGAACTACAAAGACAGTATCAATAGAATGTAAATATAATAAACAAAAATCAACGTCAATTTTCTTCAAACCTGCTTACAAAAAAAAAGGACAAAGAAGCACAATGGCTTTATGGAGCTGTTTTTCACCTCCTGGAAACCTATGGAAACGGTTTGACTCCCAGCAACAGGAAGATCTGTCCATGTGCTCTAACAAGAGCCACAGACCATCCTTGTGCATGGAAGCTTTCTTAATGCAAGAAATGGAAGGTTTTAGTTACAGTGGTAACTCTTCTATGACATGAGAAGAGATTGAAAATATCTAAGAAAACTCTGAGTAGAGCAAGAGGAGTGGTGTGGTGTGGGCACAGGCAAGACCAACAGCTTTGTTTCTTTGCAGTGCCAGCTCTTCAGAGATTCATTCAGTGACAGATGACAGTTATATAAGAAGTCTGGATATCAAATGAGACATTGTTAAATGGTAACAATAATAACAACAACAAAAAAAAAGATAAAAAGGCTAAAGTCAACATTCCTTGGCCATACACACATTTGAAGTACCTGACTGAGGAGTTTAATGCTAACTACTAAATAACAGAACTTCTCTGTAAAGGTAAAACCAGTTAGTTTCAAGAAAAATATTATATAAGTGTAACTTGGAAGTTATAAACACAAGATACTTCAAAACCTTATTATTCTGTTATGGTCTACTTTATCTTGACCTGGAAGAGATATTTATTTTGCCTATACAGTATTTAGTTTCTGAAGAAAAAGAAAGTGATGACTATTTTTCCAAAATGAACCATGTTTATTTGGGTTGGCAGCAGGGAGAGCTTTTTTTCTGAGTCACATCCATGCCCTGCCACCTGTGGCAAGAAGCTTGTTTTGCAACAGAACAGTGCTAAATTGTGGATGAGTGCTGGAAAATTTAATTAAAACTCACTTCAAAACCAACACATTTTGTAAGCATCTCAGGAAATCTATAAGTTCATCATTAAATTCATTAGCAAGTTTATAAAATCCAAAAACAAAAAATCTGTTCAAATATGCATGAACACACACAGAGAAAGCAACCACCCCCGTAATGCAAATTCTCTTGGACCTCGCGCATTGTGGCGAGGCCCCCGGAGTAAGGCAAACACGAACGACCATCTGTTATTTTTGTCTGCAAAGCAGCGACTTCCCCCCTGATGAATCTTTGATAGCAGCCAAGCAATGGCAGCAACTGCTGTGGCAGGAACTGACAGCCAGCAGCCCCAGCCTCCATTTCTCTTTTCACTCAACCTGCATGTTAAATGGCTGCTTCAAACCCAGGAGTAGCTCTTTACATATTAAAACCAAATATGCCTTTTCTGTGCTTTCATTTAAATTACAGCAAATGAAGGGAAGTGTCAGGGAGCAAACGAAGGGAAAAAAGAAAGAGAAAGAATTGGAGAATGAAGAACCCCTCAGGGAGCTTTCATGGTGCCAAAGAGATACTCATTTTCAAGTACCATCTGTCAAGAGCTACTTGGAGCTTTTCCTTTCTTTATCTTAATACCCTCCCCCAGGTTTTACCATCTCACTTGCTATACCAAATGGCAAAAACCTCTACATCTCAAAGAACAACTGATTGGTCTTGCACTATTTAAGGGGCAAAAATGACTCTCCAGGACAGACTGAAATATGAGGAAAGCCAACATTAAGCTCCACTTCAGTGTGCCTTGGATTCAGAAGACACTTGGTCTGCACCTGACTTGTTGGGGTTTTTAGCACTGTTAGAGTACCAGCTTCAAGACAGCAAACAAACGTGAGATTTGTCCTGAATGTGTGGATTAGTTTGGCAGCTCAACTACAGCACCCATCCCAGTCAGCTGTCGGGCGGCAGCACAGCAGCAAAGGAGAGGAGCTCAAGTTCACTTGTTCTGCACCACTGTAACATCTTGACAGCTTCTCCCATTTTACTTAAATCTATACATTATCTGAGTTCTCATTCACAGCACTTGAGCAGTAGATATAGGAGAATGATTTTTAACTTAGAAGTAAGTAGTATGATCTTCACAACTTGACAGTAGAAATTTGTGAAGAAAACTTACAGTGGAATGCAAATGCATATATAAACTACTTATTAGAATTTATATGCCATATCTAAATAATCTCTGACAATTCAAAGGAAAATGTAATGATGTTAAGAGATTGCTAGGTGTTGGTCCTCAGGACCAATGTTTCTACCAACAGTGATAGGAACAACAAGTCCATCGTGGTTCTGAACCAGGAAATCCAGTATTGCCAGAAGGGCTAGCTGTGAAAACAGTGAGGTTTGCCAAAAATCCTAGGCCTTTTTCACTTGATTTCTTCACACTCTGATCAACTCCAGGACCTTCTGCAATGCTTAAAACAAACAGAAACAGGGACAGACGCAACCATCTGTGGATAACGAGCAGACTAGCTACTAGTTTTCCATCAAGATGTAGTACATACACCAATTCTGGAGCTGAATTCTTGTTCTTCCCATATGCCAGACAAGATCTTAGTCACTAGACTACAGTCTTTCAAGCTTTTCTTTGACAAAGATTATAGAATTATGTAGCACAACAGGAGTTGACAAAATTACCCTTCCTCCAACTTCCAATAATTTAAATCAAAGACAGAGTAGAGCTTGAACCTCCAAGCAGAGCACTGGCCTAGGAAGGTATGGTTATAGAGCAGGGGACAAGAGAGGCCATTCTCAGTTACTTTGTCATTCCAGTTCTACTGAGAAACATTATCAACACCACATCAGAAACAGCACATTTCACTGAAATCTTCTCATTTAGTAAGTGAGTTAGAGGTGCACAAACCATTTTCCTTGTCAGGTTTTATTGGAAGAGTCCACATTTCAAAACCATCAATCCAGAAGAAGATCAAAGATTCCCAAGACTAATTTTAAGAACACTGTGATTCAATATTTTAGCTTACATTTCAGCTGTCAATATACACTTGTGTTTTTGTACTTTTATTTTGAAATGTTGGAATCAGAACCTGAAAAATTCCTTCCTCCAAAAGCACAACAAAGGAATCTAAACTACAGTTTCACATTCAGGAAGAGAGAAAGTCTGAAAAGGCTATATAAAATGGAATTTCAAAGACAGATTCAAAACTTCATTAATGTTGCACCTGTAAAATTGCTCAAACCTGATGCCATCCTGGGAAAAACCATTGTAAAACTTACCAATTACACAGACTGGCTTTAGTTTAATTAAAATAGATATTTACTAACAGCTCAAGGCAATTCACAAACATATTCAGATGTCATATGTGCCTATATGCATTGAACATGTAATACAAATTATATGTAGAAACATTTTTTACACAGGACAGCTGGATATACAATAAAGACACCATTAAATCCCATAGTCTTACTATCTCTGGAATACTTGCAGCTACTGCATCTCAGAGTATGTCAGTGATGTTTTCCTTACATTATGTCTTTCCCAGGTACACACTAAGTTTCTCTTTCCTCCTTTAAGAAGAACATGGATAGGACAAAGATCCCATCAGCACCACAATGAGATATTAGACTCTCAGCTTTTGGAATTTGATAAAGACTCTACACAATCTGTGCTTGCTTTTCAATCTGTAGAAGAAAAACAACCTTGAAAGAGGATTTGGAAACTATTAGTCTGAGAACTGAGTTGCAGATCAGAATCAGACTGATATATCTCTAATCACTACAAGGCCTTTTTCCCCAATGTATTTATTTTGCCTCTACGCACAGAGTCCTAATTTTCAGAAGATATTAGTTTTGGTTTTGCTATACCGTAATAACATACAACTTACACAAGCCCTATTTACAATAAGCATTGAAGTTGGGTTTAGCTCCCTTGAGATTTCAACTCAGTACTGGGATTTGAAATTAGAGGCAAGGCATGCTGTGTGTCTGCACCCACCTTCTTCACTGTTGCATTTGCTTCCAACTGTCTTGCCTCATCTTAACAAATTCTCTATTGATTTTTTGTATAGGCAGTAGCTCAAATGTCCTACAGCTGGTTGAGAAACCAAGTATTACCCATTAGTGGAAAAACATTTACCAGCAGTTCAGTGGACAGCAAATTTCTCAAGTACTAAAAACAATTAAAAGAACATAATCAAGTGATCATAAATAATTAAAATACAATTACCTAGCCTGGGAACCAGTGAAACCCCTGCAAGAAGTTACACAATCACTTGTAACATCCTTTTATTTGCTTTTTTACTTGGACTGCTTTCTTTCATTCATTCAACAAGTGACAGGACAAGAGGAAATGGCTCAAGTTGCATCAGGAGAGGTTTAGATTGGCTGTTAGGAAACATTCCTTCACCAAAGGTGTTATCAAGCATTGGAACAGGCTTTCCAGGAAAGTCGCAGAATTGCCGTCCTTTGAGATGTTTAGAAAACATGTAGATGTGACACTTAGTGACATGATTCAGTGGTGTTAACTCACATTGTCAGTTGGGCTTGATCTTAAGTGTCTTCTTTCAATCTAAATGATTCTATGATTTCTAGGACATTATTTACAACAGGGGACTTTTGGACACATTTTTATCCATGTATCAGGTTTCACAAGCATTCTTAGATCAGAAGGATCTCAAGCAGTATGTATGGTTTATTCCCACAACATATCACAAGAGCCGGGAAGCATTGCAGCTTGCGTGGTTTTGTAAATGAAAATGTTTGTACTGCAAACTCCATAAATGGCAGCATGTGTTCAAAACAGCAGCAGAGTTTGGTGTGCTTTACCTCCACTCCCCATATTCAATCATGTTTTACTCCAAAGGTACACATTTTGTGGCATAAAGAGCAAAGTGTTGACAGATGGCATTAGAACAAGTCCCATAACTGAAGTGTCATACATCCCTGCCAATCCAGAATCTAATTGCCAGTAAAACAATACCATGATATTGCCACATCCAATACTATCATGTTTTCCTGAAGTGACGCTTGAGTCCAATAGTAAATTGCTGTTCTACAAAGAAAAACACTTGGACCAATCAATTCTTTCACAGGACTATAAATCCATGTACAGTAGTTCAGGTTTGACTGAGAAAATAGCTCTCAATCCCCAGGTTCACAGTTACTGCCAGTGCCAGTAGGCAAATGCTTGAGCCTTGTATATTTGGTTGCAGCACTTGTGTGTTTTAGCCATCTCTTATTAAAATGCAAAGTTGTACAACAGACACAGTAAGCACTATTTTTACAAAAGACCAAGTGAGCCAGGAGTAAAACACGCCAGCTCTGCTATCCTAATTCTGCCTGCAGTCCACAAGTTCAGATGACATCAACAGTCATGGCATCTACTTCTGAGTTAATAGACAGCAATCATGATAAACTCAAGTGGAAGAAATGGGATTTTGATTCTTTTTCAACCTGTGGCTGCTTTTAGCTGGAGGTATGTGAAAGGTAACAGCCTTGTTCCAAGGATAATGGAGACAGTAGCACTACTACCACTGGCTGCACACTTCTTCAGCACACTTACCCCTGAAAAGCATCGAGCATTTCCTCAGAACTCATTGGCAGATGCTGGAATGAATAATTTTTCTACAAATTTATGTACATTTTGGTTTGTCCTTCTGTTCAGAGGTCTCTAATAAAAATAATTTGCTCAATAGTATAGGCCTCCATCAACAAGCTTGATCATCACAGCTTTTCTGGAATAGATCAACTATGATTGCCTGAACATTGCTTACTTTGGACTCTCAAGTACACTGGGCAAAAAGGACAATGCTTTCCTTGGCTATGACACAGTGAATGCACTAAGTTGCAGTTGGTGACAGAAAGGTAAGTATAAACAGGTCTGTTAAAGGTTTAAGTCACAAAACCAGTTCCAATGTTATGTATTATAAACTTAAAACAAGAACAAACACATAGAACTAGATAAGCAACAAGTTAACCTGCGTAACAAGTTAAACTCCCATCATGTGCTCAAGAGGTGGCACGGCCCCTCAGTCTTCAAGCTGGACTTTTGAAAAGGCAGATTCACTCATCCCTCACGTTCTGGGTTTGTAATGTGTCTCAGTTTAAAAGAGACTAAGCTATCTATCTGGATTAGGAAGGGGGCCTCTTCCCAAAAACCATCACGACCTTTGAAATTAAGATATTTTAATCAGAAAATGTATAGAAAAGGATAAAGAAAAGTGTAGTTCTTTACTACAAATATATACATATATAAAACCAAAACCAGAATAGAGCAAACAGCAACACCTTAACCAAAACTTTCAAACAAATCAAGTTCTACCCCTGCCCCTTCAGAGCAGTTATATTTACAGATGGCAGGAGGTGATGCCACGCCTCAGGAGGCAGTGGCTGTGATGAGTCATGCCCAGGCTCTGACAAGGCAAAGACAAGGACCAGAGAGGCACTAGCTCTGACACTCATGGGAATGATGGCCACAAGGACAGGATGAAACCTTTCCCCTGGGCAGTACAAGGACCCTCTCCTATCATCCTTTGTCCAAAAAAGCATTGTGGGATGGGGGGAATGGGGAAGAAGTCCTCTGCAGATGGTGTCTGCCCCTTGAGGAATCTGCAGCAAGTCCAGCCAACAGCAACTGTTCACTCCAAAGAATGGCACAGTACGTGTGGAGTCAGGGGCAAGTGACAAAAAAAAAAACCTCCAAGTGTTTCCACCAGCCCAGCAAATGGTGGCTGGCACCCATGCAGACTGAAGTGAGAAGTGTGGCCAGCACCAGGAAAAACCTCTCTCTTCCCTGCCACCTCCTCCAAGCCTCCCCCAGCCATTACATTGGAATGCAAAGCTATCAGCCATCCACTGGTTTAGGCTTTCAGAGAGTTAAGCTGGCTCTGAAAGCAGGTAGTGAGGGGCTGAGCTTCAACAAACCATCTCATCCTGGCTCTTTGACTTCCAAACTACTGTGTTGGTAAGGAAGACAAAAAATTTCCATGAAAGACTTTGAAATTATAATACAACGTGACAGCCATAACATCAGCTTGCCTTCAAAAGCCCACATGTCAGGACCTAACCTGCTGCATTGCTGAGCTCTCAGATCCCAAGGTGAGCAAAGCATGTTCATGGTGAATTATAGAGGCTGGTAATGGATGGGCAGAGGACACCAAGCTAACAGCCCTTCTGAGGCTAAAGCAACCCAGGACATACAAAATCTGGTTACTTGTTCTCCAAGTGAGTCCAATCCTGACGATGGTAATTGGAAAAATCACAAAAGAGAGAGAAAAAAACCCAAGATGACCAAAAGCCTTGTACTTGAATGGTACTGCAGGTAGTGACAGATATGCCTTGAAAAACTGACATTCACTCAGAAGACATATTGCTGAATCCAGTTAATTCCCAAAGGGAAGGTCAGAGTGAAATTACAGCAAAGACTAATGGCAGTTGGAAGGAGGGAGGAAGCCTTAGGATGTCAAATAGAAAGTAGGAAGGTCAACTGACAGTGGCATCAAAGACTGGGAGACAAAAGGCTTAATCAAGTCCAGAAAAACTGAAGAACAGAATAGCTGAATACCTCTCAGTATCTGAAATAATTCTGCTCTCTTTTGATACATGGAGAATCGCCTGTGTAGGAAGCATGCATAAAATTACATGAGGAAGGTGGCACTGCTAACACAGGGGTGAAAAAGAGGAAAAACAATTAGCAAAGGACAGTTTAATTTTTAAAATGATAAAATAACACTGTTCTGCTCAATACAGTATTCCCACACCCCTCCTACATCAGAACCAAGCATTCCAAGTATGTTTAACACACACTGCAATAGGGTGTCATGTTCTCAGGATTCATGTAATAGTGAACCATGACCTTAATAGTAAGTTCTGCTCATTTACCCTTGCACCAGGGCTGCCAAGTCTTATTAACTTCATGACACTAATAAGGCAATAAGTGCATCTGACAAGCAAAGTACTGTCACAGAGAGAGAATTTTGGATACCAACCTTAAGACTTTTGGTTTTTAACAACAGACAAATCAAAGGTTAATCACAGGACAAGATATTTATAAATAGCACGTTAATGGGTGGGGTTTCAGTTTTGAGCACTTTATTCAGAATGGCTTTGTTAAACCGTCTTTCCCTAATCCTTTGGGGGGATAATTGCAGTTTGTCCTGTTCTTGTGGAAAAAATTAAGACATGTCATCCATTTCCACTGGCAAGATTTTTTTTTTTAAACTTTAATATGTATGAGAGAATAGGTCATTTACGTGGTTTAGCACAGTTACCTCCCTAAGCAAGGGAACACCACAAAAACTGAATGGTGACAAAATAGAAGCACCTTATTTCAGATGATTTCTGTAGGCACCACTTCAGTTCCACTGGGGGAAAGGGGCTGGGGGGAGAGACCTTTTAAATCATACAAATTACTTGAAAGACTTGGCTGTTATCATCTGCACAGGTCCTGACCTATCAACCCCAATTATTGTTGAAAGATTTGACCAGTTGTTTCATTAAGGCACCTGGATAAAGGGAGTCAGAGACTGCCTTCCCATGTAGCCTTGCAGAGTGCAGACCATGCAGGGATTGAAGGCAAGTTTCATGCAACTTTTTACTGCAAGCATACCAGCAACCATTAAGTGAAATTCCAGCAAAAGCTAAGAACTACAAACATCCTTGATATCCAGGCATGTGGATCACCCATAGATTGGAATCAAAACAACCAAACACTAATTTGCTGTTTCATTTTGATACAGATTTGAGTAAAATAAAAATGTCACAATCCAAATCAGAATTTTTACCATCTTCTAAGTTCTATTTACCCACCATAGGTGACCCTATAGCTTTCTTGATTCTAAATGTATTCTTACTCCCTTCTCCCTACGAATAAAATACAAAAGAACTCCTGAAAACCTAGCAAGTTATTCTGATGACTGTACATTAGTGCATTAATACACTAGTCCTAAATGCTTGCAGTGCTATCCTGTCCCTCTCTTCTTACTAATACAAAGACTTCATTAGTAAGAGCTATAAGTGGACTACACTAAATACTGTCTGTTAATATGAATCTGAGTTAAGCAAATACAACACTTTAAACAGATACAGCTATAGTAGACTTAAATCACATCTGATCCTGATACCACCTATGTCATTTTCCCTCAGAGGGAGGAACTAAGACACTCTCAGTAATAAATGTTAGCTTCTGCCTCACAATTTAATTAATTTCAGGCCTGAAGTCATGTATTTTTTAAAATTAATAAAATGCCATTTTTTCAGTATTCTAAGGACAAGAAAATAGATACTCTGCTTGAGTGTTTAATTTCCATTAAGTTTCCTTGGCTCAGTTAAGGTGATGCAAAGGTAGAACCATTCAACTTTGAAAATGAAAAAAATACAACTGAATAAAAGATGTGAAAGAAAAGATTTTATGAAGAAAACATTGTTTTGATGAATATTCATCCAGATTGGTACGCATGGAAACACAATATGGACAGGTGCCCCATTCAACATATACAATTCTGCTTCAGCACAGCTAAGCATTGGAGATAAAGGTATTTCTCTTTTCATTTTATTTTCCTTCACAACTCTATTATTAAGAACAATACTTGACAATATATCTCTCTTAATACAAAGTAATATCTTCTTTTAAATATAGTCTGTAAATTTTGTGGTGGTCTAAATGACAAGGGAAAATGTGTCAAGACCACCAAAATAGAACACATCTTGCTAATATCAAAACTAAAGTACCTGCCCTTTATTTCAGAAATCACCTATCACTTATAGGAGTCATTTCTATTCTGACTTGCCTAAATGTTAGTCAGTGTTTTGGTAAAGCCAGGAACTATTGCATAATAGCTGATTTGCCCAGCCCTTACCTTTTTTAAAAACATCTGGCAGCATTTGTGCCATCTTGACGTAAAGCAACCAGAAGGAAAAACTTTTCATGAAACTTACAGCTGCTCTGTGAAAGGGTGCTGCTTTCCTTAGTAGCAATTCTTCCTTGAATATTCCAGACTGGTGGACTAAGTGAGACACTGTCCAAAACAGGTACATCATTTCACACTCCTAATTTCACATGATTTCATCCAAACACATTCACCGAACAGAAAATCCCTTTAAGCAATGCACATATGAAACGGAAAGTCGATACCGAGTCTCAATCCTAGATGTTACTACATCGCCAACCAATCACCTCAAATAAAGACAAAAGTGAATTCTGCACTGTGTTCCCATTTACTGAAAAGAAGTTTTGAAGCTGATCAAGTCCTCTTTGCCTTATAGAAAACTTGCTCATTACAGAAGAGAAAAATAAAGTTACTAAATGTAAGCAGTTTCTTGAAATAACAGAGTTCAGGTGAATGAAATTCTAATCTAATAGCTCCTTGTGAAGTCAGTGGTAAAATTTCTACCGACTTCAGTGAAGCAGAAGTAGATATCACCTCTTCTGAACTTGCTTGCAATGGAGTTGACCATGGTCCTGTCTTTTACTGCAAGAAGCATCAATAAATCTGTACATAATCTAGTGTGCAGTTTATTCTGCACTTGATTTTATAATTTGACTTCCACTGTCACAATGCAGTTTGGATATCACAACCAGAAAGGTGTAGAATTGGTGCAAACACTTACTCACATAATTGGGGAAAACTACAATTTCCTTGACAAGTGGGTTCCTTCTTGTTAGGGGAAAGGTTGTAACAACAGCCAGGACACTATCAGCAGGCATCACTGAAGGCTGTGGTAACAAGAAACTAATGCAAATGAAGAGAGATGAGCAAAAATTAAGAAAAGAAGGTAGTTCTGCAACCACCACATGCGCTCCTACAGCTCTGTCTCAGTATTAATTGTCATTCCATTCCCCAAGGTATTCTAAAACCTGGATGATCAGATAATAAGAGGTTGAGTGGTATGCATAACATCAGGCTGATTAAATTTGTTTACTGATAATTCTTTCAGGTTCCTATGAATATCATGTAATTTTCAAGGTTTATTTCAAACAAATTTTATGTAATGTATTATTGACAACATCTTCATGGACCATTTCTACAATGTCATTCAGGATAATTATTTCACAACAGATTTTCAGAGTCTCTGATTCCTGTTGGGATTCGCTTTTGCATAAATTACAGAGCAGCATATTTAATCAGTGTCTCTATTAGAATCCTATGGCTTATTTTTAGGAATAAGAATGAGAGAACAAAAATTTCAGGAGAGGCAAGGGGAAGGAAAGGAATATTTCTATGACTGCACCACAAATATTTTCCTCAGTAATACTTCCTCAAGTACAGCAAAGCTAAAGGCTGTCCTGCAGCATCTTTGCATTTTTTTAGAAATAAACAGTGACATTAATCTTTTTACTTCAATAAATTAAATATTAATGTTAACAAATCATGTAATGGGGAGTTAAAAGTGATTAACATTTAAATTGCAGTCTCCTTAAGATTGTTCAAAAAAATAGTCAGCCCCGCTTTAATAATGCCAAAACAGTAATAAATCCAAGAATTATGACTATGAGAATCTTGTATTTTGTTTCAGTATATATACACAGAGACAAAGACTGGGCAGTTGCTCGACACACAAACATGACAAATCCTTATGATTACAAAAGACTGATATTTCCTTAAATAACATGCTCTAAAGATCAAGCAGCAGAACAGAATAGCATACTTAGAGTTTACAAAAGTGAATTAAGCAGGCAGACAAAAATGGTGCTGTGATTTGCCAAAATATCAAGAAACAAAAATATAATAATTCATTTTTTTAATAGACTGAGAGTCTCCCACTTACATCTAGTCACAACAAAGCATTTAAAAAATTAAAAAAACCTAAACCTTTCTGACTGGTATCCATCTGGGTTTCCCTGAATAAGGGCAAAACAAAGCATATATCTACGTTGTCAGAGCAAGATAGAATTTTAGGCCATCAGAACACACTGAACAGTGAGGGGAAAGAGCTGTCCCCATTGCCTGGTAGTTTAAGTTTCTATCATAGAGGCAAAGCATGTTCCTGCTGCAGGGGACGGGGTCCAAGTACAGTATGAACCTAAAAATAAACATCGTGAAAAGCAGATGGGGTTGTGATTCTATGCATATTGGATCTAGCAAGGAAATCATGGCCAGCACTGGGACATACAACAGGCAGCACAGGGAAGGCCCCATCTCACTTCTCAAGCTCAAATTGCACCTGAGGTTCACCAGAAACTACAACAAATGGGGAACTGCTGTTTTGGTGGTTAGAGCTTCAACTTGCAGTGTTTAAGGATCTGAAGTGAGATCTGAATGCCAGATTATCTCTGGTACATTTTCTCAGCTGAGAGGTCATTTGCAAGGACTCAGAGGGGTACAATACCCCTGTGCTACATGTATCACTCCCTGAAGGTCCAACGTGGCAACCAATGGAACAAAACAGCTTTATACGCTACCCAAAACTATTGCCATTCTAGAGAATATGTCAAGAACACAAGGCTGAATTCTGTGTAACTCTGCATCCTTCATGCCTTTTCCTACCAGCATAACTCACACATGTTCGTAACACCTGATCAAGTGCAACGATGTTGATTTGCATACATAAACAGTTATTCAAATACAGAAGCTATTGACTGATAGTGTTTAAATGCTGCTGAAAACCATGATCTTAAACTGTTCACAAGACTTCACTATGTTTGTGGCTCTGCAGAGTGTGCACACACACACACACATTCCTCTTACCCACGATATAATTTCTCCTGAGCCAACTGAGCTGGCATGGCTAAGAGTTGCTGGAGCATGCAACCTGCAGCATAAAGGAAAAAGTGCCAATAGCCCATTGGCAAATGAGAATTGCTAGTTGGTGGCAATCAGGGTCATCAGGAGCTGGCTTTCAAAAGGAACCTGGAAAGGCCTACAGCCATGCCTTGTTTTCCATGCAAGAATGCTTTCACCATTTCGCCATTGGGCCTCTCCAGTAACCTCTTAGTAAAGAATTCAAAAGCAAATCGTTTGTTTTACCCTCATGTACCAAATCAAATACATTTATAAACTGTTACAGGACATTAGTAGCCTCAAGCTCAAATGTTGTGAATTCTGCAGGTACCCAGGTTCTAGACCCTTATCGTACCCCTTTCCTGACAATTGCCACACAAGAAGCATCCTACCCTTCTACAGTAGCCATACTTGTAGTTTTAGTTTACATTCTGTACAAAAATTGAACAAAAAACCCCACCACCAACCCCCTTCCTCTCCCAAAAAACCAACAATGTAAATCTAGTGTATCCTGCCATCTTCTAACTCAAATTAACAATTGTAGACCCTCGTGGTACTAGTTATAGTACACTCATTGGTGTATACAACTTGTTTTTTTAAAGTAGAACTTTTGAAGTAACCCCACAGCAATATATTCATGTCTTCAGTGCATGCAGACTCAAAACAGCAAGTCCAAATCACTTATTCTCATTAAATATGCAAGTCAATTATCATTCATCCAGTGCAAAAGCTTCAGTTCATTCTTTCTTTCTTTTTCCCAAACCAGCTTTAGGTTGGGATTTGTTTAGTTGGAGTTTTTGTTCTTTTTGTTTATATGGGTTTGAGTTTAGATTTTTTTNTTTCTTTTTTTTTTAACAGGAATCAACTCAACAACTAGGAAAAGTGTAAAGGTAGCTAAAATTAGGACCCGGGAAATACCATCAATAACAGCAGCTATGTGTCTATCTAGCACAGGAGTTCATGACACAGCCTTTAAATGCTCAGGCTGGTATAAACAGAAGCGACTCTAGTTTGAGAAACAAGTGCTAAAAGCAAAGCTGACCTTTCCTCCCCTTCACTACAAGTTTGGTACCAAAGTATGTTTTGTGAACTTAGTTTGCAAAAGATGAAGACCACTGTGCTTGACTACTTTGAAATAGTTACAAAAATCTCAATTAAAAGCCTTTAAAAAAAACATTTTTATTAAGAGAATTATATGGATACTGCCAGGAAAAACTCCAATAAAATACATTTTCCATTTGTGCATACACTTAAATTACTTCGGTCAACATGAAATACAGGAAGGCATTTGTTATCACAGAACAAAGTACTGTACAATTTTTATTTGTGTCCTACACAGGATGGCAGAAGTGCCAAACTCCGGGAACACAGACCACACAGTCTGACAGCACTGTAGGGGGGTTTGTCTCCCAAGCCTCACAGCAAACCTGCAGCAGCTGAGTGAGGCAGAGCCAGGGGACTACAGAGGAGCCCAAACAGCTGGATAGTGCAGCATGTTCTCCTTCCCTGAGCAACAGAGGACACAGCAGCAAAAGCATCATGATAAAAATTTACTGCCACAGCTTCAGGCATTGGTGTGTTTTACTTCTGCTACTCCAACACCAGCTTGCAGCTGGGAGGCTGGCAGGCACGAGCCAACTGGAGTGGGGCCTGGGGCAAGGTGAAGTGGCCCCACATGATCCATGGCACCTCTCTTATCAAAAAGAAAACATACATGAAATTTCTAAATTGTGACCTTTCTTCTATAACCCAGCCAGGGTTGTAGAAGAAAGCCTGGGATATCAGCTTCCACAGGCCAAAGGCTATGGGCAAACCCCAGTGTCTCAGTCTTCCATGTGTTAAGCAAACACATGGCTCATACTGTGGGCACTGGCTGTGCCACTTCCTTAACACAGTCACACACTCAGAGACCAAGACCTGCAACAAATGCCTCCTTACACAAATTTCAGTACAGACTTGATGCTGCTGCACAAAGACAAAATACAACCTTAAAAAGATGAAGAAATACGGCCTGACAAGCCAGTTCCTGGACACGCAAGGGGACACATGAAAGTCTGCTAACATGTAATGAAGCTCACAAGGAACAAAGGTCCAGAACAAAATAAATGGGCAGTAAAGATCAGTGGACAAAAATCAGTGATCAATCTTCATCACTTGCTCCCCTAACCCCCGCCCCCCCCGAAAAGCACCTCTGTTATATATGATCCTATTTTCCTAAGTCTTAAAATTTTTTAGAGTTGGACAGGTTTAATAATGGTCTTTCAGTGCCATGATTAAATGAATGCTTTGAATTCTACACCTTTATTCTGGGCTCTGTTCCAGCACTGATCCTGAAAAGAGGACATACCAACCAGTTCTTGCCCACTTCCTTGAAATGCATAACTAATAACTTCATCTGGCAATGAGTGACTGGTAAGCCCAGTAGCCATACTGTGATTTCTACCTACTTTTAACTGCCCCATAGCAGCCTGCAAGGTCACGACCTGCTTTGAGATTAAAGTTGTCCAAGGGGCAGACAGTTCCCCAAGGACCTGATATTTAGGGGCTGAGAAGAAGGGTTTGGAAGGATGCACAGTCTAAGACATAAGGCATGGCTCACCAAGGAGAACTTGTCATCTGCTCCCAACTGACATGGAGTTACCTGCAAAAAGCCATTTTACCTTTTTTTACACTCATATTTCTGCTTCCCATCAATTGACAAACAGAAGAATCAGAACTAAGATATCGGACAAGGAAAAACACGTGTCATCCAGATAAAGGCAGTTCAGCAGGTTTTGGCCTTTCAGTATCATCCCTGTCAGAGACAATATGGCAGATAAATCCAATAATGTGAGATAACAGAGATGCTGGCTTTCCTGTCCACAACCAGCAACAGCAGGGAAAAGACAGAGCTGAACATCAGGCTTAGCCTCTTTTATGAGAGAAACTCTTACTTGTAGCTCTTAATCCTGAAACCTCTGTGCTTCCAAGATGCAAGTTCCTATAGTGTATTTATTTACTCATTCATTTGCTTACCCTGACTGGGTTTTTCCAGGAAAGAAAAAAGCAAACACAAAACGAAATTATCTTTCCAGACTCCCTTGTCACCATCCCACTCCCCCCACCCCCGGCTTTATTTTTTGTTAAAACACATGTGAGTTCCAGTGGGTTTATCATTGCAAGCCCACAGTTAATAACAGGAAGAAAGCAGAAGTTGATGAAAGGAAGCACATCTTGAATCAGAGAGGACAGGACCTAAATTAAAACATGGCATCAGGCATTAGCTTTTCCTATGGCCCTTCATGAGCCACCATCTCTTTCTGTCCCTGATCTCTATCAGCAAGATCATTAGCTGAATAAATGATAGTTAAAAAACCATTAACCAAAGTCAGATTTGCTAGGCTTGATCAATTAGGTTTTCCAAGTGTAAAAGGACCCTAACTTACAGCCCTTAAGAAGGAAGACACTTTTGCCACATGTAATTTCTAATTGCTGCTTCCCTTGCCCAACCCATTCTCAATTCCTTTTTTAAAGCAAAGGTTTGGAGAAGGTAAAGAAAATAGGTTATACTTTCTGATATTCACCTCAAGTATTGCCTCTTTTTCATTTTAAATTTTAATTAAATTAATTGATTTGATTTTTTTCTTCTCTGATCTCCAAGGTTGAGCAGGGAAGGAAGAGCAAGATGGATGTTGCTAGATGAACACAAGTGGATTTCTTGTAGCGGATTTTGTTCTTTTCCCCAGGGTTCATACCAAGGCTGCTGTGGTCCTGCTGGCTGTGGCCATTCAAGATCAACAGCCCAGTGGGACCAATTACTGCATTTACAGTAAAACATGCAAGAAAATCTATCTCCCTATCTTCATATAACCAAGTTTACTGAAGGATAACCTACTACATTACACAGATTAATACTCCAGTGAGTAAATTAATCCTTAGAATTTCACTCACTACTTGTGGCTTATAAATTTTAATTGGTTCTAAACTGCCACATGAATTTATGTGAATGTATATTGATGAAGTAGAAAGAATCAGAAATTACTCTATTAATACTCAGAGCTCAGAGATATGAAGAAATGTTAGAATCAATTTATAGACATATATAAATGTTTACAAAGAAAGATTCAGACTTGTTTTAAAGGTGCCTCATCATAGCTTACGTAGAACTCCACTGAGGAGGAAAGCAGCGGCATGAACTGAGAATGAAACAGTTTCAGAAAGTGAAATACTCCCATTTTGCAAAAATTAGATGCAAAGCTGAAGGGTAAGCAGTGCTCAGGCTGGTTTTGATTGCACTGTTATTGATCCCAATTGATCGATATTACCAGTACAGTAATCAGAACAGCTTTCTGACACATTGACACCCTGCTGCACCATACAAGGATTATTCCTAAAAGAAAAAAACATCGCTTCAGACTTTCAAGTGCATCAGAAGTTCCTAAGGACATGGAACAGCATCTTTAGGAAATCACAGATCTCCAAAAAGCTTTGTCATCAGGACAAAACATTCCCTCAGATAGCTATTTGTTTACAAAGATGCAATTACTGGTTGAGCCTTCAAATAGGGACTTGATAGAATTGATTCCCTGAAATACTACAGGGAAAGTTCAAAAGGACAGAGCGTTGTTTTTAGCCACTTATGATTTGTTAATACTGAAACATAGCCATAATGATTTGAATGCCAGTAGCAGTGAATGTCCTACTAATGCCCATGACAACAGGGGTGTTCATTACATCTTAGCCATCTTTGTGAAACACAGCAAGAGTAAACAAGTCAAAGAATGAGAAAACTGACTTGTGAATTCATGTCTAGACTGGTCAAGTCTGGTAATATGAAAGGCCAAATCTATCTCTAAACAGCTTCCAAAAAGCCAGGAAGCAAACCTGTTACTCAAGGACCATCTCCCATCATCCCATTTCAGTTATGCATTTTTCAGTTAACTAATGTGACACAAACCATTAATTATTACACCACACTAATCAATTTAATATGCTATGAATATAAATAATCCATGAAATAATGAATAATGACAGGCTGCTTTTTCTTTTCAGTAGTTATTTCCACTTCTACCCAAGGCTTCTACAAACATTTCTAAGAAGCTTCACTAATTGCTTTTCCTTTCACTAGCTAGTTATTTGGAATGTCCTATTCAGCATCATTAGCAGTGATGCTGCTGTAGAGAGGAAAAAGGCTCCAAGAGTAAAACAGCACATTGCGTCCATTTCATTTTATGGGTGGATCACTGCTCCAGCCAATATTTCCAGAGGAAAACACCTAGTGCATCCTTTTCAGACCACACTTGGAAACTCTGTGAATATATTCCCGTAGTCATTATAGCTCCTAATCACAACTTTAGCCTCTATAATGACAACATCAAATGAAAAAGAATATTCAGTGTTTATCCTCAATAGTCTTGATAGCTATGACTGTTGATTAAACTGGGACAAGAAGGCAACATAACTTTTCTTCAAGGCAAACTCCTTACAATGAGATGCACCAATAACATTAGTAAACCCTAGGAATTCCTTAGAATTTACAACACTCCTTTCAACACTGAGGGATAAAAGAGGAAGCAACCAGCACTTTTACAGTTACATATGCACTAAACAACTACCAGTCCTTACCATGTCTTCAATTTATACCCTATCGCTGTGCATGGCAACACCAAGTAAAATGGCAACTCAAAACTGGCAAAGCTACACAGGCTCCAGATCATGAGATATGTTATACTGAATACAATGAGACTTACTTAATACAAAGAGGTTTTTCTCCAATTTTAGTTCTTAAAGCTAACTGAAAATACTGGTTGAATTAGAGAACACCTCTTCATAAAGTTGCCTTTTGAGTCAAAACCTAAAATGTAAATAAATGAAAACAATTACAAAAAGAGACCTCATTTCCTGATATTTCTTTAAAATGTATTTACTTCACCCATTCAACTGCATGCCCTTTCTAATTTACTATCTTCTTTTTTACTTGCTTTTGACATTGCAAAGTTTAGAAGTAAATCAAACTGCCTTTTTTAACTTGTAAAGACAAACCCTACTGCACTCAAACCTTTAACTTTTTTGCTCTTTCTTTTAAGCACTTACAATTTCTGAATAAAAGCAGTGAAACTCCTGTAGTCTTAAGCAGAGAACACAGAATTTTCCTACCTTTACCCAGACTCCAGGCTTCTTTAGGGTTCCTCTCTTTGAATTTCAGGATAAACAAATGAACCTTAGAGCAATCAGAAACGTCTTAAACAGTCACTTTTCTGCCTTCTTATCCAGAGAAAATTGCTCTGTGAACAGTCAGCTCCTGATCCTCCTCTCTCCAGACTTGCAGGTTGAGAACAGCCATCAGGAGAGGAAGGCCAGAGCCTGCAACTGGCAGCAGAAAAAGCCCCCCATCTCCCCTGGCTCTGATAAGAAGCAGCTGTGCTGTGCCCCACCCTGATAGCCCTGGGTCACACGAGATTGGCATCAGCTGGGCCTGGCACACAATCAGCACCTGCAGCTGGGTGTAATTACAACCCTCCGTGTTAGGGCTAGTGCTGACCAACCAGCAAGATTGTTCAGGCTGCTGGGAGGAGGAATCTTTTGATAAACTACTTGACTTTTTTTCTTAGGGAGGAAGAACACGTTTGATTGAATTTGTTAGTTTACTTTTTAAGAAACATTATGTAGTACTGTAGTTATCTATCACACTGTTTTTCCTAATCATTTTTATGCATAGTGTGTTTGTTTTGATATGAGCTCTTCTTGGTAAGATCTCAGCAGTTTCAAGTAGATTAGTATTACATATAACATTTGTTAAGCATTTGTTCCTTTATTCTCTCTGGAGAGAGAGAGGTGTATAATAGAGGGTTTTATGATTCTTAGTATGAATTCTTCTCTGTTGTCCTCTATTTCTGTTGTTGCATGCTATATATCAATCAGCTGGACACCAAAAGATGGACCCTTATATTAGTTTCTCTCTCAGGTGCTAGTCAATACATCCAATTTGCCCTACACAGAAGAGATTCAGAGTTCTCTGGTTGGGAGTTTAACAAGGCAAAATTATCATCTTTTCTAGGAGATTTTATTGCTTTGACAATCTTTAAGAAAACAGATACACAATGTAGCCCATTTTTTCTCTTCCAAAAAATGCTGAGCTGAAATAGAACACAAAATTTGTCAGAACAGTCTTGGCTAAACACATTGTACAGATAGACCTAGCACATTACATCAAGGCCAATAAACTAATTAGATAGTAAATATTAGAAGACCCACCTGTTCATTAGACTAATTGAGCTAATGCTGTCCAGACATTAAAATACGAGGAATGAAAGCTATATGCAAACAAAACAGCTGTAATGACTTTCTGATAAATACTGCCTGGCTGCATAAGGCTAGAGGATATTACTCAAGGGCAGTAGAAAGATCTCCTTTGCATAGCAGTAATAATCTATATATCCACAGAGAATTTAAATGGGTGATTGAGATTGCAGCATACTATGTTCACTGCAGAGGTAGAGGCAATGTTGCAGATAAGCTTCTGTTAGAAACCACAATCCCTGAATTCACATCTGCTCTTCAGAAAGACATTTTATACTAATATTTTGGAGAAATGGACAAAGGCTCTTTGAACTAAATCATTGGCAAGAGTAAGAGAAAGAAGCAGTCATTAGAATTCAATCTAACTCAACTGTTACTTCCTCAACAAAACAAAATCAAAAGAAACAACAGAAAACAGAGCTTCTAGGTCTTATATATTTAGAAGATCAATGTAAGCCTTCTTTTTAAAGTTCTGATTTTAGAATCATCATAGAATGGTTTGTGTTGGAAGAGACTTTAAAAATCACCTTGTTACAGTGCCCCAGCTATGGGCAGGGACACCTTCCACTAGACCAGGTTAGTTACAGCCCAATCCAACCTAGACTTGAACACTTCCAGAGATGGGGCATCCACAACTTTGGGCAATCTGTGCCAGTGCCTCACCACCCGCACAGTACAGAATTTCTTCCTACTGTCTAATCAAAACCTGACCTTTTTTAGTTTTAAGCCATACCCTCTTGTCCCATCCTTACATGCCCTTGTCAAAAGTTCCTCTGTCTTTCTCATAAACCGCCTTTTGGTACTGGAAGTTACTGCAAGGTCATCCCAGAGCCTTCTCTTCTCCACCCTGGATTTCTGGGCTGCAAGAACATATTGCCAGATAAGACTGAGCTCCGAGTCAACCAATACCCTCGTCTTTTTTGCTGAAGCTGCTCTTAACCTGGTCTCTACCGAGGTCTGAGATAAAATTGTTTGTTCAAGACCAAATATTGCTAACCTGGATTCTTTCTTTCTCTGAAAAATAAAGCACTAAAGCTTCACTGAGCCTGTCACAAAGTCCCATTGCTAACAGTAGGTCTCTACTGTAGCTGTAAATGAACAGTTTCTGAGTACAGTTTTTTCTCTAAACTGACTCTGTTCTCTGATTTGTAGGAGTAGTTTAACAGAGTCCAACAGGGGAATGCCCACCTTATAGCCCTTTTTTCTCAGGTATCAGTGAAGGCCTGGGAATTGTCTCACATGTTTGCCAATCAAACAGAAGGAACACAGGTGTGCACTTGTATATATATCTCTACATGTATGGATATATTATCATACAATAAGCACATAAATCAAAGAGAGGTGTCAACAGAATTAAGATCTGCAAATTATTTTTCCCATATTGCATCCTCATTGATAAAACAAGGTGGAACATGACTTGTTTGATAAAGCAAGGTGGAAGATAAAGCAGGTGGACACCTGCATGTGGGAAATAAATACATTTCCACTTTGTCACTTCTGCAGCTTCCTGCTAGTGACATTGACTTTCTTCACTACTTTTTACATGGCCTGAATTGGAGGGAGAGGCTGACAAAAGCATTAGGGCAGAACAAAAGATAGAAAAACATAATTTTATGTATGGATATGAGACAGATTAAAGATGAATATAAAAAATAGGGTGTTAAGGGGAGAGGAAAGCCTAAGGACAGTCTGTAGTGGGCATATACAGGGGCCACTTCAGAGAGAGAGGAATGTTATCCAAAACTGAAACTCTTGTTTCACTGCTCCTCTCTACCTGAATCAGTTTCCAAATTTAAAAAGTCTTGCTGGTATCCTGGTCCTGTATGTGGAAATTGTATGACTGCCATACTAGAATTCTGTTCAGATCTCCCAAACTAATATTGGGAATCCAGGCTCTGCCTGGAATAACTTCAATGGAATCCATATATCACAGTTCTTCTTCCTTTGGAAAGTTAGAGAAAACACTATTTATATCAGTATCTTCAGAGGTTTCCATGGCCATTAACAGCTTTGGGCTGGAAGGAAACAGGAAACCATTTCAAGAATTATATTCAAGGAGACTGTGCTGAACCTGTGTCTTTCTTACGGTGTCAGTTGTTTTCACTCTTCCACATGCATCCAAGTAATAGAAATTCAATTGCTTTCCTTTATCTATGAGATATCCTCTAATTTGATATGAAAGTGTGAAAATGTTTTGAGAAAGATATCAGCAGAACTTACTGCAGATGCCCTACAAGCCTCTTACAAAGAAATCATTTATCAAATGTGAGGATTTCTGAACCTTGTCCTAGATTGCATTTTATATATGGAGTAATGAGTCAAGCAATAAATCAAGAAAGACTGCTGTGTTCCGATTATTCTCAGTTCCTCATATACAACTTTTAGTGTCCTACCTGCAAGGCAATGGGGGCAAGCAAGGGGAGGCAATAGCACAGAAGGAAACAGGACTGGAGAGAATCAGCTTTTCTCTTTATAGCGATTCTACCTAGTGCTGCTTACCCATTTTTGATAGTATTTGCATGGTAATGCCTAAAAACTGTGTGGGAAACAGAATTCTTCCCTTCCTAAAAACACCCATGTGATCTCTAGGAACGAGTTTGTTCAACACAGCGTAACTGAATGTATTCCAGAAAACAGTATAGGTTTTACAACATATTGGTTCTTGTCCATGGTAAAGCATGGAAATACATCTAACAAACTTAGGCATTATTGTATCTCTTAGTCCCTCAAAGCAGTCAACTGCAGCCTTACTAACATCAGTTATGGTCCTAAAGGTCTCAGTTCTCACAGTGAACAGCAGTGATTTAGCTGTCTAAGGTAACTTGTTAGGAGATGAACTGAAACCAATGAAGTTACTCCTCTTTACCTATTTATCCATTTTTTAATTATATGAATTTGCCATATGTACAAACGTAAAATGTCATGGAAATTTGTAAACTCATAGTCTACCCCAGATAGTTCCTGGCTGGTAGTACACAACAGGGTCCAAGAGCCTTTCCTAAAACTTTAATAAAGCAAATCTTCCTTCAGTAGCCTGTGGAATCTGTCTAGATTTGTTTTCTTTCAGGCATTATAATGTCTTTGGGAAGGAGTGTAAATGAGAAAAAGACATTTCTGGCTCCCAACAGAGGGCTTTATGACTTGTAATCACAAGTTCTCTGACAATGTTTGCTATTCCATTGCTGGAAAATCCCCCTTGCCCATTCTGAAGCTTTTATTTTTCTCCTTATCCCTCATTTGCATTTTCTCTTTCATCCAAACAACAACACAAGTTCAGCATTTTGACAGGTTGTCATCAGTATCATTCCTATCCTGAGGGCTAGATCCGTGATGTACAATTGTTCTCCTCAGCCTCTTTCATCTTTCCCATGGAGCATAAAAGAGGATGCAGAAATATTTCAATGTTTTAACATGCACACTACTGCAGAAAGAGGGGATAACACATTTTAGCATTCAAAAGGGGGGATGCCAGAGTAATATGACAAAACTGGAAGAAGCTGGATAGATAGCCAGGAAGAGATGACATAAGGTGCAGGAGAACGAGTTTTAAATTGGTGCTGAAATAAGCCATGTTAGCACTGATGACGTGAAGTCATAGAGTGTTTGCATACCACAGCAAGTGTTTGTTTTCTCCTTAGGGACAGTTTGTGTTTGCTATAGCTGACAAGAAGAAAGGTGAGGAAGAGAGAGCTAGTGTGTTTCAAAGCATCACAGGAGAAGAAAAACCCCAAGTTTTTTATATTTCCCTGCTGCTGAGAGAATATTTTTCTCTGCAATTTAAACAGATTGTAACTGGTGAAAGGTTGGAGTCCTTCAAATGGAGAGACATAGGAAAACAAAATGGGAATTGTTGGCTAAATTCTGAGTGCTGAACTGACCAGGATGCTGCATGATAGAGAGCTCCAGGAAGTCAAACAAACACTGGTAGCTTGCAAAGCCACTGGCTAGTGTTTTCAAGCCACCTGTAATTTAGTCATCCCATCAACATAACGTGGCTCAGACTGTATTTATCCTAAAGCTAAAAGGAGCAGATTATCTGCAATTTCAGCACATACACATATGCTCACCTGCAGTTTGACTCAAAAAATATCCCAGCATCTTGGGGGTTTTTTTTGTCACCCCTGTGCTCATGGAGGATTTAGAAAAAGTTATATGGCAATCACTGAACAGTCCCACTGATGACAAACTGATGTCTGAGTTGGCTCCAAAGACATGATAAATGCCAAATTCAAAAAGAATTGTTTCACTGCAGTGACTAGATAAACTCACTGAATATACATGGAGGCTTGCATAATAAATAATTTTAACAAAGAGCTAAATTTTAAAAAGAAATACTTATCCTACTAAGTCTTTATTTCCTATGTATTACACGCTTTAGGAACTCAGAATCGAGATGTAAAATGAAATCAGTATTTCAGGGTAGGACCGTGTCTCATTGCTTACTGTGGAGTAGCCAGAACAGTGTAATTTCCTGTTGAAGTACAAGAAGAAATTAAAGTATAGTTCATCTCAGAAGTTCATGTTGCAGAGAAGTGATACTGTTAACTCAATTTTTTGTTTTTTTACCTATGTAGAGATTTCTTTTTCTAATTGGAGATCCTGAACAAATACTCTAAAAGAGACAGATAAATGGTACATTTTTATGTCTACAGACATGCCCAGAACAGGTTACCTATCTTCAGTTGACACCTCCTTGGGCAGGCAATTTCCTGTTCTGTTCTTGCACTAGTGGATGCTTAACACCCCAGCTCAGCAGAAATGGTGGAATTCGTTAGGCCAGGGAAGCTGTAGCAAATAGCAGAATTTTAAAGTATTTGACTGTTTGAATATTTGTTTTTCTCATGTAATAGTCTCAGCCTTCATTTAGATTTACAGCATTGGGGAATGTTTTTAAGTACTTTATCTGTGTATCAATTATTCTCCAAAGAGGGCTTCACAGTATATCTACAATATTACACTTGTGCAGTAAAAACAAGCTTCTGAAGAACCCTCATGAAAATACATAAAAGCCAATTATTGTGATTTGTGTTTACATTCCAGCTGTCTTCTAATGATATTTTTTCCATGCCATTAAAAAAAGAGGATAGTGTTGTCAATTTCTGGACTCAAAGATAAAGTTCATGAAAACATTTAAGTATCTATTTCAGGTTTTGTCTTGTTGAGAGATTTTCCTGAAAATAGATTAATTTAAACATATGCAGGAGTGCCTTCATGAATTTAAATTTGATTTGATAAAAGCAAGTAAATGCACAATGAGACTGAATTCAACCATCATTTGTCCATATGGGTTCCTTCCCACTCAAAGTAACCCCTCGCCTTCAATGATGAATGCCCCGTGTGTTTCAGGGCAGTTGATAGGACAGATCTGGCTTGCAGAGGAATTCTTCCAGACTACTAATATTTCTGCTTGACTTTGAACAGGGAACAGAGGATGAAAAGTAAGACTTTATTACCAGCAGCAAGTGAATCCCAGCTTTTATGGAGTGCCTCCAGTCAACCTGCCCACACCCAGTCACAGAGATCTAGAAGATGCCTACAACTCCACACAGACACAAATGTCTCTGCTCTGCTGAGGCAGCACAGCTCAGGCATCTGCCCACACATGCTGCAAAAGTTGAATTAACTTCTGTAGAACATGGGGAGTGTAGTGAATATGCCACTATAACACACCCAGATTGCAGCTGCTGTAATAGCACAATGAATGTTCCTGTTTCTTAAAAGGGTGTCATGCATATCAAACCTTTCTTTCTTAGTCTTAATTACAAAATAAAAAATAATATGATCCCCTTACTGTATGTCTTTATTTACCTTCTCATCTGCTATGGCATTTTAATATCCAAGTTTTAGTTAGAAACAGATGCCTCAGCTTTAGCACCCTCTTGTAATGGCTTAATACTCTAGGTAAGATCAAAGACAGGAGAGAAAGATGCTACACTGAGCACAACTTTTGAGCAAATGGGTTTGAATATTCATTAAACAACATTTAATTTAAACACCCAAACCCTAAAAGCAGCAACATATGGGCCTGTTTTATTTTACATAAACTGAATAGGAGGTTGTGCCATTAGTTTCTGCAGACATAATGTTCATTACAAATGAAGTATGTTTTCCTTTAGGGAACACACCACCATTTCTGTAGTGTTGTCATTCCCCCAAAAGGTTCAGTATACTTGCCATATGAAGTACTATTCTTGGCAATGTGCTTTAAAATGTAAACAAAATTCCCATAGATTTTCATCGACAAGGGGAACCTGGGGCAAATTAAATTCCTTAATGAGAAACAAACAATGAAAAGAGCCCTCCCTTTTCAGTATTTTACCGTATGTAAGAGACTATCTCAATTACATAGTTTGGTATGTGGGTTTTCCCCTTAATCTTTGTGATGGAACATTTTTGCATAACTGTGTGATATGTGGTTCTACAGTCCTCTGCTGGCTAAAGGATTACTTTGCACAACCTCATTCAGAATCTACAATTTTTCTGTAAGAGTTTTTACCAAAAAGCACAATATTTTCTCTTGAATTTTGTGTAGATTAAAAATGGCTAGATAAAAATATTTTGATTACTCAACAAGCCCCATGAAAAGTATTTTACGCATATTCCCGGACTTCATCCCCCAAGACAGATATTTAAGTGGAAAAAAAAAAAAAGAGAGAGAATAAAAGAAGAGTGGGAGTCAAAAGTACTCAGAGAACTAAGCAAAAAAGCAACAAAATCTTCACTACATTTGGGACTGGAGGGTCTACTCTCTCTGTAGTGTTGCTGTAACTATATTATTGAGAAGTACCTATTCAAGAGTGGCCCTTTGAAGTACCTTGTGCAGTGTTTGCTTGGTAGGTGTCTGCTGTAGTATTCTATTTCCATTTACTAATCCTAATAAAAATGAGGCAGTGAAAGATTTGGTTTGTTCATTTTTGGTGTTTTGTATGTTGTTGTTTTAAATTGATAAACTCTTCAGTAATTATTTTGGGTCTTTGCTAAAGAAAGACAGTTAATGTAGGACTGAAGAAGTGTAGTACCTTGATACACCTAGGAAGTCTATCTCCTTTCATCCACATACCAGCCATAAAAAATGCTTTACAGAGTTACCTCAACCTGCAGACAGCAACCTCAGGTTTCTGCAGTTTTTGGTACTTGTACCTACAAAGATGCCAGTGGAACATTGATCAACCTCTAGGAAAGAGACTGATAGATAAATTGATTTCTATGAGCTATGGGATTATTGTTCATTCCTACACAGTCTATGGGAAAGTTAGGCTAGAAAAAGTATCTGCAAACAGAACAAATCTAAGAAACAAAAAGCCATTGGAATGAAGAGAGGGGATGCAAGGTGGAAACCCAAGAAAAATGGAGATATATCCCTAAGGATATATGCCTTGAGACATGTATCAGTGCAACAGCCATACAAAGGTAGCAGCATTTCCCACAAGTGAGTGGAAAGGTTTCAGAGCAAAGCACGGTCTATATGCAACAGGTAGCTTGAACAAGGGCAAGATATTCTTTTGAAAAGTGGTCTTGTGGGTTAAAGAAACTTCAGGCTTCTTTGAGGGGACAGGAAAAGGTCAAAGATTGAAGAACTACCTTCCCCCACCTCTAAAACATTAAAATACGTAGTGATCACACAGAGTACTTACTTTAAATTGCAAGTTGCTGATGTTATGGGGCAATGAACTTCACCAAAGAACATGGGGGCATACATTCCGAACAAGTTGTAAACCTCAGAGAAGAATGCCCCTAATTAAGCAGCCACTTAGGGGTTCAGTTGAGTTGTGACACTAAAAGGGTTCAAATTTATGTTGATCTAGCACCAAGACAAATGTTAACCCTAACACAGGCCATTGGAAATGTATCTGTCTTAAAAAGTTCTGATATATGAGTTCCTCTGGAGCAGAAATGGTTAAAATACTGCCAACTAGCCTAATAACCTCTGAGGAGTCTTTAAAGGAAGAAAAGTCATCTCCTGTGCTATCTGAATCTGCTCCTAAGGGATTTGCATCAGGCTGACAGTACTGGTCAAAACATCAAACATGGGCTAGTTGCTAGGTTGAATTTTAGGGGTGGCACAGCCATTGACCTAAGGACTGTGTTACAGAAAACCACGAAGGTGGAGCAGGGCTGGTTGATACTTGTTTGCCTTCAGTGTGTCTTGGGCATCGAGGCTCTCCCTGACTACTTCCACAGAAGCAAGTACCATCTCTGGCTGGAGAGAAGAAAGCAGGTCCAGCAGTTAACAAGAGCCTTGCCTTGACAAAAAGGTTCACTTCCCCAGCACATTTGCTTCATTTCTGATCTGGGGAGAAAGTCACTAGTGCAGGAATTATTGTTATACTAAAATAGGAGGTTCAAAGCTGCACCAGAAGTTTAGACTGGACATTAGAAAGCATTTCTTTGCCAAGGCTGGACAAACACTGGAACAGGCTGCCTCAAGCCTGTCAGTGTTTTAAGAGTCTTTTGGACAGCACCTTTAATACCATGCTTTAACATGGTCAGTTCTGAATTGGTCAGACAACTGGAACAGATTGTGGTTGCAGTTCCCTTCCAACTGAAATAGTCTTTTCTCTTTATTTGTACAGAAGGACATTTCACAGAATCACAGAACCTGCTGAGTTGGAAGGGACCCACAAGGATCATCGAGTCCTACCCTTAGCCCTGCATAGGACCATCCCCAAGAGTCACACCATGTGCCTCAGAGTATCATCCAAACGCTTCTTGACCTCTGGCAGGCTTGGTGCTGTGACCACTTCCCTGGGGAGCCTGTTCCAGTGTCCAACCCCACTCTGGGTGAAAATCCTTATACTAAAATCCAACCTAAGCCTCCTCTGACACAAATTCAGGCCATTCTCTTGGGTCCTGTCACTGGTCACCACAGAGAGCAGTGAGATCTTCACAGAGATCTTCTTCATCCCCTCACAAAGTTATAACTGCAGTGGGGTTTTCCCTCAACCTCCTTTTCTATGTTTTTAAAACTGTCACATGCTTAAAAAAATATCTTCATACTTTATTCTTCTGTGCTTCATCTGTGAAGTGGGAATACTGGAATGTTCCAGCCTTACAGGGAGTTATAAGGTTCTCTGATGACATCCTGCCAGGACCATAGGAGTGCCTGACACGTCTTCAAAACTGGCACAAGTATTTCTAAGGAGGCTCTCCAAGGATTGATCTGTGCAGTATACCATGATAAAGCTTCTATAAAAGTATTTATTAGTCCTACACTGAGGCTTTCAGTCACCAGATATGCCCCATCAAGGAAGTATTGCCAGGAGCCCAAAGAACACATTTTATTTTAAAGTAATCATTTACCACACTGAAAGATTGATTTTTTCAAAAGCACAAATCAGAGTCACAAAAGGTAACTAACAGATATTTATGCCTGTGTAGATGTTCATATTTAAGAAAAAGGAGAAAAAATTTCGATGCATATTGCACTTACTCTGTGTTTAATGCCAGAGGTTTAATTTTAGCATTTCTTTGACTCTGGACAATTCACTTTCACCACGTTTTCTGCATTTTATGCGTAAGTGCAGTCCTTCAGTGCTTGTTTATACAAGCATTATGGAGTTCAATGCTAGGAAAAATATATTCTTTTAATTAACTTCTGGAAAAAAACAGAAGTTTAATACTCATGTGTAAATAGCAAGTAGTTTCTCACAATCCTAGGTCCTTACACCATTCGTTCCTTTTGTACAGCCCTGAAGTAGGGCCTAGATAAACCTCTCTTCAATAACCAGAACTGATCAGTTAAAATAAACACTTAAAACATTAAATCTGTCAGTTCTCATGCTTTATAATAACCCTCTACTTGCCTAAAAAAAAAATAACTACTTCTCTGGAGCAGAATCTATCACACTATAAAGAAAACCATAAACTAAACTATGCAAAGATTATTGACCAAAATTTTAAAAATCAACTTCCCCCCCCCTTTTAATGTAAAAATATTAACCTGCTTTGACTGTGATTTTTACATTGGCTGTTAAACCAGATAGAAAGCACTGAGAAAGGAAAGTGTCACTCCCAATTTTCTAGTTACACTGTGCAAAAGATATGGATCTGAGGTCATTTGTCACAGAAAAGTTTTATTATCAGTGATTGAAACCTGTTATCAAATCAACACAAATGATGCCTGGCTTAACAAACAGGCTAGCAAAAATTGACAGAAAATGATAGCAGGGTAGCAGCTCCAGTACAATCAAATCAGATCATCATGAAAGGCAGTGAAGCATGTTTCTCCTAATGGGGGTCAGTTTGCAGTCTGGCCAGCTTCATTGAATAACAAGCTGCATTTTAACCCAATGAACACAAGTACAAACTGTTATCATCTACCTCAGTGAAGCATTGCATTCACATCATTTTTTCTGGTTGTGTAATAGCTACTAGGTTAAGGGAAGGCACAGCTGCTCTGGATCTCCTTCTGCCTCAGCACACTACTTGAGCTTATTTAGGATCTGTGTATGAACAGTAGCAACTCGAAAGGAAGATGGAGCTTTATTAGTGGTACTGGTTGTCAATGGTCAGCTCTTGGAAAATAGTTACCTTCCAGCACATGATGTGTTTTTTAGCCACTTTTGCAGCTGTTCCATTAGCCACAGCCTTTATGGAGAGCAAAGCCCAAAATTACGAGGAAACTTACTGAATTCGAGATGAGGATAAAATTCCACAGGGAATATTTTTAAGACATAGCTAAAGTTAAAAAATGTCAGCAAGAAACCTAAGTTTTCACCTCATCCCTTTAAAAATAAAGGAGTCCAGAGGCATTAATGTACTTGAATGTGCCTGCTCCTGACATTGATGTCAAAGGTTACAGAAATCTTCTCATTTTACATCTTAGAGACATTGTAACAAATGTGTTCGCAGAAATAACCTAGTCTTATTGCCATTCTATTGGGAACGTGATGAACAAAAGAAATGTTTGCCACCTATATTGGAGAATTCACCTGCTCGGATGAAATTTTACCAGCATTCATAGTAAAAACAAACAAACCAACCAACCAACCCCCCCAAACTATTCTCATCTCCTGTCAAAGCACTATCAAAATAACCACCCAAAAAAAGGCTCAATCAATCTAGTTTTGCTCAAATACAAGCAAATGAGCAGGGAGCATTCACAACTGGAATTTCAAACTTACTGTATGAATCAACAGCTGCTACAGGACAATGTTCTATTTCCTTTGTGTAGTACACCAATGACATTAAAAATTCATTTTTTACAGCAACTGACCAGAACAATACCAACAAGTTAATTTCTTCTGACTGTTGCAAACAGATTTGATAGTGACCTAAACACTTTAGTCCTTAAATGACATTTTCTATCAATAGAAAGAACCCACATCACCCTTTTTGACTATAGATACTAAAATCTTCTCACAACATATTATGCTTCATATTCTGCCACTGACAATATTAGCTTCATTTCTTCCCCTCAATATTTGTTCTCAAACCTGTTACAAGCCGATCCCTAGACAAAACCACCTGATGTTGCACAGGTGGTTTCAAATTTTACCATCTTTCATCTTTATCACAGTTATCGTTTTCTATGAAGCCAAGACACTAATCTTTGCTTCTCCAAACAGACTCTGCTAAATCCTTCTTCGATACGCTGTGGTTGGTCTTTCGCTTTCAGGACCGCAATCTCCTTTAGACGTGAGGCACCATTATCTGTCTGAGCTGTATCTGTCTCATTAAACATAGAAATGGAACCTCAGCAAGTTGGACCACTTGATACAGTTTCATTTAAGCCCTGAGGCTTCTGCACAGCTTTCCAAGTGTTTCACATAAAGATTTACTATTGGACTGGCTATACAATTTTAAGTCCTTCCTACAGAAAACCCCAAATCCTTTTTGTCCATGCAACTCCAGCAAGTCCTAACCAGTACAAATGGTGGTTAATTAAAGTCTTTCCACATACATCAGTTTGAGATTGCTCACCACCAGATTAATTTATAAACTGGTCTCCAAAATGCCTTCATAATCTAATCTGGACTCCAGACTGGTCATCAAATAGATAAAATACTTGAGATATTAAAACACCATTGAAATGAGGGCCAGGCCAAAGTCTGAAAATAGGCAACAGTGACAAAACTATTACCTATAGATGATGGGATGAGCCAAAATCAGCAGGAAATAAAAGGGTTCCTTCAGCACACAGTAGAGAAAGAAGTGCAGACTCCAGTTCAACATAATTGTTTCAACTCTCACAGGAAAGGGGATTAACCTAGAGTCTGCACATCATGACTGTGCATTAAACCTCTGAATTACAGAACACCTGCTACACATTGCTGAGACTGGAGTGCATATAGGCAAAACACTGGCAGAACAAAAACTCCCCTGAAGAGCTGCTCATGACTCCCAACTCCTGGAGCACTAAAATTTCAGATGATAGCTTGTCAGTTGATTGCTCTTTTCCACTTAGGATATGAGGAAAGGATAGCCACACCAACACACAATGTTGCAGAACAGTGGAAAAACTCCAACAGGCTGATCTATCAGTCAGCTACAGATCTATGTCATTTTGTCCCCTTCCCCATTTTTTGCTCTTAATGCTTCATATTGCAAGACCAGAGAGCAGCTTATGGATATGTGGTTATAACCTAACCATGCAACAAAATTGCTTTATGGTTTCACTGTTTTTCTGTGTCAATCTTCAATTAAAATGGGGCATCAAACACCAAATTATGGCACCAAGCAGTATCCATTTCAGTCCATCTGCTTTGGAAAGTTACTGTACCACACAAACACATCTGTAATAAACAGCATGTAAGACATTACAAAACTGATGAAGGGAACCCTTAATACTCCAACTCCCAAATTTATTTCTGCTTCTAAAGGTAGATCCCCATGGAACAGTACTGTTTACTATCTAAACTCAGAACCTAAAGACAACACAAGGCACACACCTCCATGCCAGCACTTATTTATAGGTCCTTTGTTGATTGCACAAAACTAAGACAAGGAGGCTTCTGAAAAGAGCAACTACAATTTGTCCCCACACTCTACAGCTTTTAAGACGTAAACATTTGGAAAACACTAACTGTATGGTCTTCACTGAAACTGATGGTTTTCATTGAATTCAAAATAAGAGTGAACCAAGAACATGACTTAAAAGCCTCAGCTTCTAAACATAATTATTTTTAATGCATATTTTCAAAGGAGTTGACATCTTTGGCAGGTGATAATTTGACCTCCTTTCAGTGGTTCTATGAATAACTGCTATGTAAATCTTCCTTGTATTTGTCTTGCTGTGTTCACACTACCCCCTAGTGATTGTTCAATTACATTAGAGCATGACTCTCCTTTTAAATATGGAAAGGGCTTAACTGCAGGTACTGCCCTTGACATAGGTTTAGATTCTAACTCTTATGTGCATAACTTTAGCTCCATATCCCATACAATATTTTCACTTACCTGAAGTTTAAAGCTGACTCAAAAGCCAAGTGCTTCATGTTTACTTAGTAGATCTTGTACAATATCCCCTTTCAATCACTTTAATAACTTTAACTATGGTAATGCTGGCTTGCTCCCCCTACCTAACACTAAAAATGGCTTTCCTATGTTACAATGTGCTGCCTCAGTATAACTTGAAACACCTGCACTAGAATGCCCATGCTTCTATCTTAAATGTCTCCTTTAAACACTACCAGATGAAAAATCAGGAGTGTACGACACAGCTTCCAGATCAGAGACAGAACCCAGGGCCTAGGAACATAAGACAAATTAGCCCAGCTCCTTCCCCAGCATAAAACTGTGGAAGTTGGCAGCTCCGAGTATCTGTTTACTTGGTTTGTTCTCCCTTACACTGTATTCTACAGGTCTATATAAAACAGACAGCCAATAAGAACATCTTAAAAGGACTTTCCAAACCACAGTTTGAATACCAGATGACAAAAGCATGTCTGCCTCCATGAACTAACATTGCATACTTGGCATTACTTCATACCACTACCTGTAGAAAGCTCTGCTTCACTTCAAATTGATACTCAAAACAAGAATTGTTTAATTATGAAAATATTTTAATACAGTGCAAACACTGAACCTATGCTAAATTTCTCAAACTTTACAGAACGGTAGCTTTCAAATCAAAACTAAAGGGCAAACCGGCATTTTATTGACACAGTTTATTTAATGTAAAGTCAGATGAGCAGGTACTGCTTTCCAGAATAATTCCTTCTGTACTTCTACATAGAAGTATGCAGCCTGTAAAGGAATAAAACAGATTACTGCCACAAAATTAAAACAATTTTTACACTCATACAGTTATAAAGCCTGAAAAACCTGTTCCAAAGTATGTCAGGTAAACGATACTGCTTTTCTTTCAAGAGCATAAAGTTTAAAATTTCACAGCATTTGTGGGGAGGACCTTAACAAGCTACAACTGCTTTAACAGCTTTCTATTTAAGACACTACACTTGCTATACCAGCGTCCAGATAGACCATTTGTAATAAAAACAGCTTTTTCAGGAACACTTACTGAACACAGCCCTTAGGTTTCTGCAGCAAAAATATAGGGACTTATCTGCAAGAGTATTATGTTTGTTTACAAGGAGCTTACTTGAAATAAGTGTCAGTAAGAAAACAACAGAAATCTGTTTCCAAAATAGATATACTACTTCAATCTATTTAAGACAACTGAAAACAAGGTCTACTACCCTCTCTTTATCACACCTACAAATAAAAAATGTAAGCCTTGTTTACAGTTGGTCTTAATGACCAGCAGCTTTAGAAACACTAAATGCGAACTGATGGATTTATTATTTCAGTCTTTACACTAATCAGGCACTTCATGTAAGTCAAAGCCACATAAGCTATCAACTCAGTAGTAAGCACAAAAGTGATCTGTAAATATTCTTTCCTAGTCTTAACTCTTGCACTGCATTCTACATCTGCACAAGTACCATGGTCTTTGCATGAATCAACACTAGGCCTACATCATCATAATGACTGGGCTGCTGAACATTTACCCTTACAAAGCATTCTTAAGTCATACCTGTCATCCATTTGCCATCTGAAGAATGCTCATTTACTGAAAAAGAGAAAGCATTCATTAATAATAATTTAATCAAAGTTTTACTACTGTAGAAGATGGAGCTTTGAGGATTTTTACTGACACTCACAATAAGCTGTTTTCAATAACTACAGTGAAATGTGATAGGAAAACTGCAAAATTTTCACTGCTGTAGAGACTGAAGACTTAAATTTCACACATTCTCTTAAACTCAAAATGGGACCTAACAATAGCTGCTCAGAGCTTAACTAATATTCAGAATGCAATGGCATGTTCAATTATACCTATAGGCTACAATGGTTTAAACTGCCTATCCAGCCACACTTCTGTTTGATAGTTATTTTAGAAAAGCCTCACATGACAAAGGCTGTCACAGCTACTGCTCTGACATTAAAAGGGAGGGCAGGGTTTTTTTCTTGTGTTTCAGTGTCTCACAGTGCATGGGTGGCTGCTGTGAAAGCAAAGACTAGGTGAGAGACATCCACACATACTTGATGCAAATTTTTAGCAACCTCAGCAAAGTCTAGAGCTATAGAATATATCAAATAACACAAAATACTTTAAAATACTTCTCTTGAAACTGCAGGGAGAACAGAATGGGAATTCCAAAAGAGTGAGAAATGAAAGGAACCACCAAAGAAAACTTAACAATAAGACATCAGTACAATTACATCTGACTTCAAGAAAAGTTATTCAAGTACAATTCACCACTTCAAGTTTTCACGATTACACAGGACATAACCTTTGTTGAGTATTTGTAGAATACACACTTGCCTGAAGACTTCTCAGAATCAAGTGTCTACACATTTCTGAGAAAATAAGACTGTACAGATGGACTCAAAATCATATTCCAGGACTCATATTAAATATTTCTCCACATAGCTGTGGTAAAGGATGATGAACCATGCCATATCATTATCTTTAAACATGCATTTTTCAAGATAAATTTTAAAGACATCGGTGTATTTCACAGACATTTTTCTTCAATGCAGCACAGAACTCTTCTCAAGCAAATTTTCCAGAAAGCACACAAAATAATTTAAGTGAGGACACAAAGATTAAAAAAATCTGGCAAACAAGTAGCATCCAACTGAAAGGTCATTCCAAAAGATATAAAAAAACCCTCTAATCAAAAACACTGTTCACCTACACTAAGACTGTGTGCTGATTTGAGAAGCACTTGATACAGAAGTCATATCTCTGAATTTCTGAAGTGCTGATATGCTTTAAGAGAATTTCCATGAACTGGGCAGCTTTAATAATTCAAGAAACAGTCATTTAACTATTTTGCATTAACACTCAAAAAGAGGCACCTTTGGGTGCAAAAGTCTTGAAGGGAAGAAGTTAATCCATACTACTGGGATAGGTGCAACTCTAAATGGCTCCCCTGCCATTGACAAAAAGGTGTATGTTAGAAGTTACTACCATCTCAAATGCTAATTTTGCACTGTAAACAATTGTAGGACTTCATGATTAAAACAGAATTAAAGCAGAAAGGAAAAAGGCCTCTGCGCTGGGTCTGGCCACCCTCTCAAATGAACTAAGGTGTGATGCGACTCAGCTTTCATGTACACAACTACTTACACACAACAGTCAAGCTACACATGCAATTGCACTGTACTACTTTGAATCAAATCCTGGGGTGTTCTGAACCAATGCCTCAAATTCACAGTACTGAGTTTCTTGGATTTCTTCTCACTGGGAGTTCCTTATTTTAAAGCTAATTCACTGGTTTCAAAAGTCATGTTTGCTACTAGTCAGATTTTATTTCTAATTCATATGGAATAAAGTTCATGAAGTAGTTACTTAGACCTCACAGGACAGTTTTAAGTTCAAACATGCATGCAAGGCAGTACAGTGCTTTAATTAAAAGAATGGACACATTTCAGTGATGTATAATTCAATCACCACATCCATGCTCATTTCCAGTACCTGTAGATACTTCATTTCTGATGGAGAATTCCAAGAAAGTGGAAAAAAAAGCAAAAGTGAAGATTACTACAGTTCAAGATGTCAAGGCATTTCTGCAGCTACAGAACTAAGCATCAAAACCCATTACCCTCTCTCCCCTTGATAAAACACCTGAAGAAAACCTACCTGGCTGCACAGCTTATTCTGCACTTGTCAAAGGACAAAACATTGCGACAGAAAACAATTGGCTTCCCACCCAGACTATTCCTCAGTTTTGATTTTGTTTCATGACAGAGGAACTCTGCTGCCCCACTAGCTCATTGTACCAGGTTCAGCCCACGAAGTTCCCACCACAAGAAGACTACTATCATGTGAATCAGTCACTTAAACCCAGGATAACACAGACCTTCTACCTGATTTCTATTTACAGCCTGTCCTCACTGCCTACAGTACTGCACATCCTGAACAAACTCACCTCGATAAGTAACAGTACAGTAACAGGAACTTGGTGGAGTAAGCATTAGGTGTTTAGGCAGTCTGAGCAACGTGTGTTAAGATTGCCTATTGTGTGTATTGCGAGACTGTTATGTGATTAGAGCAATACTGTTAGATTTATGAAAGTTTAACTTTAGTTTGAGTGACACATACGGAACAATAATTTAAGAAGCATCTTTCACATTACATCAGCTAAGCTTGCAGCAGTGAGGAGCAAAACTAAGCTACTGAGCTGATGACAAGCTATACAACACACAGATTACCTTCTGTTATCCAGTAGAACAGGTGAAAAAATGGAAGAAAAACAACATTATTCTGTTGAAGAATCTAAACAACATTTCAAAGGCACATGCTCGCTCTAGCTTAAATTTATTCTTATCCTACCTTCTTGCCAGCACCAACATTTGCCTTGGCTGTACCCCTGACTTTCTTCATTCTGTTCTTACGCTCTTTTCGCTGTTTCCTGGAAGTCTTCTTCTTTTCATATAAGCCATGCTATTAAAAAACAGTTGAAGTTGCATTTAACATTTCTTCACTAACTCTAAATTTAATTACTTTTGAACCTTTCAAACACAATTTAAATCCGAAATATTAACTAAATCGCAAGTTCATTAACTAATGAATGATTCAACACAGACCATAAGAACTAGAGTAGCATATGGATCAGCTCAATCTTTTATGCTTCTTCCAGACCTTTAATAGTAATTTGTTATCTATTACTGATAAACATCTCTGGTAACACAGGTTTTGCCAAATCAATTCCCCTGTAATAGAGAGTGATAAAAACTTAGCCCATTTTCCAAATGCAGAAGCTAACTTGTGCTATTTTAAGATGTCTCATATAATTGAGTACATACACAGTACTTTTACAAAACTTGAGGTTTTACACACATAAATCATGAGCAACTAAACACTTCCAACTTGTCCTAACTGCTTCCAAGATACCAGAAAACAACATACCCTGGCAAGCCTGTGCTTTGGTTCGTTTTTCTTTGCATAGTCCAGGGAATCGTAGATCATGCCAAAACCAGTTGTCTTGCCACCACCAAAGTGAGTTCTGAAGCCAAAGACGAAAATGACATCAGGGGTTGTCTTGTACATTTTTGCCAGCTTTTCTCTGATTTCTGTTTTGGGGACTGTGGCCTTCCCAGGATGAAGAACATCGATCACCTAAAGAAAGAATTTTTACAAGTTGTATAAGAGGTCACTATCCAGTACAACAGCCAGGTGCTACAGTCCCACCATGAGCTTAACACCTAAACTAACCCATCTTAGCAGTACAAAGTATTATTAATTTGATATAAAAGAATTCAAAAGCTTCCTGCTTCACAGAATCATTTGGATTGGAAAATACCTTTAAGATCATTGAATCCAACAGTAAATCCAACACTGTGGAGTCTCTCAATGGCACTAAGACATGTCCTCAAGGGCCACATCTATGTGTCTTTTCAGAATCTCCAGGGATGATGACTTAACCTGGTCAGCCTGTTCCAATGCCTAATAATTGTTTTGAGGCAGAAATTTCCCCAAGATCCAATCGAAACCTCCTCTGGTGCCACTTCATATGACAGAACAGTTTGCTACTTCCCCATCACAATTTACCTTCAGGAGACAACCATATCTAAAGCCATAAGGTTTTACAATAAAAACTCTGGAGATTTTAAGGGCCCCATACGTACAGTGGCTAAAAACCACTTGCAGCCCTGAACCAACAGAAAAATAATTAAAGTCAAATTTCTTGTATTCTTTTACCATCTGCTTGCGCTGCAGCAGCCTGTTTGTCATGAACTTCCTGGTTCTGATGGTCACTGTGTCATTCTGCAAGAGAAAATAACAAAACAATAGCTACACATGGAACAGAAATTTAATAAATACATAAATAATGCACACTACAGAAATAGTCACCTGAGACACTGACAGTGACCTCACAAAGTGGATGGGTCTTGAGCTACAGAAAACATCTTTAAAAAGTACAGTGGAAAACTGAAAAACTCACCCCCAGTTCCCAAACTCCACAGCAACATACACACCTCGACCATTCAGGAAAGTTAAGCAGTTTTTAATGAAACACATAGATTACATGCCCAAGCACTGTAACATTTTAACAGAAGTTTGTTTAAGAAGCTCAAATGTTACCACCCCTGTGGCATCCCATCCTTAAGGGGAAGGGAACACCCAAGATTCCTGGATGCTTGTGGCTGAAAGGAACCAAGGTCACAGGGTCCACAAAAGCTTACAAAAGTTTAATTAGTAAATTACACACTTGGCACGGAAATAGGTATGTCAGATCCTGATCTCCTAGTGTTAAAACAAAATAGTAGGTTTTGGATAAGAGAATACATTGACAGAGAAAAGAGAAAAAACAGAAAAATGGGAGAAAGGACTTGGCTCTGCATGGCTCCTGGCTTCCTGGGGGTACGTTTTATAGATAAATTACTCACTTTCTATGCCAATTAGTTATCATGCACAGTCCATTCTTCTGGACCTTTCTGGAAATAGGTAGGAGGGCTTTGGGGATCGTGGGTGGTCTTGATCTCCCTCAACAGTCCATGCCCATTTCTTGACCTCATTCCTTTGCTTGCACTGTACTGTGCTGTGCTTATCTCCAGGAGCCACAACAAGAATCTCTGTCTTGGAACAGTGCTGCCCTATCTCTACATGGACCCCTCCTGCAGCCACAACAATCCTTGGCTGTTATTACCAACACTCAGTTAGCTTTGCAGTCACTTAACTACTGGAGACACACACGAGCCCCCTCAGCTTTTAGGCTTCTACAACTTCTTTAATGTTACAAATTGGATCAGGTAGAAAGGGACTAGAGTGGGTCATCTGGCCCAACCTCCCTGCTCAGGCAGTCATCCAAAAGCACATGGCACAGAGTTGTGACCAGACAGTTCTTGAATATTTTCAGTGATGGGAAGCCCACAGCTTCTCTGGGCAACCTGTTCCAGTGCATGGTTACTTATACACCAAGTACTTCCTCATTCCCAGGTGGAATTTACTGTACATCAGTTTCTGACCATTGCCTCTTGTCCTGTTACTTGACACCATCGAGCAGAGCCTGGCTTCATCTTCCTGGCACCCTCCCTTCAGATACTTATAGACATCGATGAGGTACCATCTCAGTTGTCTCTTCTGGAGAGCGAGCAGGCCCAGCTCCCTCAGCCTGTCCTCATGAGAGATGCTGCGGTCTCTTAATCTTATTTCTTGCCTTCCACTGGGCCGGTTCCAGGAGCTCCATGTTTGTCTCAGAGAGAGGAGCCCAGACCTGGACCCAACACTCCGGATGCGGTCTTTCTAGGGCTGCACAGAGCAGCAGGATCACCCCTCTGGATCTGCTCGCAACGCTCTTCATAATCCAGTATGCGAGTTTCTTTCAAAACCCCCGCGTGACGCCATCGGACACCGGCGCCCGCGAGACGGAGCCTGGCCTACGGCAGCACCCCGACACCTCCCGAGCAGCAGCACAGCGCCAGCGCCCCATCAGAGCCCAGGGCCGGCCCACGCCCCGCAGCTCGCTGCGGGCACGAACACACGGCGGCCCAGCTGCCGGAACACGCACTCGGGGCGCGCCAAACCCGCCCGGGGCGGGCGCGGGCGGGCCGGGCCCGCGGTGCGGAGCGGTGCGGGGCGCGGCGGGCGCGGGATGGCGGCGGCGCGAGGCGGATAGCAAGGACAGGCCCAGCACTCACCATGATGGCGGCAGCAGCGGCGGCTCCAGCGAAGAAAAGGCCGAGCCCGCCCCCCGCTCCGTCATAAGGCGGCGCGGGGCCCTCCCTCC
>VWZD01008777.1:1350262-1399995 GCA_013396695.1 Sakesphorus luctuosus
GCTCGGCTCGGCTCCACACCGCTCCATTCCCCTCGCCTGTCGCGGGACTGGCTTTGCCGCGCCTCCGCCGCCGGGCAGTTGATGCCGCGGCCGCTGCGAGCACACCAACGCACAGCCGTGCCCCGGGCCAGAGTCCTGCCCGGAGCGTGGCGGCGCAGCCCCTACTGGCGAGTTCCTCAGGCCTGAGGGACCTGGACCTGTTCTGCCTCTAGAAGAGGGAGCTGAGAGGGGCTCCCATCCATGTCCCTTAGTATCTAAGTGGGAATGTCAAGGGGAGGGAGCCAGGCTCTGCTTGGTGCTGCTGAGCAATAGGACACAAAGCAATGGGCAGAAACTGATACACAGGACGTTCCACCTGGACACGAGGAAGAACTTCTTTCCTGTGCGGGTGATCGCACACTGGAACAGGCTGTCCAGAGGGACTGGGGTGTCTCCCTCACTGGCGACACCCAGGACTGGCCACGGCCTCGTGCCACGCGCGCCTGGCACGGCCCTGCCCGGACAGGGCGGCGCGGCCGGTAGGGGGCGCTGCGGGCGGAGGCGGCGCGCAGGCGCAGTGCGGTGCCCCCGGCGCGTGTAACCCCCGGGCCCGGCGGGTTCCGCCGCCGCTGCCGCCGCGATGGTGAAGGAGCAGTTCAGGGAGAGCGATGTGGCCAAAAAAATGTGAGTACGGCCCATGCAGTGCCCGGGGAGGGGGGTGCGGAACCGCCGTAATTGGGACTGGGCCGGAGTTCCGTGCAGAGAACGGAGGGGGTTGTGATGGCGCGGCTTCTCCGCCGGCACGGGTTGGGCTGTGCCTGTGCCCAGCTGCGAGAGTGCCGGGAATGTAAAACACCAGCTCACCGCAGGGCAGCTTTAGTCTTTATAGTTATTTGAAAAGAGCCTGTTTCAACAGTACTGCGAATCAATTTAGCCATCTTTGCATTGCTTCCGAGTGCTTTCTTGTCCAGAGAGGGGCAGCGAAGCTGGCGAAAGGTCTGGAGCACAAGTCTTGAGAAGAGCGTCTGGGGAGCTGGGGGTGTTTAGCCAGGAGAAAAAGAGGCTCAGGGCAGACCTTACCACTCTCTACAACTACCTGAAAGCAGGGTGCAACCAGGTGAGGGTCGATCTCTTCTCCAAGGCAGTTAGAGAAAGGACAAGAGAACAGTTTTAAGCTGTGCCAGGAGAAGTTTAGGTTGGGCATGAGGAAGAATTTCTTCACCAAAAGGGTGATTCAACACTGGAATGGGCTGCCTGGGGAGATGGTGGAGTCATTGACCCTGGAGGTTTTTGAAGACTATATGTGGCATTCAGTGCCATGTTCTAGTTGGCATGGTTGTGTTTGGTCATGGGTAGGGTCTGGAAAAGATACTAGAGGTCTTTTCCAACCTCACTGAATCTGTGACACTCAGGTGTATGTATGCTTGTCATTAGAAGTGTTTCTGGCTACATGTATGCATGCCCATAAATACACGTGGAACTTTCCATCCTAGAAGCCACATCTGTTTTGGCATGAAATCTCCAGAAGAGATGCGTCAGCAAGCTCACATTCAAGTGGTTAGCAAAAACTTGTATAGTCAGGACAACCATCACTCTCCGCTGCAGTATGGAGTACTGGACCATCGCATGGTGAGGACCACTTTTTTTTCTCCAAACTCTTTTTGTGGAACTACTGAAGCGGTTAAAAGAAGTTGGGGTCACTGAAATGTACTGCTTATCCCAAATATGCACAAATGAGCCTTTCCTTGAATTTCATAGACTATTAACTGCAGTGGCAGCTACATTACTCATGTTTTTGGAGGGTTCAGGAATGCATTCTTTTAAGGCAGGAGGTGGGTTCTTTCTGCAGAGTTATTAGGAGACCCATAGATATCCATCAACACTATGCCATATCAACAGAATGCCATAATGTTGATTAGTGTGTTGCAGATCAATTTCAAGAGCTGTGTGAGTCCATGCGATTGGTGTCAGCAGGGGCTGTTTAAAAAACAAAACAAAACAAAAAAACAAAAACAAACAAAACCTCAAAACATTTTTCTTAATGGTTGGATTGAGTATAATGCTACTGACATGCTTCTGATGCTGGGGAAAAAGAGTGGGTCTGCTGTTAGAATACCTGACTAGCTTAAAAACTGTTTTATTTTGTATCTATTCAGTCAGGTACAGCTAATTTTTTTTATGTGTGTGTGTTTACTTTCTCCTAAAGGGAACCAGTGAAAAAGACCGTCCCTGTGAAACCTGTGGCAAAAGTCTGGCTGATTGTTTAGGACATTATGGGTATATTGACTTAGAACTGCCATGTTTTCATGTTGGATACTTCAAAGCTGTGATAGGCATCTTACAGGTAAATGTGATTATCATTTGTTGTCAGCTTTTAGTTTAAAAAGGAAAGTTTCAGGAAAGATAATACTTGAAAGTAATTGAGAAGGCCAAAATAAGGTTGCATTTTTAATATATATTTATGTATGTTTTCTTTTGCAAAATAAATGTATTTCAATATCAGTTTTAGTGTTGCAAATACATCTGTTTATGTTATGTAACCTCAGACTGATAAATTTAATCCATTATTTGTCTGTGGTTTGAATTAAATATATGCACTCTAACTCATCTTTAAAGACATCCCAGTAAATCAAAGTTCTGTTTGCTTCATGTGGATTTTTAAAGTCCTGCAGACCTTAGATAAGGACTTGCCTCATTTACTGTACCTTTCTTTTTCTCCCATGGTTTTTAATGCATGTTGCAATATCTGAATTGGCCTCTCAACAAGACAGTAAATGGTATTTCATTCAAAAATCTGCCCTCTGTTAAAGACATTGAGTTGTAGTTCAAGAGGTTGCATCTCTGAATGTTGAACGACTGCGTTTACATGTTTACATTTAAGATGATCTGCAAAACCTGTTGCCGTATCATGCTGTTTGAGGAAGAAAGAAAGCAGTTTTTGGATTACCTAAAGCGACCTGGCCTTACATATCTTCAGAAGAGAGGGCTAAAAAAGAAAGTGTCTGAGAAGTGCCGAAAGAAAAACACTTGTCCTTATTGTGGGGCCTTTAATGGTGAGTGTTGACTTTAGGAGTTTGTGAAGCTGTCTGCTGTAATGGTTTTCACCTTGGCAGCTGTAATAGGATCCAAATCTTGAACATGCTTGTTTGTTACACAGCTAATGGCTGCTTTCTCTGGCCTTCATTGAAAAACAGGTAATTGTATTTCTGGTGTCAGGCATATGCTTGTTCACATCTCATTTGTGTGGCTATAGACATTCTCTTAGTTGCTTGTATTGTTTCACGTTTCATGGCAGGAGCCAACAGTTGATACTTGAATAATGGCAAAGAAACCTGTTTAGCATGTTTTTAAAAGTACTGGGAGCTGTTGTCAGGAATTAATACCCTAACATAAAAGCATTGGTAGACTTTGTAATTTTGAGTGAAAAACATTTTCATCATTGTGGTAAATTGTCTTTCTTAAGATTACTCCTTCTTCAGGGCAGAGTATCTTCATAAGATTTCACATTTGGTTTTCAAAATACATCTTGCTTTTTTTCATTTACACTGATCACATTAATGCAGTTTAAGGACTTGAGGTGTTACAGATTCATAGTAGGTAGTTGATCCACAACTTAAAGCTTCAGATGCATCATCATGATGTAGACACACCAAGACATCCATACAGGAAGGTATGACTTGATTATCCTCTTGTTCTGTGAGTTTAGGAAGCTGGTTAACAAAGCTGATAAAGTTTTATTTTATTCTTGTGTTTACTGAAGGTTTAACTACGTTTGGAACTCTAGTTTACTTTTTCTAAGTGTTGGTATTGTTCTGTTCTGTTTGGTGTCTCTATAGTTTTGAAATAAAAAAGCAAGATAACTTATTTAATTGCTTGCAGGAACTGTGAAGAAGTGTGGTTTGTTGAAAATAATACATGAAAAGTACAAGACAAATAAGAAAGTTGTAGATCCAGTAGTATCTAATTTTCTACAGTCCTTTGAAACTGCCATTGAACATAACAAAGAAGTAGAACCCTTACTGGGAAGAGCTCAGGTGAATTTTTTTTATAACTTAATTTTCCACTAGTTTTTGTGCATGAAATGAAACTCCTCAAAGGTTTTCAGTGTATCAGCAAAGGTCTTGTGGTGATCCAAAGAATTCTGTATATCAAAAGATTTCATGAAGAACGTTTGTATCTATGGCAATAATGTTAAATTTGCTAAAAGGAGAAAATTAGTTCTTTTCTATGTTGTGACACATCACTTTCCACCTGTGAAGGAAGGGGATGTTCTTGGTGTTACGCTTCTATAAGCATAAATGAGGAAAATGAAGAAGAAACACAGGTTGGCATGTACATGGGGATTTACTGTAACTTCAGTATTGTTCCAATGCACAGATACTTTTTTCTTCAGATCTTATTGTTGAGAAGGAGAAAGTAAACTGTCTGTTTCATGAAGCTTTGCATTGTATGCAGTTTTGTTTCCTTCTGCTCTTTGCAAGCTGGAAAGATCTCCAAGTACATCCGTGAATAAAAAAAGCAGTGAATATCTGGAGTTTCTTATGCTACAGCAGTAGCTGCTCTAAGAAAAGAAAGTTTTGAAAAATAATCTAGAAAGTACTGTAATTCATTTGAGTTTCTACTAATAAAATTAATACAATGTAGTGTAAGTTTGTTCTGGGATGTTAATTGAGTTGCTTTGTGTTATTATCTATGAAATATTATTGGTTAACCCTTAAGAAGAGATAGTAACATGATAAGTACATATAGGGGAAAAAACATAAGGAAAGAATATAGCAAGTTAGCATCTGAGATGCTAAAAACATTGATTCAGAATAAATAAACCCAACCATAGCTTTGTTTACATGAATAATTCTCTCTTTGCCTTTGAGAAATACTTCCTTTTTGAACATCAGTAAATAAAGGGGGGAGGCAAGCACTGAAAATTGACATGATGGCTTCTCCCCTTTTTTCCAATGGATTTTGTAGGAAAACTTGAATCCTTTGGTAGTATTGAACCTCTTTAAAAGAATCCTAGCAGAAGACATTCCTCTACTTCTAATGAACCCAGAAGCAGGTAAACCTTCAGATTTGATCCTCACACGACTCTTGGTGCCTCCACTGTGTATCAGACCCTCTGTCGTGAGTGACTTGAAGTCTGGCACCAATGAAGATGACTTGACAATGAAGCTGACAGAGATAATTTTTCTCAATGATGTAATAAAAAAGGTCAGTCACTCTTCAAACTCTGAAACGGTTACCTGTGCAAAGATTTGGTTAGGGCTGAATATAGCAAATGCGCTTACTGCTTACACTCTGGTGCTGTATTTCTATGTTGTTACGGATTTTATTGAAAGAAAGAAAAAAAGCTTGCTTCAGATGAAGCTGGCTGACTGGCTGCTGGCAGTTTAGGATCTGCTGGGATTTCTGTTGGAAAAGTTTTTTCATTTCAGCTCTCATCTGCTGACTTCACCCCCTTATGAAACTTCAAGTGGTCACTTTCAATGAAAATACTACACCTATTGATTTGTGGGTTTGGTTTGGGTTTTTTGCTTGTAGCCCTTCCTCTTTATTTACTGCATCTTTGTCCTTTCTTTATTTCTATTCTTAAGAAGTAAGATTTCATTTAGCTTGATTATCAAATTGAAACTAGAAGTAAATTTGACCATTTGTTGTTTGTTTAGAATAGCACTTCTACCAGACTAATACATGCTTTTCAAAACTGATCTTTTGTCAGGCAGACAAAATCAATTGAGTGCTAACTCTCCCTGATTGAAAAATTAGTAACTACTGGTGATTTTCCTGACTGTTAAGTTATATTAGCTTAAGTGGGTTGGGAAAAATATAATTGAAACAAATACCTACTTTTGTGAGTGTTTGTCCAAAGCCCATGTTAGTCAAAAGAACTTTTTCTCTGTGTTCTCTTGTGACTGGCTTTTTGCTATAGCAATATGCATCCTGTTACAAAGTTATTTTGCCTTTTTTGTTCCAGTGTATGGAAGTTTCTTAATGTTACTTGCAAAAGAAAAAGTTGTACTCAGGAAATTTTTTCTGCTAGTTTAATATGTGTATATTTATTTTCTGAACGGAATGACTATTTTGTTTAGCATAGGATATCAGGAGCCAAAACACAGATGATTATGGAAGACTGGGACTTTCTTCAGCTGCAGTGTGCCCTGTACATTAATAGTGAGCTCTCAGGAATTCCTCTCAACATGGCACCTAAAAAATGGACCAGAGGTTTTGTTCAGAGGCTTAAAGGAAAACAAGGTTTGTCTAGAAAGATGGTTTTAATTATTTTCTTTTAATTTGTGTCACAAATAACTTGCTATTGCCAAGTGTCTCTCTGCTACCATTGTGTTGCACTTCTGTGCTGTACCTTAAAGGATGTTCTGTCTTAACAGATGACATTTTGAAAACAATTTTTAATAAAAGAGTTTTAACTTGTTTATTTTGCTAGGTCGATTTAGAGGTAATCTGTCTGGAAAGCGAGTGGATTTTTCTGGCAGAACAGTAATTTCACCTGATCCTAACTTAAGAATAGATGAAGTAGCAGTGCCTATTCATGTTGCTAAAATATTGACCTTTCCTGAAAAGGTAAGTAGTACAGAATCAAAACTTTTCCTATGCTTTCTTTTTTTCAGACCAGACCTCAGTGTTGTTTCTTTGTAACCTTTCTGTAAAAGGGAGTGAACATGTATTGTATACTTTTTGAAAGGTCATTCAGTGGTGCTTTCCCAGTTGTTGCTGCTGACAATGAAGGTGGTAATGTTGGATACAGGCAAGTGCTGAGGAGCCACGTGTTACAAGCAGTGAGCTATCTAGAGGGAAGAGTTTTGCTTCGTATTTTTAATTCCTACATGGCTTGATTGTGTGTTGGTGTATCTGTCTAAGGAGTGGTTGGGTATTTTTATTTCTAAGTTTACCACTCAGATTGTAATTTCATTTCGCTCCAATACTATCTTTAAAGATAGGCTTATGTTTTCCTCCTCTCTTCCCTCCTGTCTGTTCCCTGGGCAGCTGGAGGCTGTGAGGGGGGATTATCAGTGAAGCCTGAAGTTTGAAAACACAAAATCCACCAGTAAAAACAAGAGAACCTGAAACTTGTTTTGTTTGTTTCTGATTGAAGTCTTTATGCAACAGGTGAACAAAGCAAATATTAATTTTATGAGGAAACTTGTTTGTAATGGTCCTGATGTTCATCCTGGAGCCAACTTCATACAGCAAAGGCACACCCAAATGAAAAGGTATCATGCTTTTCTGTAATGACTCACTTTTTATTTCTCCCCATTAACTTGTTCTTACTGCTTTGTGAAATCAGTTAGATCTACAGGGATTAAAATAAAAGGCAGTAGCAAAAGAATTGTCTTTATATTCTCGGGTTAAGTGTAAATTTTTTTCTGAACAATTTGTTATATTTAATATGAACTGTGCTTACTGATGATAACAATCTGCAATTATATTTGTAATTTTTATGACAAATTACATATATCTTAGTTGAAAGAGGGGATGTAGTACAGACATGAATGAAAACAGGTGGTCTTCAAAAAGTTGTACGGCCTGCTTTTATATGAGAGCTAATCTGCAGTCAGCTTATGGGTATTAAGAGGGGATAATACATAAGTTAAACTTCCTATATACTCTGATACAGCTGAAACAAATTCAGTTTTTATAAATGGGCTTTTTTCTTACTTACTGTCCTTATTATTGTAGCTTTGTCAACTGATGTCAAAATACATTCATTACTTAAAAATAGCAGCAGGACTGATGTTTAGTTATTCAATCCATATCAGTTTTGTCTTCTAATTATTGTCATACGAATACTCAGCAGTTAATGGAAAAGCTTGCATTATAAACACAGAATTAATTTTTAGTTGTCTTTACATCTACTGTTTGGATTTCTTCTGACTCCATGCCTGTATGTTACTAATAAGATTTTTGAAATACGGAAACCGAGAAAAGATGGCCCAGGAGCTGAAATTTGGTGATATTGTGGAACGACACCTTATAGATGGTGACATAGTCCTGTTCAACCGACAGCCCTCTCTTCACAAGCTGAGCATCATGGCTCACATTGTAAGTGCACGTGGTCTAACACAGAGGTAGGGCATTCCTGAATATTAGGTGGTTTATCTTTGGTGTTACTGTCTTACATGAGCAAAAGTAAACAGTGTCTTCTGAAATAGGGTATGAGTACCAGCATGAATACAGTGCAGTTGTGCCTCTGCATGTGAATTGATGTGTACCTGGATTAGCTGTCTTGACACTTCTGTAAATAGCCATAATTGACCTTGGTATCTGTTCTTGTCTGAGCATTTCATTTTTGTAGAGTTGATGTGATCTCTACAGAGCATATTGTCTTCTATGCTTTGTATAAATTCTTCATAATTAAAATAATTAGCTAAGTTTCTGTAATATAACCTGAGTACAATTTCCATCAGTTCCTACTTGAGTTAAATTGTATAATCAGCCTGTAATATAAAGAAAAAATAAAGACTACGAGTAAGCACTTGTTCGTGGCTTCTCATCTTTAGCCATGCTTGACTGTATGTGCATCACTTCTTTTTTTGCCGTTTCCAGGCTAGAGTAAAACCTCATAGGACATTCAGATTCAATGAATGTGTCTGCACACCATACAATGCAGACTTTGATGGAGATGAGATGAACCTTCACCTTCCTCAGACAGAAGAAGCAAAAGCAGAAGCACTTGTTTTAATGGGGGTAAGTTGATAATGTTTGGGTTGGGATTTTGCTAGTGACAGATGGGGTGAGCCCCATATTTCCTTACTTACCTGTGAAATCAGAAATATTATCTAGATTACTGGGTGTGGATAATTTGCAACTTGGGAGCTGTGTGGAAACTCTGCAAAAGGGAATTTAGAATAAATTAGGATGGTAGCCTAGGAGACTTAAGTTTAACATCTGTGGAAAATCCAGTGGTTTTAAGTAGGTAGATGTCATTAGTATGTTTCTGCCTGACTGTCTTTAAGGATGCTACCAGCTTAAGGATGGCTGTTACCAGCAGATACTGCTTTATCTGACAGCTGGGATATTAAATGTCAGATGGACAGACCACCTGGAAGTGAGGCAGCAACACAGGGCTTGTACTGGAGAAGAGAGTTTACCAGAGAAGGCAGGAGACAGTAGGCCCTTAGGATAGAGTCAGAAAGGGAGAAGGGAGGGTAGAGAAATAGGGATCTGATGGTTGCAAACTTTGCTCTGTGGTGTCAAAGTAGAATCAGTAGCATCAAAGTGAATTTTCCTGTGCATTGCTACTTTTGGGTGACTAAATGCCACTGCTGCTTCAAATGTACCCACACAGCTGTTGGCTGCAGCATGTATGGGCTCACTGAACTGATTTGTGAGCTAAACCACCCCCAGCCCCCAGGTGTGTGGTTCAGGTCTGTGTGGGCCCATGTTCGGCAAAACTTCTGCACAGGTGGGGGTGATTAACTGGAGCAGTAATCTGAGTAAAACAAGAACGTGGGTCTAGTGGATTGATTGTTACCTATCAGTAGGGATCACACAACCTGCAGTATTCCAGTCACTGCTAGTAGAACCTCTTTTGTCCCTTCCCAGGTTCTCAAAGCTAGGTTGTCTTCCCTTCCCTGTCCCTACAAAACAACTCAAGTTGATTGCAACTTCTGCTTTGGAAACAGAATATGTAATTTCCATTAGCTATTCTATGACTATTCCTTAATTGTTAATAAATGTGCACGGACTGTAGTGAACTGGAACTTCTGTTTTACTTTGTCTATCTTTTTGAAGCAAGCTGTACTTTCATTTAGAATAAGCGTTGGCCATTTTTACTACAATACATATCTTAAATGGTAAAGTTTTGTTTTGAATAGCAGATGGGATTATCAGTGTCTTTAAATATATTTTGTTGTATCATATAGACTAAAGCAAACTTGGTAACACCAAGAAATGGAGAACCTCTTATTGCTGCTATTCAGGATTTTCTTACAGGTATGTATATAAGCTTGTTTCAGAGCTGTATAATTTAGGTTTATCCTTCGGAATCACTTCCCTCTTTTCCAGAATTTTTCTATATTAATTAAAAAAATGTCTCCTTTTACAAGTCAAAGTGACATGATGAAATAGGGCCGTTGTTTGTCTGAAATACAGTGATGTCCTCAGAGTGGCTTCTGACACTGTCTACCTTTGTAGCTACAATTATTACCTTTGTATATGTTTTGCAGTGTTTTTCTGCAAATGAATATTAATAAAACAGCTTATGATTATGGTAGAGGAGTTGATTTCATTCAGTAAAAATTAGTTGTAACCTACAGTAAGTACCTTTAATGTCCTTAATTCTTTGAGAATTGTCCAATGAACATAAGGAAGAAAGTGTACAAAACTAAATCCCGAGGCCTTATTTTCACTGATGGGATAGAGTCAGAGACAGAGAATAGATTATAGAAATGCACTGTTTCTCATTTTTAGAAATTTGGTGTGGAGCAATTAAAAAAAATTCTGTAAAGGATTTACAACTGAAGCTGTCTAAACTAATGTCATTTTACATAGTAAGTAGCTAACTAGTATTAAAATGAAGTAATCACATTGAATATGCAATAGCTTTTAAATTTAATTTCTTCTGTCTTAATCCTTTTGTACATGCCAGGTGCCTATCTTCTTACATTAAAAGATACCTTTTTTGATCGAGCCAAAGCCTGTCAAATTATTGCTTCTATCCTGGTTGGCAAGGATGAAAAGATTAAAGTTCGCCTTCCACCCCCAGCAATTCTGAAGGTGTGTCAAAATATTTTTTTCATATTACTAAGACTTTCTCTGTTGTGTGTTCTTGACCCCTGGTGATGTCTCAGCAGACAGTTCTTAGTCTCTGACATTAGTTTTGCACGAGATTTTGCATTTGTAAAGTGCAAGGATCAGAATTTGAGGTTAAAGCTATGCAAAAGTGGTTTGTTGGTTCCTGATGCCTAAATGGTGTCCACCTTGCTGGTGCAGTCCAGGTGCAGGATCCCTTCAGGCTGCAAACATGGCTGTGCTGCTATCCTGCTGCTGTGACACAGCTCTCTTGGCTGCTAGTGGCCAGTAGAAAATACATAGGTTTTAGTAACTTCACTGTTACTGACTGTGCAGACCATGGGGCTAAGTGGGGAAATTGTTATTCTTTGGGTGCCTCAAGTAAGGTCCTGAAATGCTCAACAGTTCAAGGTTCAGGAGATAGGAGGTGGAAACCTGAGAAAGAGTATGTTTTAATTATGTTAAAGGTTAAAGAGGATGAGAGCTATGTGATTTGTTTGTTTGCAGGGTTTGCTTTTTCCTTTGTTACATCATGTACATGAAACATTAAGGGCAGAGTATTTGTGTATCTTTTACAAACTTTGTAGAGAGTTTCAGTATCCTTTATTAGATTACAGTATGTTAAGCCTTTGTTCATATACATTTGAGGGTGTTTGATTAATTTGGTATTTGAGGCAAACAGGATTGTTTGATAGAGTTGGTACATTTTACAGTTTGTTAAATACTAAGTGTTGGTGTATACCGTTTTATATCCTTTATTTAATTTCAAAATAATGAGTTTAATTTGGGGGAGTTCAGAAAGTGAAATGGAAATATCAGTGAATAATATAATTTAAAGCAAAGTCAGGGTATTTATGAGCAGTATCTAATATGAATTTCATAAATTTATATGAGCTTTTGTGAATAGCTAAGAGCAATGATTCTTTGACTGCTTCTGTCACTCCAAATGAATAATTTTAGTGTTACCTGTGACAGTTTCTTACATCTAACTCCAGCTGAGGGGAGTATGTAATTATATGAATCTCTAAACTCCTAAATTTTAAACGAAAGTCACTATATAAAGAAGGAATTGTAAATGTTGCAGTGCTTTGAGGAGTTAAATGACAGCAGCAGAATCTTTTGGGGTTGTTTTTCATTTCTAATCAGAAAGGGAAACATGTCAGTAAGAGAGAGCAATAGAGCATGTTTCTCTAAATGCATGCACATACCTGATGTAAAGGATAACTGTTCTGCGCTCAGGTTTTCAAACTATAGAAGTGCATAATACTTGTTTATTCAAAGGAACAGTACTGTGCGCTTCTACGAGTATGGTGGGTGCTCTGTAGAAAGGTTCTGTATATAAAACCATTTTACAGTTAAATTCTTGATTATTGTTTTACTGTAGTTATAGCATGAATTTGTAATCCTAATTCTTCTCTTTCTGTTTCTCTAAGCCTGTAACACTCTGGACAGGAAAACAGGTTTTCAGCCTCATTCTCAAACCCAGTGATGATTGTCCTGTAAAAGCCAACCTACGAACAAAGGGCAAACAGTATTGTGGCAAAGGGGAGGACTTGTGTTGCAATGATTCTTGTGAGTGACACTTCTAAAGCTATATTTTTGAAGTCTTCAAAGAAACTCTAGCTGTCACTGAGTTCACTGTAGGAGTTAAAGTGGTATTTCACCTAAATGTTTTTGAAATGAAAGATAAAATTACATGTTTTTTCTCAAAAGTTGAAGTCATGCTGAACACCAAAGATTTGGTGTTTCCTTAAAATGTTTTCTGTATGATGTAGCCTTTTTATGACTCTAATATGGTATTTGAAGGTGAGAGAGAGAGAAAAGCTAAGAAGCTTAGGAAGGGTTTGTGCAGAGGGCAAATGGAAAACTTTGGTATCTTAAGTGGGGGTAGTAATACAGAGGTTAGAAGACAAACAGTGAAAGGAGTTATGACATTAAGGGAAGATAGGAATCCCTAGGATATCAAGCTATCTGTGTCCTTCCAGTTAGAGAAGTCAGAGTGCCAGATGGAATGCAAAGCACCAGAGTTGAAAAGGCTGTAGGAGATGAGCAAGACGTTCCTTATAATTGAACATCCATATAGTAACTGTTGGAAAGGAACTTGAGCAGGCAGGATTAGGCTGGCTCCTTGCTGCTCAAAAGTGTAAGTTGAGGAACCATTGATTTATGGTAATTCTATTATGCCATGTTGGTGTGAGAAAGAATTTCCCAATTAGCACTCAGATCCACTCTACAGCAAACTCTGACTGATTTCTGTAGAAGGTAGAACCACCCTGTGGTTGTGAAGTTCCTTATAAATGTAGTAGAACAATTGTTTTCAGCCTCTAAATATTGTGGGATGAAATGCCACAAAATAGTTCTGCTCACACTTGCGTGAACTTAAGCCATCTTTTTTGCTTCCCAATATATTCATTCCAGGAAGTATGGGAAGAATTTCCATTTTCAGAGTTTGACAGGAACACATGATGCAGAGAACTTCTGGATTTCGTTGTTGATTGTGTTCAGTTTTCTGAAAAAAAATAATTTCTGAAGGCATACTAATCTTGTTTAGAAAATTCTCTGCAAATTCTCCAAAGATTCAAAAAATTCTGTTATCATGTTTTGATTTTATATCATGGTTTTTATTTTACATAAGTGGTAGAGCAGTGACTTGTGGTTCAAGAAGATGGTTACCTAAATTCACATTGAAAATACTGAGCATGGAGTACAGTGTGCAAACATCTACAGTGTTCTGCATAAAATGGTTTAAATTTGATCCATCTATGTATGCCAATTAGTTCAAGATTAAAGCTTAGAAGGAAGATTCAATGCCTGAAACAGAACATTCCTAATGAAAGAAAAAAAGGTAATCTAAGAGAGGCAGCATGTCCAGGCCTAAAGGCAAGATAGATGTTGTTATGCTTTGGTTGTAACTAAAGGGGCTTAGGAGTCTCCTGTGTCTTCTAACTTCAAGCCATGCCTCCAGAGGGGATTGGGTTGAACTGGATATGAGAATCTTCAAATAAGAGAACTGTAACTTTATGAATTTTTTTTGCTCTGCTTTATAAATATAAAAAAAAAAAGCATTGTTTTATTATCCATGATTGAGGACTTTATTTCTGGACAGATAAAATTGATTGAAGACTTTATTCTGATTAATCAAGTTTATTTTTAGATTTTTACCAAAAAACATTATTCACCATGTTTCTCAATTGTTTATTTGGATGCAGTTGCCTTGCTAAGGAGGACAGGAAATAACTTTATTTGGTAAGGTCAGGTTGTAGGCTATTCCCCTTACACCACTTAATCATGTACTTCTGCAGATACATTAAATACATGTCTTTGTTTTTTTTCCTTTAATGAACAGAGCTTTTGTCTAAAAATTCTCTCCATAAGCCATTACTAGTGGTTAGTTTATGTTTTAGAAAATGGGTGAATTCTTTTTGCCTTTTTATTTCCAGATGTCACAATTCAAAACAGTGAGTTAATGAGTGGCAGTATGGACAAAGGAACATTAGGTTCGGGATCGAAGAACAACATCTTCTACATCTTGCTGAGAGACTGGGGACAGGTAGAAGCTGCGGATGCCATGTCACGTCTGGCCAGACTTGCTCCAGTCTATCTCTGTAAGTACCTTGCCTTTGTACGTTAATGCGGAAATACAGAGCAACCAAGATTTTTTGCTTCAAATGTGACATACTGTGCTTAAAAAAAATAGCTATTTGTGAGGCTGGCAGGCAGTGAAGCCACTGATTGTGCTTATGTAATGCTTTTGTGATGGTCACATGATGGGTGGCAAAAATAAAAGTTCCCAGTGATAGTATTTTCTGGGTTTAATTTGTTTTCTCTATGAGATTAAGCTGTCATTTTTTTTAATAATAGCTAATCGTGGCTTTTCAATTGGAATTGGTGATGTAACCCCTGGTCAAGGCCTGCTAAAAGCTAAATATGAACTCCTGAATGCTGGCTATAAGAAATGTGATGAATATATTGAAGCTCTGAACACTGGCAAGCTACAGCAGCAGCCTGGTTGTACTGCAGAGGAGACATTAGAGGTAAAATTTTTAATTTAAATCACTATACATTTAGAGACTTTGCAAATATATTCATGTACATTGTAAAGTGTAAAGTTGTCTTCTGAAGCCTAAAAGTACAAGCCAGTACATTCCGTGGGCGTGCAGCTTGAGCTGAGTCTATATAGACTTAACATTAAGATGTTTATGTGTATCTAAAAATGTTAGCTAAACACTTAACAACTGATATCCTCCCTCTAAGATATACTGGACTGATAAAAGGGAATAAAATGACATAGGTAACTGGAATGGAGTTGATTGCATTTATCAAAATTTGCTAAGTTAACAAACTACAGTAACAGTAAAGAATGTGATCCAAGAAGTAAAACATTTCTTTGATTGTAGATCTTAATGCAAGTGTTATCTTGCCTTTACTGGGGTAAAAATTAGGTGGAATTGGGTTATGCTGGGCTTTTTCTTTTTTCATTTGAAATTTTGATGAAGAGCAATGAACGTTGCCCAAAAGCTTTCTGACTTAATCAAGTCAGCTAAAAACACTTTTTGTCATATTTAATGATTTTATACATTCCTGTTCTTGGCTGCCTGGTGTCTATTTTATACCTTTAAAAATGTTGAAAGGAAAAAAAAAACCCCAAACATCACCACCACCCAACCAGACAACTTCTCCCTGTGATGAAGTTCTGCCACAGTTTGCCAATTTGAAGTGGAATTCTGGCTGAAAGAAGCAACTTCAGTCTTTTCCACTCTTCCTTTTTTTGAACACCTGTGTATGTCCTAGAATGTTTTTGGATACAGTTATGTTTGTGATAGTTGGAGATCCAAGCATTGTACTCTCTGAGAGCAGTCAAAAGATCGGGGGGGTTTTGTGGTAATCTTTGATGTAGTGTAGTGTCTTAGATCTTAATGCAGTGTTCTATTTAGGTGAAGTTTGTGCTGCTGGTAAGAGATTGTCATGTTCCTGGATATCCCAACAAAGATATTTTGTGCAGCAACCTAGAATTCTGCAAGTTAGAATTTTAAATGGTTTTACCCAAAGCAATTATGAGGTTTCTTTATGGTATTTTGAGTTGCCTTTGACTACTGAAGGTGTCACTGGGAGTGATAGAGTACTGTTTGTGTATATATTTTTTAACAAATACTGAACCTCTGAAATATTGGATTTCAGGCATTAATCCTTAAAGAACTCTCTGTCATCAGAGATCATGCTGGCAGTGCCTGTCTCAGAGAACTGGACAAGAGCAACAGTCCCCTTATCATGGCTCTCTGTGGTTCTAAAGGTACGGGTAGCTGAACTTTGTGTGTACGTTGCTCACTCCATCACTGCTGTGAAAATTACTTGTTCATTTTTATAGCTTGTTTTATACTGTCACTTAAGTGACTCAGTATGTTCAGGTTTGTTACAGAATTTTTTTAATCTTTAAATTTTTAATACAAGTTGAATAACATTGAAACTTTAGATGTTCTTAAGACTTTAATTCATCAGTAAAAACTTTTCAGTTACATGTCTACTTGAAGCATTTATATCACATACTAAAATCAACTGTAAATTACATATTCAGAATTGGAATTAATATTTCCTAGAATCATGGAATTATTTGGAAGGGACCTTAAAGACCATCTAGTTTCCAACCCGCTGCAGTGAGGGGTGTCACTGGACCAGGATGGGATATCCACAACTTCTCTGAGTAACCTGTTCCAGTCCACCATCACAGTGAAGAATTTCTTCCTGGTGTTTAATCTAAACCTACCCTCTGTCAGCTTAAAGTCATTTTTCCTTGTTCTGTAACTACATGTTCTTGTGTGAAGTCCTTCTCTGGCTTTCTTGTAGGCCCTTTTTAGGTACTAGAAAGTGCTGTGAGGTCTCCCAAATTCTTCTCTGAGCTTTCCTTTCTGTTTTACGAGAACTTGAAGAAATTACTTAACCATTTGCCTTTTTTTATTGTGTCTAATAAATTGTGGAAAGCCTCATGGTGACATGTTATGTTCTGAAGAAATACTGAAATGTAAGAAGAATATATTAAGTGTATAATCTGGGGGAGGAGAGATGGGGAGGCATCATTTACCAATGTATTCAGCAAGTAAAACTTTTGAGTTAGTGACTTAATTTTTTTGAGACTTGATTTGTTCTAGGAATCTTGGTAGATACTGATACCTTTATGAAAAATGTGGTTATTGAAGAAACTGTGGAGCAAAATATGTAGGTTAGGATCACGGGCTGTATAAAACACTGTCCATAACACAAACTAGGATAATATAAGGACTGTAGTCAAATAGTGGGGGCGTCTGTGACCCAAAGGAAAAAAAAAATAAAAATTGTTGGCTGTATCATAGACTTAATTTTCAACCTCTGCATAAATGTTGAAATTAACAGGACAAGTAACAGAAAAGCTTCTTTAACTTTTGCAGTTCTAAGTGGTTTTTTGACAAGTTATGAGGCTAAGCAATAGATCTTTATGGAAGGGAAGGTAGCTCATCAGGGAAGCAGTATATTCCTCATTTGTGAGTGTGATGGTTTGTTTCCCTTTCTTTCCTTTTCAGGCTCCTTCATTAATATATCCCAGATGATTGCTTGTGTAGGGCAGCAGGCAATCAGTGGGTCCCGAGTTCCTGATGGATTTGAGAACAGATCCTTACCTCACTTTGAGAAGCATTCTAAGGTAATTGTGTATGTCTACAGTAGACTGTGAAGAAGAGTGAAATGAATTTCCTTAAGCCAGCTTGAGAAGGATGTGTTGGAAGGATGTGGGAGACTGAAGGACAAAGATCACATAAGGTCAATGTAAAATGTTTTGAGCAAGATTTGGAAGTTAACAATAGTGTTCTAAATTGTCGTAGAATGTCTAGTTAGCTTGAATTTTTACAGCTAAACCTTGCTTTGACCTTTCCACTGTAGTAAAGTGGTTCTGATGATACATTTTTGGTTCTCTTGAGAATCCTAAAGATAATTTGTTAAAGTTTCTCTCTTGTGTTATGTTTGACTGCACTAATACTTTTCAGGACAACTACTGTGTGTGGGGGTATCTTTAGACAGGTGAGACATGCCAGATAAACCTTTCTGGAGTCTGGGTTGGTTTTTTTCCTTTTTTTTCACCAGAATAGGTATCATGGGTTACTCTCAATGTTTCATGTTTGAGTTCAGTCCTTTTGGTCCTACATGAAGTACTTGTTTAATATGATTCATGAGGATTAATTTCTTTAAATTGGTATTTGAAATCTAATGAACAGTAAAGAAGGTTCCAAATTTCCACTTCAGAGTTCTGTAACATAACTGAATAAATAGAAAAGAAACAATACAACATGGATTAGATGACAAGGTAAAAGTTAAAATTTAGCTCTAGCTTTTTTACTTGTTTAGAAAGCACTGCCTGTTAAATAATAGCAAAAAGTGATTTTCTAAGATGAAGCTCTGATCATGGGGGCAGTTTGATGTTACTTGACTTCACAGAATGCCTGTGTAAAGTTCACAGGCAGGAACCTTCCTCACTAGTGAAACCAAACCACTCAAAAGAATTTATTGTATACATATCTTCAGCCATATTTTTTCCTGGGTTCCTTAGTCTTCATTACTGAAATACCTTTGTGCTACTATTGCAAAATGAGTATTCTTAGTTGCCTTTTCTTGCAAGTTTAAAGGAGTCTGAAGCATTATAAGTTGATATAGTGTTTGCAAGGGATGCTAGAAGTGTGATAAAGTTTTTAGGGAGAAGGAGAAAGTCTGTTATATTAGTTTGGAAGAACTAGGCAAGGGTTTTTGAAGCCTTTATACAGATCTACGACATAAACATGGAAACTTGGGATGTACATTGCATTTTAACTGTGTTTTTCCCACTCTTTGTAGCTCCCTGCAGCAAAAGGCTTTGTTGCTAACAGCTTCTATTCTGGGTTGACTCCCACTGAATTTTTTTTCCATACAATGGCGGGTCGAGAAGGTCTGGTTGACACAGCTGTAAAAACAGCTGAAACTGGATATATGCAGGTAACTGTCAGTGGAGTGGGGGTTTTGTCAGTCTTGCAAAATGGGGATGTTTCTCCTGCGCATGTTGAGGTGACGGGCTGGGGAGAGGTGCATACATTGCATGTGTGTGTGTGTTTTCAGTGTAACGGAGTAATTTATACTATGAAATACATGGGTTGGCTCTGTTCTGCATCAGAGGTGAGGTTAATAAGAGACCTCAGGCCATGGTACAGTAACATGCTTGTATTAAGCTGTTTCCTCTCAAATATGGGTTGTAAAAACCCTTGTTCTGTGGAATTACAGATAACTAATTTCTATGTAGTGTGTTCCTAAAACTGATGTGAATGATGACAGAAATGTGGCTAAAACTCGCTTTCAGTGTCTGTCCTCTCTAGGTAACAGGCACCTTTGGCCATATAGACTTAAACTAGTTCTGTAAGATATTAGTGTCTTTTGCTGTACCTTCTGTGAAAATAAATGTTCCTCCAGCAAAGCTTCTTGCTGCTGTGAGCAGCCTTAGGACTTCCGTGCAAATATTTAAGTAGTATTGAAAGTAGAGCACTCTTTTCAGTGTAGCAGGCTGTAGAAAAGCCAAGATAATTTGTCTGCTTATGACTGTGTCAGATTTATTTCCTGAGTCCAGTGTCTATACTTGTAATCCAAATCAATAGCTATTTTTAAAACGGTCCATTTTACTTTCTTTGCACATTTTTTTTTCCTTCAGAGGCGGCTGGTAAAATCACTTGAAGATCTTTGCTCACAATATGACTTAACAGTCAGAAGTTCTACGGGGGACATTATACAGTTTATTTATGGAGGAGATGGCTTGGATCCTGCAGCTATGGAAGGGAAGGATGAACCTCTGGAATTCAAACGAGTTCTAGACAATATCAGGGTAAGGATTGCTGAAATCCTTGTTGGAAATGTAAAAAGACTATTAAGCATGTAGGAGGAAGTAGTGAATTACGGGGAAAACGGTTTCAGTTGAAGTATTTATTTTTAAATTACTAGTTTGGAGAGGTCCTGTTCAGTCTTTCAGCATCTGTATATTAAGAGTAATAGATGTTTTTTTTACAATGGAACAGAAGCAATTAGGACTAGACTATGTACAAGCTGTGAAAAGTAAGATTTTTTTTTCTTTTCTGCACTTAAACATAGTTTTAGGGCCTAGTATCCAACTCGCTAGATAAATTACCACTGGCTTATTTGAGTACTGATTTGTTACATTGCACAAAATAATTCCTTATTAAATCAAGGCATGCATGTTCTTTGTGTTTAACTGGCTGCTGTGTTGTTCGGTAACTCTGTGGATATATTGTAGTCTTTGAAGACCTGTATTGTTTGGGTTTGGTTTTGTGGCTGGTTGGTTGGTGTATTATGACCCCCCTCAGAGAAAAACCTTTTGCTGAAATAACTGTTCGGATTTCTGTAATATGAGTGTAATAAATGAATAGAACTAGAAATGTCTGTATATACCTCATATTTATACAAGTAAGTAGAACTGTATGTGCCTCTTCTGTTCACAAGAGTCTGGTATAGTGTAGTAAAACAAAAACAGCCAAACAAAACCCCCCAACAAACAGACTACAAAAAACCACAACCAAAACTAAAGAATGGTGTTACTCAATTCTATGTATCTCTATTCTCTGTCTTTAAAATGAAGTTTTTGTGTATGTGTTTATGTGAAGTAATATTTTTTTTTCCTCTTAAGGCTGTATATCCGTGCCGAAGTGAACCAGCTCTTAGTAAAAATGAACTGGTGTTAACATCTGAGTCCATCATGAAGAAGAATGAATTCCTTTGCTGTCAAGACAGTTTTCTGCAGGTAATTACCTCACTTTCTTAGCCCACTGTTGTTAACTTGTCCTTATCAATTAAGGAAATTAAATAAAACAGTCTCACCAATCTGATGAAGGAACAGCTGAATTTTATGTGTTAGGAGCATGAGCAGTGATTTGTTCAGTAATGTATTTCTGTACATTTTAGGGTGGGGAACTAGGACTAGTAATTTTAATTATTATGGTAATTGTTCACCACAGGAATACTAGAAATGAGAGAAAAATCTAGTTATTTTTTAGTAGAAGTTGATCTGAGATCTTTCTGGCATTTGTTTTCCATATCAAGATGGTACAGCAATTGGATGTCAGAAATTAAATAATACTTCTTGGCTCTGTGCAAGAAACCACTAGGACTGAGTATCATGCTCTGTTTATTATTCATATGTTTTGATATTATCAATTTTCTGAATAACTGTTTTTCCTCATTAGCTTCTTTCCTGTAGTGGAAACTCCACCTATATGCTTCTATACAGACACACACACACACACATTCTTCTATACCTGGCTTGCTTATGAAACTAGCACAGCAAAAAAACTTGTCATACAAACTGCTTTGCTGAACAGAGCTTTGGGCTCTGGAGACTACTTACATGTCTTTTCAGGATGAGTGAATGGTCACATGACTGCTTGCACATTGAATTCTAAAAGCTGATTTGTTTGAAAGAGCATCAGGCCATTTTAATATTTATGAGAGCAAGCACTCAGCAGAGTTCTTTGGGAGTCAGTGATAAAAACTGCAGAATTAACCTTACCTTCATGTTAAGCTGCTACTTTGATGAAACTGCTGAATGTAATGACCTGTGTTTGAAGGGTTTATTTTAAATAGATCTGAGTGCCTCAGTAGAAGGTAAACCTGATTTGCACTTCCATTAGTAGAGTGGAATTGAAAAAATAGTTACATCCATATTTGAAATATACTGTAAATCTTAACTGCATCCCTGAAGATAAAAAATAGTCTTTTAATATCAGAGTTTGGGAGTAAAGCTGTTATTTGAAGTATATATATCTTTAGCCATATTTGGAAAATAATTGTTACTAATTTCAGAAGCACAGGTATGACTACATTACCCTAGTGATAATTAGTTTGACTTGGGATTTTTAAGTTTTAGATAGTTAAATTTTCTTCTTTCCTTTTTTTTTCTGTTCATCTTTGAAGGCATTAACTGAGACAGGTTATGAAAAATATAACGAGGTAATTGTAGCATGTGTGTGCACTGTGTGAGCATTAATGTTAGTGCTTTTTAGATAAAGCTGTGTGTATAGTGCTAAAGTAACTGATTAGCATATATACATTACTGCTTGTTAATTTATGATGTAGGTGTTCATCACAATAATTTAACCTTTTCTATGGTGAAAACTATGACACATGAATTAATCCCCATAGTTATACTTAAGGATTTTGTGGAAGCTTTCTTTCAGTATTGACTGTTCTTTCTAAAAGTTATTCTTTCAACCTTTAGGGGTATTAGTGTGTTTTACTGGTGTTTTCCTATCCCTTCGTCTACTTTTCCATTCCAGGACAGAGATGATACTTATTGCTGTTATTTTAGCAGGAAGTTGCTATAATGGGCTTATCCACTTTTGTCCAGAGCACAGTATGTCTAAATAGCCTTTTCCAAACAGACCAGCATTCATTCTGCCTGCTCTGTGCCCTTGCCGGAGGGAATTCAACTGATGAAAAAGCAGATTGTTGGCTGACACAGTTTGAATTGCATTAATGTTTTAACGTATTTGAGTATATTAAGATACAGGTGAAGGGAAATTTTTGTTTTCTTCTTATTGGAATTGGGGGAGTATTTAGAAACCCTCTCAATTAAAAAAACTTCAGTTTTTTTGTTTTGAAGAAGATAGAATATGAGTGCTGGGAGTGCAGTGCAAACAGAAGCAGCTCAGCACTCAGCCCTGTGTAGGGCTGACCTGATGGGTCTGCCTGGACTTCAGTGGATTTTTGCTGATTCCTGTGGCATTGTCTGTGCCACTCTGTGTTTCAGTGGCTTCTTCACTGTGAGGGGTCTGATGTGAGCAGTTCTTCATGTATGTAAACTATCCCAGTAGTGTGAGTTCTGGGACACGTGGTGCAAACAGCTGGGGGACTGTAGTTTATACCCTGAACTACTATATGGGCTAAATGTTGCCTTTGTAGGAGCTGACAAGGCCCATGTTGAGCCACAACTTACTGAGTCTATTTAGTGCTGTTTTGTTAAGGTGGTCCAGACAATAAGACTTTATAGACTTGACTGTGTGAAAAAATCCATGTTTTTTTGAGTCCACTCTGGGAAAAATTATAAACCCAGAGAGTTAGATAAGGTCAGCAAGAGTGAGTTACATTTTCATTCCATTTGTGGCATAAATTAATCTACAGTTGGGATAAACTGCCAACAGTTGAGAGGAATAAATAATTTCCTCTGTTAGGTCTTGTGTATGAATAAAACTTTAGACAATAAAAAATAAAAGTCTTCAAAGATTGATTTTTCACCTTTTTTGACTCTGCCGTATGGAAGTAAAATATAATTTGATTACCTCATTCAGAATTAGATATTATCGTTGATTTACTATGTTGGAGCTTTCTGGATTCTTTTCAAGTACTTTGGAACTCGGGGACTGTCTAAGAGGAAAAGACTTCAGCAAGTCCTGCAATATTCCTTTTTTTATGCATCTGTAGTAAAAAGGTTAACTTTTCTAATACTACATCATTGCTTATCACTTAGTTTAGGAAATAAATCACCTTGTCAGTTTTATGAAAATATTTTAGGGTCAAAAGCCTGTAAAACCTCTTTGTGAATGCTACTTACTGCAAGGCAAAAGGGGAAGAATTCTTGTTCAATTTTGCAAGTAAGTAATTGTCAGTGCTCAGCTATTGTGGTGGTTAAAAGGAGTCCAGTACCTAGTGCAGAAGAGGTGATAATATGTAATCACCCTGTTGGTCTGGTAGGACTGATGGGGTAGAGAGGGTTTAAAAGAACTCTAAAACAATCAAATTATTCGTTTCTCCACAGAGGCTTTCCTAAATCATTGTTGAAGTAGATGGAAAGGATTTCTCCTTGCTTTTTGTGTTTATTTGGTTTTTTGATAGCCCCGTGTTATGGCAATAACTTGCACTGAGTCCACTTTAGTGGAAGAGTTTAATTGCTCACTTCCTATTTCCTGACTTCTAGTGTATGGGTCTATATACAAAGTGTAATGACTGAATGATCTTTCATAGTAATGTTGAATATTTTTCTAACAGTATTGTTTCAATTTATGTTCCAGTAAAGACTGTTAGAACCGCTTTTGTATAAGCAGTAAGAGAGTGAAAGGCTTATGTACTTCAACATGTTACATGCAATTATCTGCAAGACCTCTCCACAGCATAGAGAGGTTCTTGGAATTATGTTAGGTAGAGAGTGATGTGTATATAGTAGTTTTTAGGGTTTTTTCTCATAAAAATCAAGTACATCTTGAATCTTTGAAATCTGTCTAGCAGATACACTCTCTTGCCATGATCTTTCCATTTTGATTATTTTGAATACTGAGTAATGAGTGAGATAGTGTTAGTGTCAGCATAGTCACAAAATAAGAATTTTGAGTTTTGTGAGGCTTTTTGTCTTTTAAATCAGTTTCGGTAGGTGCTGGGTAGGAACGAAGGATCAACCCAAATCAAGTACCTTCAGCTGCTGATGTATACTCAGGAGGGTGTTTTTATTCAGTGTGGACCATATTCCTCATGTACTGCTACTGTTCTCTGGTTACACGAGAGCAAATCTGGTTTGCTAAATTCTAGTGCATGTGTGTGTCTAAGTTTTGATGTTCCTCTCTTCATATTGTACATTGTTAATTTATTCTGTAAATATTCCTTTTAGACATTTAAGCAAATTACTTGCTGCTGAAGACTTGAATATGAAGACCATGTCTTTGCTTACTGTTGTTTTATTGTGATTACAGGAAATTAAAAAGTTCATCCTAGGTGTTTCTGAGAAGATTAAAAAAACTAGAGACAAGTATGGAATTAATGACAATGGCACAACAGAGGTAAATAGTTTCAACAGGGAAATTAGGTAGGTTTTTTTCATTCTTCGTAAGTTACTGCTTTTCTAACACTTCTATTCTCATTTCAGCCACGAGTTTTATATCAGTTGGATAGGATTACTCCAACACAGCTAGAGAAGTTTCTGGAGACTTGTAGAGACAAATATATGAGGTAAGTGCTTACCCTTCTGTGTTCTTAATGCTGCTGCGTTCTTGGCCATGTAGGGAGTGTATTTTGCTATTTTTGCTGTGTGAGTGTTGGTCTTTTTGTGAATGCAGTACAAGTTGGTTCCAATGACATAAACGTTGCAGGACAAAGGTAGGATACAAAAAAAAAAAGGCATCACTATCTACATGTGGGCTTGTTAAGACATATTTGAATCTTGTACAACAGTTTTAGAGGTCTGACACATACAGTTTTTACATTAGTCTTTAGTCATAATCAGATTCTTTCATTAAAAGACTTTTTTTTTGTTTGTTCTCCTTTTACATTGTAGAAAAAATGCCTTATGTTTCCTTCTAGATTTCTTGAGCATACAAAGCTATCTGCTTGTGTTTAGGTACCTTCCTTCTGAAACAGTAGTAATCACACCAATGAACACAATTTTCTTCTATAGCTACTTACTACTTATATCCACAGATTGTGTTTTTACAGAAGATCTGGTAAAAGCCAAAAGTGATAGGATTCAGAGTATGGGAGGATGTTGTTTGAACACTAATATTTTTACATCCACTGCCAGACACGTTCCCTTCCTCCTGGTCTTGCAGGAGGTTGTTCTAAACCTCCATTAAGTCCATGCAGTACTAAGTTTGAATAGATCTGTTTCAAATTCACGTGAATCTTGATAGTTACTCTTGATTTACAGAGTCTGTGAGGAGTTACATCCCACTTTATTCTAAAATGTTCTTGGATCTCTTATGCACTTGTAGGATCCTTTTGTTTGTTATTCTTGGTCTCTAACAAGGTGGTGTGGATAGTGTGCTAGTGGGGATGTTTTAATCTCTTATCCATTGAGACTTGTTTCATTTACTTAGACTCCTCAGATTTGGTCCTTCACGTACAGCCACTGGTGACATGCACTGTGTGAGGCCTCGCACTCACCTGCATCAGTTGTTTTCTAATATGTTTTAGAAAATTCATGTATATGTTAAATTCTTAGGTATTTTAATTCAATTACCAGTTTTCTGCTTTCAGTTATTAGGATTATTTGCTTACATTTGTCTTAAGTGTTCTTAAACATGAATTACCTATTTTACTGTAAATGTTAGCACGTGGAATTTCCTAGAAGGGAGAGTTCTGGATCCTGTGCTCGGAGCTTTTGTGGAAGAGGACAAGCATTTTGTTCCTTGTTATGGAAGTTTCACTGTATCTGTGGAATGCCTTTATGACAGGACATCTTCTTTAATCTTAAGTATTGGTGACCTTTTAACCTCTCTCTTGTTTGTTTATTTAAAACCAATACTATATTAACAAACTTCTTGTATATCTACCAAAATAGTTGCTGTTGTTGTTCACTTAGGACTTTATACTGTCCTGAGTTCTGTGTCTCTTTCTGTATTCATTAGGGCACAGATGGAGCCTGGTTCTGCAGTAGGAGCTCTTTGTGCACAGAGTATTGGTGAGCCTGGCACACAAATGACTTTGAAGACTTTCCATTTTGCTGGTGTTGCTTCAATGAACATTACTTTGGGTGTGCCAAGAATCAAAGAAATCATTAATGCTTCAAAGGCTATTAGGTACTAACACTGTTTTGATTTGCTTGGGTTTCCTTCCTTTGCCCAAGTGACACCTGATGGATAAATTTGCAGTACATGATAGCATTTCCCTATTCTCAGCAATATATCATTCGATGCAAATACCCAAACAAGAAAAATCTAATGTCTGCCCCACTGTAAGTGATACTTAGGTCCACAGATAAGGAGAAGTTCTATTTTTCTGAAAATCAAAATGAGGTAAAGTCATTATTTGTTAAATTTAATGTTCCATTAGGTGTCTCATATAGTGTGAAGCTTTCTGGTGTTTACTAGTAGGTGAAGCATACCTATTCCTAGATATGCATGAAGCCATACTTAAATAAATACTAGAATAACATACACCATTGAAAACTGTCAATAGTACTTGTGTGTTTGCTTTTTTTTACCAGTCTGAAGTACATGAACAATAGTTTTCTTAAGGATACCTGAGGAACTTGAAGTCTCTTTACCTTATTAAATACTATTCTAGATACAAGATAAATTCCAAAAAACAAGCCATAATTCAAGTTGCCATCTGTAATCTGGCTGAACAATTTCCTAACTGGATTCTTTTGGGAGTTGTGTGTGTGTTTGTTCTTTGTAGCACCCCTATTATAACAGCACAGTTGGACAAAGATGATGATCCTGATTTTGCCCGTCTGGTTAAAGGAAGAATTGAAAAAACTTTGTTAGGAGAGGTAGGTAAAATTATATTATTGCTAGTGCTTTAAATGTAAGCATTAGCCAGTTGCTGTGGGGCATTTTAGCCATTTTCACAATCTGACTGTTCTTGTTTCTTACAGATTTCCGAATATATTGAGGAAGTGTTTCTTCCAGATGATTGTTTCATCCTAGTGAAGCTGTCTTTAGAGCGCATTAGACTACTGAGATTGGAGGTGAGTTGTTCAGTTCTTGGACAGAGTATGGCCTTGGGTACGTTCCAAAGGCTCTCTCAGAAACTTCCACACTGGTAGAAGCTAAAAAAAGGAAGTGAATGAAGGATGTCCTGTGGCTACATTTTATCTAGAGAGTTCTCTTTTTTTATTTCCTTGCAAAGCAGATAACTTTCCTGTTTTTTGGGAAATATGAGAGTATAGATTCACTTCTTTGTATCTTGCTAAACACAGGGATGCCATTTCTGTCCATTGGTTGATGTACAGGCTGGCACCCTCAGCATTTCATGCAATTTATAAAGGGTAATTTATAAGAGTATATATGGATTTGGGTTTTTTCCCACGTCCTTCTTTTTTTCTATTCTAGTGAGAGACTGTTGCATTTGTTTGAGGAGATGGATATATGTTGAGAGGTAACCCTTATGTTTTCTGGATGACTTTTGCCACAGGTGAATGCAGAGACTGTGCGCTACTCTATCTGCATATCTAAACTCAGGGTAAAGCCTGGGGATGTTGCTGTCCATGGAGAAGCAGTTGTATGTGTGACCCCTCGTGAAAATAGCAAGAGTTCAATGTATTATGTATTGCAGTCCCTGAAGGAAGAGCTGCCAAAGGTAAAAACAAAGGCTGTCTCATGCTTTTGTGGGAGATAATCAGTAGTAATAATTTGGGGTTCCATGGTGGGAAGATGAAATAATTCTTGTCAATATTGACAAGGATGAAAATGATCTGACTCTGTAACTCTTAGATTGTGATGGTACTGTTTTACAGTTGAAGTTAAGCCTTCCTTTTACTAATATTTGTAAAAAAACCCTGAAGCTTCCATACTTTCCTTATAACATTTATTGAAGAATTCCAAGTGCAGCAGTTGTACAGAAGAGCTATATCTTCTCCCAGCTGCATCTAGAATTGAACCAAATGACAGTATTTGGTATTTTTTCAGCTTTCTGTGAGGAGACCGTCTACCTTGGATTTTAAAAACAGTGATAAGTGTACCTTTATTATTAGCAGCATGCCCTTTTATTTGTGTGGGTCTGCCACCATTCAGAGACCCAAGTCTGATTGTGAGAACACCTGGCATAAAATATAGGTGGCAAATAAGGTTTTTAGTACAGTGTCAATGTCAGTTTTGCACTAGTGTTTTTAAGAGCAGGAAATCTTCTTTCATATGCATTTTAAATGAGCATCCACTCCACATACTAGAGCTCTTAAGTAGATTTGAATACTAGTTAGGGTTACCTTTTTATACTGTGTTACTGTAAACATCACAGTTACTACGAGTTTTTTGTTTTCTGAAGGTTGTAGTGCAGGGTATACCAGAAGTTTCCAGAGCTGTCATTCACGTTGATGAACAAAGTGGAAAGGAAAAATATAAACTTCTAGTTGAAGGTGATAATCTGCGAGCTGTTATGGCTACTCATGGAGTGAAAGGAACCAAAACATCCTCTAACAACACTTATGAGGTACGGTTTAAATGGACACTGTGGGGTTTTCCCCATGGCACCTTTATTACAAGTACTTGTTTGTGCTCAGATGCAGCAGTTGATACCAAACCAAGCCTGATTTCACTAATAGATGTCAGAATGCATTAACATGAGAGAATAATTCGAGTGGCAGCACTGTTCACTTCAAAGAAACTGTTTCTATAAATATTATTCAAATGGAGAGGTACAAAAGGGTAGTAATGGAAATGGACTACTAATATGATAACGGATAACGGATGGTATTTATTCCAGGAATATACTTGCTCCAAGTATTTGGTTCTTCATTAACCTAACATAATCTCTGGTGTAGGTAGAGAAAACACTAGGAATTGAAGCTGCTCGGACGACCATTATCAATGAGATTCAGTATACAATGGTGAACCATGGTATGAGCATTGACAGGAGACATGTTATGTTGCTATCTGACCTAATGACTTACAAGGTTTGTACTGTTTTTTTCTAACTGTTACATTGGCCTGTTTATACAAATTAATTTTACTATGTTTGAGAAGGATGAGTGAGCTAAGGAGATGAAAATCCATTTTAGGCTTTTAGAAGTCAAAGTTGTATTGACCAAATACTGTTTGTATTTAACACAAAAAGCTTAATGACTCTGGTTCTGGGGGCGTGAGCGTATCTATTTTGACTGAAAACAAGTTGATATAATGAGTAGGGAATCATAATTTCATATTAGAAATAGGAATCCTAAAAATTACAATATGAAAAAGCAACTGTTTGGGTAACCATGCATGCAATTTAAGGCTGGCTGTGCAGAAAACCACACAGGGTGTTGTTCATAACAGCTGCACCATATGTAAGAGTCAAAGGATATAGACATTACAGATAGAATCACATTACCTGAACAGTATTACAGAACTTATTAGCAAAAAGTCATATCTGTTCTTTATTAATTGATTTTCTGTCCTTCACATACAATATGTTTTTTAGATTTGAGGATACTTAGCAAAGTAAGATTTTCCCATTTGCCTGCCAGAGAGCAAGGGTTTAAATTGGGTGAAATGAATGGAGTTCTGACTTGTCCCAAAACTGTAGAGCTTTGTTGTACTGAGCTACAGCGATCCCCAGGGCTGACCCTTTGGAACTGCAGCACAGGGGTGGAAGAGGTCATCGGAGTGCCATGTTTTAAACTTGGTGGGCTTTTGACTGTACTTCTGACTTACGCTTCTGTACACAATCTGATAGAACCAGGATGTTTCTAACAAACATAGTCAGAAATAAGTCAGTTTAAAAGGCTAATTACTTTTTTTCTGGAGAGTGAAAATATGAAGATTAAGAGTCTTCTGTAATCTTCTGCCAGCTGAAGTCAAATTTATCTGTAGACAATGGGCAGTAGATTAAGCATAGAGTTCTCAGACCCCACCAAGTTTGTAGCTCAGCAGGTAGTTTGTAATTGTGTTTTTTTTTCTCATGGCCATGTTTCTTTCAATCTTTTCAAGAGTCTTGCTTAAAAAGAAACTGTTAACCATTTAAAACAGTTTCTGTGTTGTATGAATGACTTTTGTTTTATTTAAATATTGATTACTACCAAACTATTAACCTTCAGAATGTTCAACTGTGAAGCAGCATATTATGACAATGTTTTATTGTAGATAGTTTATTTTTTCATTCAGTCTTACTCCTTGGGTTTTTCCATTAATCAAGGGTGAAGTGCTGGGCATTACTAGGTTTGGACTGGCAAAAATGAAGGAAAGTGTGTTGATGCTGGCTTCTTTTGAAAAGACTGCAGACCATCTCTTTGATGCTGCCTACTTTGGACAGAAGGATTCTGTTTGTGGTAGGTATTGCCAAGTCTGTTGGAGTTTGTGGTCCTTAGCCAGCATCTGTAAACCTCTGCAAAGCATTGGGTATTTGCTCTTGTTAAGCTTCCTCTTCAGCTTACATATCAAAAACGTCAGGTCTGAGGCTGAATCCATTTTCTGGGATCTTCTTGGTCCTAGGAGTTTGGTGTATGTTTTTCTGCTTCTGATCTCAGTCAGAGTTCTTGAAGTCAGCTGGACATTTGTTGTATGTTTCTTAAAATAGACATTAAGTTGGTTTTACTTCTCACCCTAGATCTCAGTGAAATGCCAGGAAATTTGCCCCATTATCAGTAGTTCTGTTTCTTCAGTTGTGAAAGCTTGTGTGTTTTCAATACCTAGAGCTGATGAAGAAATCTGTTACCTTGCTCAGTATTTGTTTCAGTTCCAATCCTGCTAAAATATAGGAAGACATACTTGTCTCAGCCCAGATGAAGATTACACTGGTAACATGGTTACAGAAGGTGATTTGGCAGTGGTATCTAGAAATAAGCTGAAATGCCAAGTTCTTGACTTCTTCAGTTAATTCTGATCTAAATAGATGAAAATTATGTTTATTTTTTTTTAATTACAAACCTTGTTTATCAGTATTCAGTTGATTAACAGAACAGACAAGATGCCCATCCACAGAAATTTATTTTTTCAATGTATCTGTTCCTCAGTTTTAAATTTAAGTTCATTAACGTCTATTGAATCATCTCAATGGATTCAGGAAAGACTTTGAGAGTTTGAAAATATATGCCTACCTCTGCACAAGTGCATGCATGCCCACATACGTACAGCAAACAGAAGACTCAGTAGATTATTTCTGGCATTCTGTTTATCTTTATTTTGTATTTTTGCTACATACTTCAATATTTGGAATTGAACTAATTTTTGGTTTGGGGTTTTTTTTGTTTTTTAATGCTATTGCCTCCGTTCTTGTCAGGTTTTCTTCTCCTTTGAACTAATACACATTTGGGGAGCAATTTGTTAAGAAGTCTCTAGTAGGTTAAACAGAAATAGGTTGCAGTGAAAATGTTAGAGCTATCAAAAATCGTTGGGACAGACTGAATCTTTCAATTCAGAACAGTCACTTTTGAACGGCGAAAATGCCAAAAGCATTATAGCTCAAGTACTGTGCCTTTCTCATTGGAAACTTGAAGGGGTTTCAAGGGAATTTACCAGATTAGACTGAAGTCTTAGCACTGAGTCAGAGAATGAACATGAAGTAAGTTTGCCTTGCATCTTCCGTTATTTATTGGCATTGCCTGGAATGTGTCTTTTCCAAAACCAAACCTTCAGAAGCAGTTTCATTACTTCAGAAGGTATCTAGGGTAGGTTGAATTTTTCCTGCCTAGAAAATTTAATCAGATCTGATTACCATAATATTACTGATCTGATGACCATAATATTTAACTTGATCTAATGAAGAGACCTTGGCCCTTACGTATGAGGTTCAAGGAGATTTGATAGGCAACACATAACAGAATATGCAAATGAAGGTAGTTTTGTAAATCCTTACTGTTCAGATGTTCACTGTGTTTGTTTTTTTCCCCTAGGTGTTTCTGAGTGCATCATCATGGGAATTCCAATGAATATTGGAACAGGACTTTTTAAACTATTGCACAAAGCAGACAGAGAATCAACCCCACCTAGGAGGCCTCTGATATTTGATCATAATGAATTTCATATTCCCATTGTTACATAGCACTTGGACATAACATAAGATAGCAAAACAAGAAATAGAAGGCAAACATAATTTAAATTAAGAAATGTTTATTATCAGTTTTGTGTGTTTCAATAACTGTGAATTGGTAAGTTAAATACTATGAAAAGAATTGCCCGACTGTTTACCACCTGTTGTTAGTACAGACCTTGAAAGGAGAGGCTTCCTTGCACCAGAGAGTGGAAACAAATTTAAAGTGGATTTCACCTGATAATTTTTTTTTTTCATGTGATAGAGTTAGCTTTTTGTGCTGCTGTTAATGGGTGGAAGCTGTTACTAACTCAGTATTACATGTGTATTCAGATTTTTTTAAAATTAGAAAATTGCACAAGAGTTCTGTGAGCTTGCCTGGGGTTCATGTAGAAATGGCCTTTCAGCAGGAGCTGCAGATGTCAGTTTACAGCTGTTAAGAACAGAAACTTAAGAAAGCTGGAACTGAGTCTGGGATTAATTCATACTGAGTTCAGGAGTGCTGCTTAAAGAGTTTGAAATATTTGCTCTTTGCTTATGGTGATTTTAATTCGTTTTCCTTTATCCCAAGTTATTATCCAGTAAATCGTTTTCCTCTCCAGGATTCTGTTTTGGGACCATATCTGCAAGAAGCTGCACATTGTAAAGCTGCTACTAAATTGTGAAAAAACTGTTATAAGAATATTGCAAATTATAAATAGCTTTTGATATGACAGCAGCTGTCTTAAGTGCTGGAAACTGTACAGCAGTCTTAGTTTTGGGAAAGTTTCATAATTGAGCAGGATCATCTGAACAACTTTGTTTTATTTTGTTATATAAAGTAGAAATAGAAAGGAATACTGTTTTTATGCATTGCCATGAAATAATTTTAAAGTATTTTTAGCTTCCGCCCATTACAGCAGTTTTTAGAATTAATACAGATTTCAAATTATGTCAGTGTAGTATGTTTAAATTTACTTCAGTGCTGTGGAGAGGCAGTATCTTAGTGTTTTTTCAGCAGTGTTTGGATATTCAGTGTGCTCGTAACATGGGTCAGGGTTGGAGACAAAGCAGAGAAAAAAGCTGAAGTTGTGCCCTCATGAAGTAAAAGCAAGGTGCTGAGTATTCTGGCATTTGAAAATGAACAAGGTTGTGCTGTAGTTAGTCTTCATGTAGCACCAAAGGAAAAGTGTAAGGCTACATTCAGAGCGTATAAGTCTGTTGTTTTAAGTCTTAAAGTGCCTCTGTGTTTTATTTTTTGATTCATCCTTCGTTCAGACAAGATCTCATGTGAAATTGAACACAGCTATTATCAAATTATTTCGTATTTCCTGTGTGATGCTAGGATCTACTTCTGCCTAGATTTTGGCAGGGTGAAGATGGAGAATGTAGTGCATTTAGCATCTACTCTAAAAGCCATATNTGATTTGTCTATTTCGTTTTCAAGATGTAAATTTAACAGACAGGGACTACAAAAACCTTTCCTGTGGTTAAGCCCTTCATTTTATCATGGGAAATTCTACTGAAAATGTTTGGCATTTTTGTGAATAAAGATTCTTCTCAACGTCTAAGTGAGTTTATATTGGAACAAGTAACCACATTTTTCTCTTTTCCATTTTTTTTTACGCATACAGGGAAATGAATCATTTAAATGGTGGGTTGACTCTCTGTTTTAAAAGTATGAATTAAATTGCATCTGTTATCATTGTCTTTAGTATGATAATAAAAAGAGGCAGAGGTAAAGAAAATGTAAACCTTGTTTGTTTATTGATACATTATATTTGTGCATAATTAATTTATGGAGAAGCTAACCTCTATCTCCCTCATTTGCTTAGTTATTAAGACACTTGAGAATTATTGAGTATAAGTCTCAGGTAGTTACAACCTAAATGAATATGTAATATAAAACCTATCTTGCTTAAAGTCAACACATCTTGTCCTCCGATCATGCTTTGCACCTCATGAGTGTTTCAACCAAAAATAGACTGTTTACAAGAGCACTCTGAATTAGTAATTATTGTTTGAGCTCTCTGTAGAGTCATTAAACAAATTAGCTGTTGGATTTCACTTATAAACAGCTTCCTTTAAGGGTCAGTTTTAACAGTCCAAGAACTGGAACTTTGGGATATGAAAATTTACATTTTTATTAATTTTCTTAGCCTTAGGTTTTGTTTCTTTTAAAAAATAGTATTTTGCACATTTTCCTCTGTTTTCTAATTAGTGTGCTACTTGAAATTAAATACTAAGTTAAATATAAACTTTCAAGAAACAATTTTGTTTCTGAAAAATTAGTAGATAACAGTAGAAGCCCTAGAACAGAACATCACAGACAGGCAGCACATCTTTGCATGGAAAAACATCACTTGTTTATTTATGATGGCTCATAATTGTGTACTTAATAGTAAAAGCACTTGCAAAGTTAATGCTAAAATGTGGATGTTAAGTTATGGGAACAATTAGGACTATCATTCTAACCTGATCACTGGATGCCCTTAAACATTGTCCAGCTCATGTAGAACGTGGATGTTGACCTTAGAACAATGGGGCTGCTGAAGGAACTTGAGCATGAGCTGCTTAGCCAGGGTTGCAGCAGCACCAGCTGCAAGTGGGCGGCCTGAGATGGGAACCCAGATTGATACCAGCACATTTTTAAAAGGCAAAACATGGCTACCAAAGTTCATTAAGTTAGCTGTGAATATCCATATCCTGCTTTCTCATTTACTTTGTGTTTTTTCATCTGTTTTAAAACAAATTTCAACTTTTCTTTAAATGTCAGCCTTAGAAACATCTCCAAGTCATTATTTATAAACTAGTCCTTTATTTTTTTTTTTCTTCTCAGTGAGGTCTACTGAAAATAGTACTTTACATGTGACTTGCACTAAAACTTGAAAATAGTTTTCTGTCTTAGTCTCAGGTAAATGGCAAAGCAAATATATTGGTCATTTTATTCTTTCATGATTAGTAATTCTGAATTTTATGTACAGTGGGTCAAAGAAGACCCTTCCATCTCTGTTTTCTTTCTAACAATAGCTCAATAATTATTTACACAATACTTGAGTAGATACTTGGAGGTGGAGGTGCACTTCTCTGTCTCTCTTGGCTGCGTTGGGTGGTGAGGGCAGTGCCTTCTTGGGGATAGGAGCAGAGCAGAACAGGAGCAGAAATGTAAGTGAAGGGGGGGGCGCACAAAGAAATGGAACAGAAAGGTAAGTAGAGCTCTGCTTCCTGAGGGTGCTGCAGGGGAATAAGGTATTTGCTGGGAAATGCATGTCTGAGGCAACGGTACAGATGGCAACGTGCAGCTGGGGACATGCAAGAGGGGCCACTGTTTGCTGTGGAGCTGGGCAGGGCTGTGGGGAGAGTTTGCAGCTTCAGCTGCTGGGGACTGAAGTTAAGCTGGAGTGCTTTTCCAAGCCTTGTTATCCTGCAGTATATACAGCTGTCTGGCTTCAGCTGGGATAGTTAATTTCTTCTCGGTAGCTGTTACAGTGCTGTGTGTTGGATTCAGTCTGAGAATAATATTGATAATATACTGATGTTTTAGCTGTTACTAAGTAATGTTTGTCTTAAATCAAGGACTTGGGGATCGTGCTGTGCAGGGCTAAGAGCTGGACTCGATGATTATTGTGGGTCCCTAACTCAGCATGGTCTGTAATTCTTGTGTCTCATGCTCTGCCAGTGAAGAGGTACAAAAAAGAAAAAAAACTAGGAGGGAGCATAGAAGGGACAGGTGACCCAAACTGGCCGAAGGGATATTCCACACAACAGAGCGTCCTGCCCAGTGTGTAAACTGAGGAGTTATCCAAAGAGGGCCCAGTGTGGGTTCAGGGATGGGATCAATCAATGGGTGGTGAGCAATCATATTTTGCATCACTTTTGGGGTTGTTTTCCTTTTTTTCATTGTTATTATTATTTACTATTATTATTACAGTTTGTTTCAATTATTAAACTGTTCTTATCTCACCCTACAAGCTTTACTTTTGATTCTCCCCCCCATTCCTCTGGGGTGGGGACAGTGTGCTGAGTGAGCAGCTTTGTGGGGCTTAGTTGGCAGCTGGGCTTAAACCACAACTGCAGCCTACATAATTCTGACAGAAGACTAAATATAGATCTGACAGGGTTCTAATTTTTACAGTAAGGTTTACATTAATTAGCAATCTGTTACTGCTTAATCTATATCCTTCAACAAATTACTTTTCATAGTGTTTGTATTTGATGGGAAGAATACTCAAGGTAGAAGGCAAAAAATTGTAGTTACAATTAATTATTAAGTGAATAAGCACAGAGCAATTTTTTTAAAAGGCACCTCATTAAAAAAAGGTATTTAATAAAGTACTTTCTTGATATGTTTATCAGGAAACTACTTAATACATGTCTCTTATCTGCAGAGAGATAAGAAAACAGCAGCATGTACTATATAGGTTTCCTGTTATGACTATGGGAAGCTGAAAGTAAATCCAGAACCGTGCTGCTTTGATCCATAACTTGGAGAAATTTATTATAGAGGGATATTTATTCCCTTTTTGTTTATCTATGCTTAATTAAAAAAGGCATATGAATGCTGTGTTTTATAAATTAACAAGTAGGATAAAATTTGGCTGTTTGAGTACAAATACTCCTTGATGTCTGACCATTTGACACTGTTTCAGTGTAAGCTGAAGGAACCATCGCTGCAGGAATTCCTCAATTTTGTGTCACTGTGCTTGCAGACAGAAACGTCTTTATGAACCCATAGCAAACAGGATACAGATTTTCATAGTATCTGCATATTTATCTAGTTTTTCCATGAATGTAACTGATAAATTTATCTTCAAAGTCATTAGCTAAAGCTCTGTATTCAGATCTAGGAAAGTCTGTCAGAAATAAAATGGGGGGGCGGGGGTGGAATAAGAAAGTAAGAAAAATTGGCCTTTTTTTTGTATTGTCTAAGAACAGGAAAAACTAAAAGGAATCAAGTTATAAAATGTTACAATATTTCAATGTGCAAAAATACTTGGCAGATTATTTGCATGTAAATATGGTATTGATGTATAGCAAGTTGATCTTGAAGACTACCAAAATCTCACAGACTAATCTGAAAGACTCATGGAAAACAAACCAGCCCAACTGCTTTTGTGTATCAGTGCTTGTGAAAATGAGTTCAGGTTGCCTGTAACTGATAAAACGAATATTTTAAAACATTCTTTCTAATGAAATTAGATCATATCACCATCTTCCACTAGAGAGCAGCATTTTCTTTTGAGAAAAGAGGTATTTGAGTAGCAATTTTTTTTCCCTATTAAAAAGGGGGGTTTGTAATATCAGGACTGAAATATAACTATGAGAAGGAAAGTTACCTGTTAAGATGATATACATGAGGAAGGAGATAAAGGTAATTAATTCTTTTCTTAAGAAGGAGAAAGCGGAGTCCACGCATGCTTCTTCATGAATTAGTAACATTTTCATTTGCATATTTTTTATCTGTCTGACTTTAAAAAACTAAACAAACAAGCAAACAAAAAGGGTATTTAAGCAGAAGACTGTAGTCATTCCCTAAAGAATAGAACGAGTTGCTCCTGGGAAGTGAGAGCAGCGAATCTGTACTGTGAACTGGGACACGTCTTTTGTGGCAGCATTTTCCATGCAGCAGTGATTGCTACAATCTGCATTCACTCTCTACAGTGAGCACTGAAATACAGCTCTGAGAGCTCCTCTGAAGCGTGAAGTCCTGGCAGCTTGCTGGGTAGTGTCTCACATTCTTCAGCTGCTACAGAACTCCAAAGCAAGGCTGTATTAAAAACACTTGAGGGTGATGCTGATGGATGCAAAAGACTAATGTTTAGGACTGAAAATAATATGAAACAGGTGGTCTTCTCTGTGTACAGACAGATGAAAAAAGCAAGATTTTTGAAAGATTACTTCCACTTTAATGTCTGAAAGCTACAAGGGTGCCTGTAGCTTTCTTAGTTCCTATTGTAAATGTGACTCCATTCACAGTGCTAAGAACTTGGAATTGTCTGGCTCTGCTTATGGGTTCTGTGGGCCCTGATCTGCTCTGGATACTGCATTGTCTTAACCACTACAGGTACTTCTAGTTCTGTGTAAAGCCAGTGTATGCATAGATGGTAAAAGGTGTTTCTTCTCCAAAAAGTCTGTTCTGCAAGTCCAAGCCTTCAGGATCAGGAATAATTGTATGATCCTGTTGGAAGCAATGACAGTAGACAGGACTGATGTTGCACAGGAATATGGTGATTTTTGCAGTTGAGGATAGAGGGAAGAAAGCTGAAAAGACAGGGTATGTATAGACAAGCAAGGGAATACGGAAGCAGAGGAGAGTGGAAGTTCACATCTGTTAGGGGAGGAAACAAAGGTGGTAGCTAAGTGAAGTGATGCACAGATACTTGTAATCACTATGAGGAGTCCTAGTGAAGTGATGGAAATAGCTGGAAAAAGGACAGGTGTTCCTGAGAACTAAGATTTCACCATTTCTACTGGAGATTACTGTTACTGGCTGTGACAAATGATACTTAAATCATCATTCATTTAGTAGATGACTATTAATAATGAAAAATAACTCTGAATTATTTTATTCAGTTATTGTATCAGTTTGGATATAATGCTCTTTCAACCAACTACATAGTTACAGCTGCCGAACTACAGTGATATGCTGCAGTTAAGCACAAAAACTGCTATTCCTGGTGGGTTTTTGGTACAACCCACGTGGAAGACCTTACCTGTAATTGGCAAGGGAATAGCAATCTCTTTTAGTGTTAATACCTGCAGTGGGATCAGGAATATTCTGGAGAAGTCCTTTTCTCAGGTGTTTTTAATAATGTGCAAGTCCTGCTACTGGGACAAGATACAGAAATTACACCAATTAAACTTGTGTTGTGTCTCATACTAGAAGAGAAGCAACAACATCTATGAAGATCAGATGAATAATTCACTCAAGTCTGTGAAGGAAAGCTATTCTGTTTAGACTTTTCTGTTTTTAAAAATTAGGACTTTTCAATGAATGTCTACCATCAGAGCTGGATAGCACTGGAGTTTTAGTCCATGGGTAAAAAAGAACATGCAAATGCCTCTCTGACTGTGTCAGGATCCACAGAAACCTGAGGTACCTGCCAGGATTTCATACCAAGTTCTTTCTCCTCCATGATGGCAATGTTCTGTCAGTTGGAGACAGTGTTGGACAGAAATGAAGCTGTTCTGAAAGCAGCAAGTACCTGGATTATTAACCTTAGGCATTTTATTCTCCTTTTTGTGAAAGTGTAGCTTGGTTGGCTAATCTTTCAATACACATGGCAATTTTCTCAGCATGCATCTCTTTTAAATGTTAAATTGTGTGGATTTTTAAAAGTAAAATAAATAAAATTAACTGCCAAGAAATGCAAAAGCACTAGTGAAATTGTGCTGGTAAACTTCAGGAGTCCCAGGAAATGCTAGAATTAGGTGTGAGACTTCAGAATTATGTTGGTTTATGGATATTAGTTCGCAGTGCGGTGTAATTCATCTCAGTTTGTCACAGACGGGGGGATTCTTTGGCTCAGGTTGATTCACAGCATCTCTATGGTAAACTGCTGATTGTCTTTGGAGTGATGAGGATGGCTTTGGCCATGTCATGGTCAAGACTTGAGGCACCAGCAGTGACACTGCGGAACTCATTTCAGAAGGGCACAGTGGGTAGAGGATCTCTTTGATACATTTGATGAAAGGAAGGACACACCTTGCTCTTTACCCTGTTCCCTGCAATGATGCTAAAACATTTGTTGTATGTGTAGGTACCTTGACAAGCCTACCCCATAACTTAATTCCTTTCCCATATAGCATTCTTCCAGATTTTCAGCTCATGCAGATATATTTCTGTAACTTCAGAGACTTCCTTTAAACTTCTGTTTTTCAGAAGATATATAGTTCTTCCGACTTATGCCACTGCTGTGCATTTTCTAGTTTCCTTTGCATTTATTTCTGTCTCCTTGTCCTTGTTTCTCACACGGATTCATCCCTTCTGGACCCGTAGTGACTGTCACTGCTGGTGACACTGCTCCCTGCAGCAGTGCTATGTCAACCATACTGTGCCGCTAGCTGGAGTCAGCTCAGCCATGCAAGGTTACTGTGAACAATTGCCTGCAGGATAATTAAACCACTCAAGGAGAAAACATCTCCTCAGCACATCTGGATGTGGAAATTTACTGCCATCAAAATTACAGCTATGGTCAAATAACATGTGAAAAAAAAGACCTGATTATATAAGGGAATATATTCACACTCTAAACTGAAATGTAAAGTATCCCTGCTTCATGTAGCTCTTTGTCAGTACTAAAAACTATATTCACCCCTTTAAGTCTCCATTTACTTTTGTGCTTAGCCTTTTCTGGCTCTCCCTACTTGGCTGACACCAGTGTTGTTTGCCTTGCTGGTGTTTGTATGTATTCTGTTGAGAATAAATATAAGGGATCAGCACAGCAGCTTGGCAGGTAGCTGGCACATATAGAATCAGTTAACTTCCTGCCACAGACTTGTAAGACCTGGGGTAAACTTTAGACTCTCTGTACTTGAGATTCAGCCTGTGAAAGACTATTAAATTATGATAGTGTCTCCTGAGCAACATTGTTATGAGATTATAGAATCATCAAGGTGAGTGAAGGGACAGTGCTTGTGAAAACTTGCGTGCTATATGGAATACTTAGTAAATAGCATTGCCAGGATGTGTGGATTTAACAATGTGATTAGCATCTGCTGTGTCTAGTTCTTTTTTTTCTTTCATCTTCCAAAGTGGAAAAAGGCTAGTAGTTTGTGCTCTTGAAGTCAGCTGCAAGACAGACATTGACTTGAGCTGGAAAAGGAGAGGGCAAAGTAGTGAAGCTCTTGGCTGTCATTAATATTTTTGGAAGGGGAGGGTGGCAGCTCTGAAGACGAGTTTAGGGAAAAAAACTGTAACAGTACAAATAGCCCAGAGTAAAAAGGATAATATTTGGCTTGCCTTGCTGATGAGGTGTATTTATCCTTCATGGAATATCCCTAGCAGACTTGAAGACTTTTTATTTCAGTTATTCTTTTGCACAGTATTTTTATTACCAAACTGGGGCTTAATCCAAGTCCCCTGGAAACCAATTAGAGAACTCAGCAGAACTGGATGAGCTTTGATACATTCATTATATTAAATATTTCTATCCATCAAACTCCCACCAATTCATGCATCTTTGTAAGTTTCAAACAGTTGAACAACACTTCTCTAAACCTCATTGCTGCATAATTTATTCAAGAAGAATAATTTTAACCTAAATCATTTTAAGGCTTCCATGCCACTCAGGACTTTTTCTCAGATGTTTCTGCTTATTCTTGGCCATGTTTTATATGTTCTTTTCCATTTAGTATCGAGGTGGGGATTTTCTGTTTGTTTTGGGAGTTGTTTATTTGTTGTTCAATTTTGACAAATCCTGGTATTTATAATAATTTAGGCTCTAAATTAATTTTATGGCATTTTTCTTTAAAAAATACTAGTTAACTTGAACTGTTGAATGTTGAATTTTTAGATTTGTGTTTGGAAGGGAAAAAATACAGATGTGTTGAAGATCTGTAACTCAGTTTAAACTGGATGACCAAACCTTGTGGAAGCTGGTAATGCAGCTGCCACCATGACAAGCTGAGACATTATTTCATTCTGTAACTCTGATGGCTTTCCCATTCCTTCCAAGGCATGTAGGCTAGCACAGAGACTATATTACTTTTGCCTTCAAATTCAAAGTGTATTTTAGGAGTTAGTTCATTTCACGTTAGTTACTGTTTTCAGAAGCAATTTTAGTTAAGTCCAGTATTTTTGCCATTTTAAACATTCCTGTGTCTTAAATTGCATCTTGGCCCATAGTCTGTTTTGCCCAAACAAATTGACTATAGCAAGTTGTCCATGGGTTTCTCTTTGACTTTATTCTCACTGTTATTCCAGTCCTGTTTTTACCTCCTACAAAGATCATTTCCCTCTCCTGCCCAAGGAATATCTGGGAATGTTAAAAGCAAAAATTTCTTCAAAAAATGAGAAGCATATGGAATTTACATAGTATTTATGTAAACAGAAATCTATATATCACTGTCAATTGACAGTTCAAGTCTTAGCTACGGGTATGACACACAGGATCTGCTGGAAGCCCAACACATTTTTCAATGTCCTGACCATCTACATTTGTCTGTTTCTCACAGGCACTTGTAAAATTGTACACCATTAATGGAAGTACAGCAGAAATGCTTCTCTTATGTCATAAAACAGATGAATTCAGAATGCTAGAGCATTCATTATGAACGAGCAATAATCCCCTCCAGCTGAATGCTCCCCACAATCCTGCTTATCTATTTCTGTGCATGATAAACTTTTGGAGTCCAAATTTGAGTATTGGTCTGTTCTCATCTGTGGATCTGCTGTGTTCTGGGTTTTTTCTAGAAACTGGGCTGCCACCTGTGTTTTCCCCCTAGTCTGAGCATTGCAAAGCGGGTGAGTTGAGAGATGACCTCTTCAGGCCTATGTGGAAGGACGGGTGTTGCACACTATCTACAGAGGAATCCACAGTTGCATGAATACCTGTCTCCATTTCCTCAGGGAGCTCTTTGGGTTTGGACTAGAGATACTTGGACCGCCCATGAATTTTTGAGGAATATTGGCTTTTATTCAGCATCAGGATCTTTTCTCTTCGAATCCAGTTGTGCCACAATTACAGCACAATCTCTGTCCCAGGAGATCCTGAAAAACTTATCTTGTAACTGAGATGGATTCAACTCTTACACGTTTGCATGTCAGTGAGCAGGGGAATTACTTTCTATTAAATGTACATATGCAATTCTTAGCAGATCTGAGCAATGGAACATAAAGAAATACCTTTCCTTCTTGAAGAGCCTGTAGATGCAAATCCTATTTGAAAACGCTCATTGCTGACAGAAAACCAGTAAAGAGGTTGAAAATGTGCAGAGGCATTCTCTAGAGTCCTTACTATTATATTTGTCTACCTTCTTTGACTGGAGCTTGGGTTTTCTTCTTACGAGTTCTCTGTGCATGGCTTGTTGATTGAAGTTGCCTGTGGATGTTTAGGGCACCCATTTGCTTTTATCACCCGTTTAGTGTTAAAAGAAGTAAAAGCAAATGATTTGTATAAGTAATCTCTCTTGGCTTGACTTGAAAACTGACCTAGAAAATGAACCAATAACAAACTGCAAGCAACAGCTTTCAAAGGGACTGTTTAACATCTGCTTGCTTATGGAAGTTAACCACATCACAATTCAGCCCAGTCTGGGAAAGAAAATTAAATCACCCCCTGGTCTGTTCTAAGCAGATGGGATTTGCTTGCGTAGTGTCTTCCCTGCAAAAGACACTGCCCCTCTGTAGTTCTGGTTTTCTTTTGCTGCTGTTTTTTTTTAAGCAGTTGTCTGAGAAACAGAAGTGATTGTGTGTACTCACAGCTCCGGGAGGAGTCTATTTACCTACCCCATTTTTCTCCCCTTCCCCACCCCAAACAAACAAACAAACACCTTCCTGCCAAGTATTTTGCCTTTGAGGAAGCCCTTTTCTTTCTCTTTCTTTCTCTTTTAATAAGTTGATTAAGTAAACCAACTTTTTGATTTGCTTTTTTAACAGCTCAGGGAAATCTAAAACCTTTATCAAACACCATGTTTCCTTTCTCACCTTCTTCATTTTAATTTACCCGGAGTGGAAAAAGACCACAATAATTTCTATCTGAAAACTGACTAGTGTAGTACAAGATTAAATGACCAATAGGTTTTATGGCTACAAGAAAAAAAAAATATGGGGGGGGGGAGAAGGTGGGGAGCAAAGAAAAAAAGGTCTGCTTTCCCTCACACTGTATGTCATAGGAGCTCCCTTAAGAAAGAGCTAAAACATTTCCTGGAGTTCTTGGTTACACATTTTTGGGAAGATAAATGATCCTTGTGCTTCTCTGTGTGTCTAACAGCAGCTCTCTTGGCATGCAGCTTCAGCAGGAGCTCCAAGGACCTCATGATTTATGGGCATAGCCCATTCCTGGAGACGATGCTGCCAGGTGAAATATTTTCCCTGGGCAATGCCCAGACTGCTCACATTATGGTTTGGGTTTTTTCTTTTATTGGATAAATGAGGTCCTTAGATCTCTTTACCTGTTAGACCCACACCTTCCTATCCCGGAAATGTTAATTAATTGTCTACCAGTCACATTAATGTGAAAAAGTAAACTGCTATTTAGAACCACTTAGGTGCTGATGTTTCATGTGACACCTATGACAAAGTCTCTGTGGTGTTTACTTTGTATCTAGAGAGCTCTAATCTTAACTTGATGGTTACTTGTATTTTTCATGTAGCTGTTTTGGAGATTGCATAACCATCCTTCCCAGGATCCACATGGTGTTGTCAGCTTCCATTAATATACTGTAAATCTCTCAATATTTTTTTTGTAAACACATAGTTGCTTGAATCATATGATTAAATGAGAAGCTTAGCTTTCATTACAAAATCATTTCTAGCATACACAACTGCCAGTGAAGCTTGAAGACCTATATCTTAAGGGCTCCAAAACCTAAAAGCAAATGAAATGTCTCACATGTATTTAAAAATAATAGAATAAACTCCTAGTCCTATAGAAAATCCTCTAATTTTGGCCACTAGAATTTTTGCTTGGTTCCAATTGATTTTTGAGGAGGTGATTTACCAGCAAACCTACAGCAGCAGAGCTGCTGCTGTGGCTTGGGCAGCCAAGCAAGCAGTGCAGAGTAGGAAGTGTTTGAGGAGTTCCAGGTGTTTTTGCACAGAATACTATTGTCCTATGCAAAGTTCTATTAAAATGAGTGTGAGAAGCCTGTTTTCAAGCCTAGATTTCTAAGAGTGTCTTATCAGAAAATACCAAGCTAAAACAATGTGACAGTGTCAATCAGTATGTGGATGACTGATGCAGAATATAAATCTCTTCACCAAAAGGCTTTTGGAAGCACCAGTTTTGCAAGACAGAAGAACAGTCACTGGGTGCAGACCCAGTCATTGCAGGTGCAGCATTTTATACGGTCTTATTAGGATCCATCTTGAAAACAGGGAGGCTTTTCTTTTTCTGTTTCTCTGCTCTCTTTTGCTCTTCTTTCTTTCCTCTGCTTTCCCCTCCCCTTTTCTTGATTGTTGTGATGTTCAGAGTCTTCTTGGTTTCAGGCAACCTGTGATCTGTAGGGAAAATAGACTTTTCAAGTGAGAACTATGTGCTGGATTACGTGAATTTGAATCTCTTTTTAGTTTCTAGGATGAAGGTATGACACAACACTATATTTCAGGAAATGCAATGAGTTTGAATACACAAACATGATGATTATTGCATAACAAAAAAAGTGCATTGACAAAATTACACAAACAAAATCTTCTTGTACAGACATTGAATCCTTTTCTTGCTGCTCTTGATTCTGATCTTAATATTTTCAAAGGCTTTCATGTTTGCTTTTTTTAAAGTATACTGTAGTTAAAATTGTGGAGGTTTTTGAATTTCATATACTACACAAGGTTATACAGATTTATAACAAAAAGAGTCTTCAGGTGCAGGACTGGGGCTTGCTGAAACCTAATGCTTGTTCTGAGGAGGATCAGAAAGTTCAGCAAGACAAGAACTCAAGTGCTTCGCTGGCCCCACCTTAAATCTAAAGGAAGGTTTTTCACAAGCAGATATACCAAGCAGATAACAACTTGAAGTTTTCAATTCCAATCTCTGCTTTAGAAAATTGATCTCAATGTTTGATATTTTCATAAGCCTTGCTCATTTTATCAATATTTGAAAGGCTTTATTTATGCATAGCAACACTAGTGTTTCTCCTTTTCTTTCTGAAGTTACACAACTGAATAAAAATGAACTCAAATTTCTGCCTACATGTCCCTGTCTTGTCTCCCAAATCTTTCTCAGACTTCATAAACCTTAAGTATTGCTAGCTTAATACACTTTCTCAGAAAGTCAGAGGTTTTTCTCTAATGCTCAAAACATGATTGTTTAGTAGCCTGGTTTCCAAATCTAAAACTAATTTGTAAAGCTTTTCCAAGGCTTATAAAAATGTACCAATCTTTTCTGTTAATTTGTCAAATGTGATTTAAATCAAATTTTACACAAGTGCCAATGACATCCTGTATTGGAGCTCCATACACCTTTTAAATCCTTCCTTTTATTTGGTGTAAACAAACAAACAAACAAACCTGCCTTCATTTTGATACTCTGATAAACACCTGATTGATTCTCGCATAGTGCATCCAAGCTGTAGACTTGAATTCATTCCAAAGATCTGTATTTGATTAACTTAGATTTTAGTTCTGAAAAATTTATTCCACAGATATATTCATTTTTTGGATACTTGGGAGGGGAACCAAAGGGGTTTACCTATTTATTTATTTATTTATTCATTCATTCATTCTGTTGGGGGTTGGGGAGAAAGGAATTAGTTAAAAATTGGTTTTGCTTCTTAGTATTGCAGTAGAGTTCTATATTCTGGAGTATTGCAGTGATCTGAATTTGGGTCACTTAAAAAACTTTTTGCACAATAAATTTGCACCCATTTCATAACTTGAGTCTTCAAAATATGCTCAAGTCTTATGAAGAATTTCCCTGCACTTACTGAAGAAGGTCTATCCTGAGTCAAGTAACTGATGTAGCAGTGAGGTCCTTCTCTTATACAGGCAAGTGCCTACCATGGGACCCATGGAAGAGACACCCATGCAATGAGAAATTTATCTGAATTTTTCTGAGAGCAAAGACTTGCCATTTGCAAGAAAAATGGAGTGTAGGAGGCTCAGACATTATAAAAAGATAGAAACTGCATTGCTAGAAAGAAAGAAACCTCATACAATGGGGATTTACTTACTCCCTGGCACTACCTGAGCAATGGCAACAGGAGATGTGGATCTGCAAGCAAAAGGAAAGGCAGACAATGTGAAGACTGATGTTTTACTTGGAAGAGAAGGTAAAAGACTAAGATGTACTTCTGACAAAGGCAGGAGTAAGTAAAGTCCAGAGTAAACACTTGCCAAGGCATACTTCCCTCTAGATTTTGAAATGGGACCCAAGATAGCTGAGCCATGCCCTGCCTGAATGATGCCATTCCCATGTTGCTGCAACCCCTGGTGAAAGGCACCTCTCAGAGTGCCAAATCAGGCAGAGGACAGTAAACAAAAACTGTCTTTATTATTTCAAGTAGCAGAGCTGCTGTATAGATATAAAATCTGTCTCATAACATAATGTCTCGTAATGGAAGTTGATGGTTTGTTTCCTTTCCTTTACAGGAACATGTATAAGCACACATACAATAAAACATCATATATAAAGGACTGCTGAGATCAGAAAGTCTTAAAAACCATGACATACCTGAATAATTTGTGCAATCTTTGTTCAGTGTTCTTGTGCATTTGCCTTCCACAAGCTTTCCCTTGCGTGGTGATTTGCCCTTCATCCTGTGGCAGGCATGGAGGTGCCCACACCTGGTGCTGGCCAAGAGCAGTATGCTTTGGCTGCATGCTGGGTGACATGAGGCAAGGTTCACTTCTTACCCATAGTTCTGACTCTGCTCTGTTTCAAGTTTGTTTTGCTGAGGTGAAGCCAACAAGTAATACATAATAGTGTTAATCAGTATTTCGGAAACATGTGACCACTTTACTGACTAAACTTTGCCCAACTTAACAGAGTAGGTAGATTTTCTGATAAATTTAAATAGTCTAGAAAGAATAGAGTTTGCGGGAATTTGCAATGTTAATCATTTGACAGCTGTCCTAGTTCAGCAGGTGGGACCAGTTTATCACTGTGTGGGGGTGACCAAAGCTATGTATTCTACACGCTCTATTCATTTCCCATGAATTGTTAACAATGGACCATTTGCAGCAGCTGCCCAGGGCACACCTGACCCCTCAGGGTGTGACCTGGGTGTGAAAGACACCTGTGAGATAAGAGCTGTGATAAGTCCCTTCCAGCAAGTCATTAGCCCCTCCACATCCAGCCTGAGGTGTCATGTCTGCTAATGGGCCATCAATGATTCCAAATACCCTATGACTCACAGAGTGAGATTACTCATTGTTTAACTCCCCGTCCTGTGGGAGGTACTGGGCAGTCCCACCTGGAGGTGAGGGGATATAACCTTGGTGGTTTGGGGACTTGGAAAACCACTCATTGGATCCAGAGGAGGACCAGATCCTCCATAGGAGGAGACCACTACTCTTCACCAGACTGCAAGTGTCAGCTGCACCAACAGGTTTTTCACTTCCTTTTACTTTGGACTTGGGGGAACCACGTGGGGTTCAGCACAGGGGCCAACAAACCTCTTTGTGTTTGTGCCCCAGGGTGCTGGGTCATACTTTTGGGTTTTGTGGGTTAGAACCAATTTCTCTTTGTGCCATTGCATTTATTGTAATATTGTTATTAAATTGTAACTCTGACTTATAATCTCTTTTGTGTTGGGTTTATTTTTCCTGCTGGTTTACCTTTAAACCAGCACAACAGCAAACCTCATCTCTGTATTTTGTATAGCAAAGAAAGTTGTTGAGAAAACCATGGATGGAAAATTAGAAGAAATGAGTCTGTAAGAGAATTAAATAACAATGAATGGACCAAATATGGAAAAACTTGTTTCAAAATCACATCATACTTTCCAGTATTGTTGTAAATAATGACTTTAAAGGTTGAGAGAAACCCCTAAGTCCTCTTATTCTCTGCCTTTTCTAGTAGTAGTACAATGCATAGTACAATTATGTGCATATCTCAAGGCTGTTCTCACATATGAGAGAAATCGTTATCCGTTGAACTACAAAAGTGACTGCAAACTTAGTTCAGCATCTCAATTGTCCTAACGGGTGTGCTAACAGAAAATATTAGGGAACAATGGCTTCCCCTTGTACTCCCTGAGTCCAGCTCTCAGGATACTAAATAAAAGCAATGGTTGTTTGGGCAGGAGGCTGTCAGATAATTTTGGTTCCTACTTGATGTAATGGGGTTAACACCACTACCAGTAATGCTCTTTCAGTGTCGTCGAAACGAATGAAAAGTGAATTTAAGATGATAACTGCTTGTGGTCATTCTGCAGTCTGCTTCCCTAGCGGTTTGCAGATTAAGATAACATTTGGTGCAAGTGATGTTGGCAGCCTGTTTACTTCCAGACAGTAAAGTTGTTATTCACCAATTTCTTTGCTAAACAATTGCGTCTTCCTGCTACTGATCAGAACGAACGGTCTGTACTCTTTTTGTAAACTACCTGGTCTCTGGTTATTCACGACACGCTGATGAAGCAACATTGAGAGGGGAGATGAGCCAAGAGATATTGCTAATGTTTAGGTCTCTTGTTTGAAAACTTTCAGTGTTGTGAATTCTAATGGACAAAGCCGCAAGCGGTCTGCTATTATTTTGATGTTTAGCTTTTCCCGTTTTAGAGCGAAATCAATCTCGCCGTCTGGCGCTGCCGCCCGGCGCTCCCCGCGGCCCCGCCGGCGGCTCAGCGGGCGGCGCCTCCCGCCCCCGAGCGAGCGCACGGCACGGCCTTTGTCTGTCCGCCGAGGCTCCGGGGCTGCGCTCCCCGTCCTGCCCCGGCGGGAGGAGCGGCACAACCTCCCGCAGGCCGCGCCGCGGGTCCGTCCCCCGGCCCGCCCCGCGGGGCGCCGCTGA
>VWZD01008777.1:1402955-1565165 GCA_013396695.1 Sakesphorus luctuosus
CTTTAGAATTGTTTAAAAGAAAAGGCTAATACAATGTACATCCCTTGAATGTTTGTTGGAGATGAAAATTATTTGTAATCAATAACTTCTTGTAGTGCTGTTTGTTAATTTCCTTTTTTCCAGTGTGCTGCTGTTGTGAGGAAAGTGACAAGGTAATTGGCAACATGTTTTTGTTCAAAGTTGAAGAATTTGGCGTATAGTCTGTTCCCTACAGTAGGATGTTTCTCCATCCATTTAAATGTGTGTAATAACATGTACCATTACTTTGTGTATTGTTCTTTCTCCTTTTTAATATTGCCTCCTTTTGTACTTTAAAGGCGATGTGTGAACTCAGATGGAAACTCAGGTTGTTATTTATACCAGCAATTCTTGTGACTGGCTGGACAATGTAGAGCTGACACTTTTATTAGTATTTATCTGTGCCACATGGAGGGAAGTAAACAACTGGTCTGACTGCTTAAGGGAAGTAACTGCTGTCCTGGTAGCTGTAAAAGACTTGCACTCTTCTTTACACAGAGCTTTTTTTTCTTTATAGAGTTTCAAGCAGTTCAGTCCCCATTTAAATATATTTGTCTTTTATAGTAGCTTCTAATTATTAATTTTTAACCTAAAACTGTATAGTAGTTATTTGCTTCAAAAAAATGTGTATTTTCCAGTTCTTTTGGTTTCTAATTTGAGAGTAGTATGCCTAGCAGTGTTAGTAAACAGAGTGCAAAATCTAACAGAAAACTACCTTCTGTCAAAGCAGAAGCTAAAGTAAGTGGGATTTGCTCTGTTGTTTCACTTAGTTGTGTTTAGAGACTTCAGTTCTTTCTTGAGTAAAACTTTTCATTACTACATTGCTCTTCTTTGTTAAGACTGGTGTGAAATTGGCATTGTCCATGTGAGAGTGACTGCTTGGCTGTTTAAAGTCTCCTAATATTTGGCACAGGACTAATTCTTTAAGTACTGTGCTAAGTGCTTTTGTTTATTTATTTGGGGGTGAACTGATGGATTACCATGAAATAGTCGGTTTGGCCAGTGACCTCCATCATGCATCTGAGAAATCCTTTATCCTGATAGAATAACCTACACTTTCTAGTGTGAAAATAAACTACTTCTGAGCATTCAGTTGTCTCATAGATATCTTGCTAAGCAGATATTTCACTCTCATTATTGATATAATGTGAATTTTGTGTCATGAAAAGTGTCCAGGACAAAAATACAATGTTTGATACTTCATTATGACAAGTACTATTATGATGTATTTTCTTTAAATGTAGTTATAAGGCCAGAACAGAAATCTAAGGAAGCTATGTAGTCTTCAGACTGCTTTACATAACGCATAGTTTTATACTTGCATTTTTTGTGATACTAAAAAGGTGGGGAAAAGGCAGGTTTGGTTGTTAAGCTTGGAATTTGTTTTTTTTGAGATGAACTTGTGGGGCTAAAAAGGTGCTCCTAGTGCTTTATCTTCACACTGAGTAAACTGCTAAACTTAAAAAGCTTCCTTACTGCTTTCACAGTTATTAAAATTTTAGGTTGACAGTTTTGTATTAGCAGTTGGTCTTCTGCTTTTCTGTATCCCTACAGCTGTAGTCAGTCAGTGTGTCTCTGTAAACTTAACAGTAACATGCTGGCTTTTTTACTGTAAGGATTTAGCACCATTTTGGATTTGAAAAGCAGAGTGTGTTAGGTTTTAGAGATGCTTTATTTAACAATTTCAAGATGGGAATTTAAGTTTTAAAACTCAAAATTGATTGCATATTTAAAAATATCTTTAAAGGGGCAGGAAGGAAGGAAGGAAAGAAAGAAAATGGTTGTAGATTGACTTTGGAAGTTTTTCTTCTGTTATTTATTAAGAATTTTATTTATTAAGACTTTTTTTTCTAACAGTGTTTGGTCAGACATCAAGTGTTAATTTACAGTCCGAAACGTACATGTGGGCGTATATAAGAGTAAGAAAAGAGTTCTAACTTCTTCCTCTTTTTAGAGAGATTATTTTGACTTGCTCCCTCTGCTTGGTGTATAAAGAAATGGAGTGAGTTGTTTCAGACAGTATGGGATTTGAAGTCACAAAGTTTGCTTTGAAAAATTGCAAAGTCTTTCAGCATATTTAAAAACAGACAGAAAAGGTGAGCTCTGTAAGTATGATTTTAGGAGATGGAGAGCTGGGTCCCACTTCTCTAGCAGCACCAAGGAAACCCAAAAGAAATGCAGTAATTCCAGGGTTGTTCCTGAAGAGCTGGGAGCATGACTACGTGGAGCTGGTGCTGGGACCTCTGCATTGTGCCCCCTCTTCCCTGACCCTGAGAAAGTGTTGACTGATTCCCACAAAACATTGGCTGGTGACTGGTGAGAGGAGCTTGTGAGCAGGAATGGGAATTTGTGGTGGTGAGGAGCCTAGAGACTGTCTGGAGGAAGGGTGTGAGATGGGGATGTGGGGTGTGGGCTCCTGTAGGACCAAGTGAGAAGGAAGCCGGGCTCAGGAGGCTGTGGGGTGAGGTGAGGGGAGAAGACACTAGAAGTGCTCGGAGATGAGAATTAGTGCTGTAAGCGTGCATCCCCTGGGAAAGGAGAGAGGGGAGAATGAGCAGAAATTGTAAAAGCAATTTACTGACTCAAGGACTGAACTGACAATTTTGCAATTAAGTACAATTTACACTCCCTTCCGTTGCTGAAAATTGAAGAGTGGGAGAAGTAGAGCAGTGTGTCTGGGGTTTTCCAGACCTGTTATTAGTTCCCAGGGTAGCTTCACAAATCTTGTTAAAGGATTTCTTAAGCTGTATGGGTGAAAAAGCAGGTAGCATTCAGAAGTCACATTAGGAGAAGTACAGGTCTTCAGCAGCACTGTAATTAAACTCGATAAAATGCCCAGTGGTAGTTTTGCAGTACCTGTGTCTGCTGATGATCTCAGATTTTTGGTATCTCTTGGAATTGTCAGGCTAAAAAAATGCAAGAAGATTCTGGCAAGTGTCCAGATGGATATTCTGAATGAAATGTCTAATAGTAGTAAGTGAATGGAAGTAGGCTCTCAATTCCAAAGAAGGAAATGCGTGTTCTAGTACTTCATAAATCCCAAGGGTGGTAGTTCTCAATTACATTTTTGCTGTGCTCAGGGAGGAGGTGGTAAGAAAACTGTCCTCAGTAAACTCCAGAGGATATAGTTTTCACCAGAGTAAAATGAATATTAACCATTTTTTGAGGTGTTGGTACATACAGCTATCAAGTTGCATTGATCACACGCAGGACTTGGTATCTTAGAAAATTAGATATGATCAGTAAGACAAGCCAACAACTTTCTCTAACTTGCTCCTTATTTATTTGTTAAAGCTTAAAGATTGTCTGATACTTAGGCTTCATATAGTTAGTTTGTTCTAATTACCTTTCTCAGTCTCACTGTTGTTTTGCACCTGTAACTGGTCTTTGTTTCTCTGAGTTTTTTGGACCCCTTGTCTAGATAGTGAAGACCTCAGCCACCACATAGGGAGTGACTTTGGGTTTTCCAGTTTCCTTAACAGCCTGCAATTTGAGCCAAGTTTTCTTTTTTCCTCCTTGCTACTTGCCTTTGCCACTTTATATTTTTCTTAGTAGCTTTCCTTTCTCCTGTTAACTGTTATTTCAGTTATTATTTTCTAGCATTAAAATTCCTTATTCAAAACCCCAGTCATTAGACAGATACCAAGTAAGTCTTGATAAGTTGATTGTAATGATTTCTTAGACTGTACAATCTCAGGGCCGGAGGTTTTATCTTTCAGAGCTGTTCAGTCTGGGGCTGGTTTTGGTTGGGGTTAAACCACACTAAGTCCCCAGCACATTCTGGGTGTTACAGTGTGAAGCAATTAGTTCCTCTTGGTTTTAATTCATATAAAGAATTGTAAAATGCTGTACATATAATAATGCTAAAACATTGCTTTATGTAAACTGTTCATAGTATTGATGGAAATAGAAAAAATATGTTAGTGCATATAACTTTGTACAAAAAGAGCTACAGTGGTGAAGTTGAGATATCTAGGCCTCCAAATTATATTGAGTAGTCAGTGCTGAAACATTATTTGTGACCTTCAAGATGCAGGTCATTGACTGGTTTTTTGTGAACAGTGATTATTTAGTACTGAATCATTCTGATGTAGGAGCTGGAAAGGTCACAGTGCCTGAGCTTTGGCTTGAAACTCATCAGTGCTTTTGTAATGAAAGCATACCTGGATGCTGCCCCCTGAAGAGACCAGTGTTGTTAGTGCATCTTCAGTGTTGGAGACTGGCTCTGACAAAAGGGCCGTATTTTGGAGTTCTCAGTGTTACTCTGGTATATTAATTCTTATCAATGGAAGACAGAATTACCAAAATACTGAAGGAGAGCCATAGTGCTATAGCTTAGAAACCAATCCAAAATACCCAGTGCACAATGTTTGATGTGTAATAGGTATATTCGTATGCTTGCCAGAGGTTGTGGTGCACTGGCGGGTGTGTTGATGATGATGGGGTAATAGCAGCATCCCTTGCTGCTGTAGCTGACAAATGAGGTTAAGGTTGGGAACTCCTGTTGTCAGTTGTTGTGCAAGAGAGTCTGTCTACAGGGCACCCTTTATGGGCTTCAGAAGGTGGTGACAGCAGATACTGTACCTGCAATTGGTGACTGGTGAAGCACTTGGCCGCTTGGGGTGAACACTGAAGGATGTTTTTCTTCACAGTATGTTATTACTGGGCAATACAGAATAACCTGCTGCAACTGAAAGGCCCTTCTTACCCAAACTGGTGTCCGAGGAGGTTAAGAGGAGCCTATTTTGTATATGTAACACCACCACCTTCCTCACAGCTTCCAAACCCTCTAATTTCACAGTTTGTGGGTTGAACTTCTCAGCACTTTTTACTTGTTCACAGCATTAATAAAGTTTTTTTTTCTGGAGAGCTGGTCTTTGTATTTTAGAAAATTATATTCTTTTTTCTAGTTGGCTGATGAAGGAATTGTATTTAAAATAGGCCATATTGCCCTGATTAAGATTTCCAGACATGCAACTGACCTGTAGCTAGAGAAAGCAAGCAGGCAAGAATGTAAAACTATTGTTTCAGCTGGCGAGTTGGAGAGGTTGGGTAAAGAGGGTTGTTTATTGTCAGACTTTTTTATAGCTGACAATTTACTATGTATTTGAATGATAAATCAAAAAACTCTTCTGTACCTCCAAACCCTCAAAGCCAGTGTTCTTCTCACTTACTTCTAAATTAGCTTTCCTAAAACTCCAGTTGGGAGCATTCACACTTATAACTATTAATGCCTAGTGACAACTTTCTTGCCTCTTGTGCCTCATCTCCCTTTGCTTTGGCTTTTTATTCTACCTGCACATAATTGCTGATTCACGGATGTGCTTATTATTCATGCACTTACCTTCCAGCATGTGAGTAATCTCCATTTGTATGCATCAGGTTAGGCATGTGCACATGTTGGCAGAATCTAGGCCTTGCATACTAAGGTCTTTGGATTAGACTATATCTTCAGTAAAGTACTGCTTGTGCCTCAGAAAGTGAGGCTGATGGCTGTTTGCTTCTCAGTAGTGCTCAAAATGGAGTTTGTGTGGGAAAAGATAGCAGTGGTGTAGGAAGAAAGGTATTTTCCTAGAGGATGGATGTAAAAGGTAGTTGGAATTCTGCACTCTCTTGGTGTAAGTGAGCTATGTTCCTTCAATACTGGTACACCAAAATCCCTTCCCAAGTATGTTCTTTTTTTTTTTCTGAGACAGACCAGCCGAAAGGTCTGTTGATTTTCTTTAAAATGGTTTTCTTTAAAAGCATCAGAACTTTTGGATTGGGGAAATGAAGCTGGTGTAGAAAATACTTTTATCAAAATTGCAAAGCACAGCTGTCTATATTGTTACATAAATGTTCATGTTTTGTTTTAATAAGCATAACACTATATTCTTTATTGTTTCTGTTTCTTGTTTGTATTTGGTGTTCTTGTAGGTAGCTTTCTCTCGTTGCATGCTTTTGTGGAAAAATCATTCTAGGTAGAGTTTTGAAACTTGGGAAACCACGTGATCTTGCCCTTTTTGGAGCACTTACATAATTGGAGGTTGCCTTTCGCAATTATGATCTTCTTGCATAAAGAGGGTTTGATTGAGTTGTTGGGAGTTCTTCAACTAGAAGTTGACAGAAGATTGACAGTTTTTTTTAATTACTTCTTTCAGGATATCTTACGCAGTTCTAAAGTTCTCTTAAACACATCCTGCATGATCTCGTGAACATTTGCAGTGATTTTTAAGAAGGTCTACTTTGCATTTTAGATCGTTATGATGTGGGTTTTAGGTGGCATGCAAGAGTATGTGTTTAATGGTGGCAAAATCAGATTATCTAAAGTTTTTATTTGAGGCTATATACATCACCACAATGTAAATAGTCAGTTATTAACCTCACATCTCAATCTTTTAAAGTAGTCATGAATGTCCAGTGTGGTTTTTCCTTTCTGAGAGAGAGTGAGGTTATTTGAGAGTTGGTTTAACCTTTAATTGAAGATAGGGTGCATTGTATTTTCAACAGATTTGCTTTTCCAGTTTGTTAAATACCATTTGACTTAAGTAGGTGTGGCTGAAAATAATATAAAAAGCCTAGGTCTGAAAGAAAACCAAAACAAACGAAAACTAATGAAAAGAACCCCAACAAACAAAAAAGTCTTAAACAACAGCAGGCTTTCCCTTGCCATTGATCAACTGGTTATTGCTGTCTGTTGCTCCATCATGTACTTCTGGAGTAGGGATGGACTCTGCATGAACACTGTGGGAGTACCTAATTTTAGTAATAATAAAATCACAAAATGCAGTACTAAACAAGATCACAAAAGGGATGTTCTCAAGAGGACGTTCACTTTCAATTATATTATTTTCACCTTTGAATGTTTTGTTTTTTCCCTCATTTTAATAGAAAGGAGTAGTAAAAAATTTGAACTTTGTTTTCAGCCCCTTTTGCTCTTTCTATGGCAGTGGACCTTGGGATGCTCAGACTGTGTATTTTTTTTTGTCTCTATGTAAATATGCTGCCACAGCTTTCCTTTGCTGTTCTGACAGTGTACAAGCAGGACCTGCTTTTTTCACTGAAGAAATTAAATTTTTGAGACTTCTAGTTGCCATTAGGAAAGAACACTTTCTGTAAGATGCATTGACTACTACTCTAGGTTAAGGGTCTGATTAGTTTGCCTTTTTGGGTTAAGCTCCCTTCCTTCCCTGTTGAGTAACAAAAGTCTGACTTAGGTATAGACTGAGATATGAACTTTGAGATATATAGTGAGCTATTTTTCTAAATCACCGGCCTTGAAAATGTGTAGGCTAGCACTTTAAGGTATACTACATTAGCTCATGTTTCAAATATATTCATTTGTTATGCTGGTTCCTGAACCTTTCCTGTTTTTCTGGCATCTTTGCGGTAGTTGGGAATATTTCATGTTGCTGCAAGTGTCAGAGCAGTGTTTTGACTGTTCCTTGGTAACACTGAGAAGTAGTTTCAGATAGTGAGGATTGGAGATACTTTCTGCTTCAAGATTTTAAGACTTGGTTAGGATATCAGGAGTAGTGGTATTAATATAAAAATCAGTAAAAGCAGGCAAGAAATATTTGGCTGTAAAGGCTGTGGCAACCCTGTTCTGTACAACATTGCTTGGCCGAAACCTGTGTGTAATGTGTGCTGGACTGGAAGAAAACACAATGTGTAAATGCTGAGCTGTTTTTCCATCTCTGGCTGAGTTGATCTTCAGTGATATGCTGTGCATACATGACTTGCATAAAACATTTGCCAGGGAGTATCCCACTGTATTGTCTAGAATGTCAAATCTCCATTTAATTTTAGAGCCAACTATAGCAAATTCCTTAAGTGCTGCAAAGTGCCAGGTTGCTTGTATGGTTTTGGTACTGTACTTGTAGTGTTTTGGGGGCCCCTGATTTCCTTCCTACCAGGGATAACCAGAAGGTAAAGGCAGACTGGTGAAACTGGAAGGATTGCAGCATAACTATTGTCTGGCTACAGTGAAGAGCAGTTTGCTGCGTGTTCTGTGCCACTCTGTATGTACCCTCTTGCAAGGAAAGTCAGGGCACTACATGTTTCTGAGCATCTCTGGAAGGTTCTTTTTTCTTCTTTTTCTGCAAGTCTGCATTGCAACAATACAGTGTCAAGTTTATTAGTTTTGCCCTGAATCTGTTTGGCTTTCTCACGGGCATGAGCCAGATTGTATCTGAGGGTTGCAGTAGCTGTTGTACAGAATCCACATAATAAGTCCTGTGAATTCATCTATCAGATAGGTTTTATGTGTACATTTGTGTCTGGAAATTTTTAATAGATGCTTCTTTTGTATTGAGAAACGAGGGTGGATTTTGTGGGGGGGAGGTGGGAGGGGGAGAATCTTTATCTTGAAAGGAGATGAGACTTTTAAAGACTAGCTTTCTCTTATCAAAATACTTTGACTTTTTCCTACAGTGCAAGCAAAAAATAAAGGCTTTGCTGAAGTGTGGTTGCACACATTTGTTACTGTGTAAGACACGAACCCGCAGTAATCACCAAAACCATTTTAGAGCATACTGTGGTGAAATATTCGCTTGTGGAAGATAATAAATGTTAGGGAATAATTCCCTTGTCTTACGACATTGAGAGGAGGTGACTTTGGCTTATTGATGCTGTAGTATTTCTAACCTTGGGGATTAAATCATGAGACTATGGCCTTTGATTTAATCCTAACATGTATCCATTGTGGGTAGTATCTGCATTTTATGTGATCTGTTTCAGAAACTCATCAGAAGTACACTTAATTTTCTTAATAATTTCAACAGAATATTGTTAGCTTATGAAGTAGAGTCTCATTTGGCTAGCTAATCTCTGTTGTCTGTTTTCTGCTGTCCTCATGTATTTTTTCATTTTACATGTGGTGTTTTGTCAAAACAGGCTTCTTGGCTTTCCCCACTGAGCAGTCAGGGTCTTTTTATGATAGTAGTGATAGGACACCTGTTATCCGTATGTTGTCTATATGCTTTGTAGAAGATAAACATGTAAGAAAGAGTTTAATAGGACAAATAATTCTGCATTCCCTTAAGACATATCCTTATATTAAGGACAACTTGTTTGGTGAGACTCAAAAAGAAGTTGTAATTTAAAGTGCCTCGTGCTCATGTTATGAATTTGTTTTGGTTAAAAAAGTTGTTCTGAGCATTTATAAATAAAGATAATAAATGGTGTGGTATGCTGGGAAGTGGAAATGAATGGTCTCTCTCTGGTGATTGGATTGCAGGGTACACCAGTGGCTAGACATCTCCCAGAAGGATTTTTTTGAAGTCTTTGAAAAACTAAATTTTTTCTTGAGTTCTCTTGTTATGCTGGACAGAAGGGAATTATGGAAGTTAGTTTTTCTGTTCCAACAGGGTTTTTTGTGGTTTGTGGGTGTTTTAGTAAGTGCATGTTAAATATGTATATCTGCAGCCTTCTGAACATAAAAATGGGATTTGCCAAAATGCTTATTCCTATCACAGGTCTGACTGCACTTAGATTTGTTTTTTCTTCTTCTTTTTAAAACTCACTTCAAAGCTGATGCTTTGTGGTTTTCTTTCCTTTTTTGTTAATTTTATATCAGCCTGGAGAAATTTACAGAATTCTTCCCAAACAGGAATTACCCAAAGACTAATTTTCATTAAGCATGAATTAATTATCATAGTGAAAATTGTGAAATACATATATATAGTTTTCCCTATATATATTTTTTCAGATTAAGAATAGTGTTTGGAAAAGTAACTGAGTCTTAGAAAGTGTCTTTCTGTTGTATCAATCAGCTTCCGTGCATATCTACACATTTATCTGGAAGTAACATCGTGGGGGAAAAGCTATTATTCTGAGTCTTCTAAATAGCTCTCTTTTCATTACTAGCTTCATTATGAGTGAACCTGCTAATGCTTAAGTTAAAAATTATCATTTCATGTTGATATAAAAAACAATTTCAGCTTCAAATAATGCTCCTTAAAAATGGCACTTTAGAGAGAAGCCTTCTTTGCCAGCTGCCTTCTGATGATGTTCTTTCAGCTGTTTTGCAGATGTCTGAACTGAACATCCAGCGTTACTGGTGTCAGTTGCTCTGCCTTAGTTTCCTATTGCAAAAATAAGGAATAAACACCATGGAGGTAACTGTAAGAATGTTGTTAATGTAATGATCACCTCTGAAGGACCCTGGTCTTGTGGGAAAGTGATGTGTGTTCAGAGCAGGATGTGAATAATGTAGTGTTAATGAATTATGAGCAGCTCATTGCAAGGACTGCTTTCATTATCAAAATCAGGTGAGTTCGTTAAGGGTGGGGGGGAAACGTGTGTCATGATCAATTATATGTGCTTACTTGAGCCCTGAGCTTGTTGGCAGAGCCAGGTGACCTTTCGTGGGCTTGGGTTGGCAATGGGATTTAATGCTGTTTTCAACTTGCCTTGCAAATCAGGTGTTCTGTGAGCTTGGGGTCAGAGGAGAGCCTGCCAGCCAGCCTGGGCTTGGGGTCTCTGCTTTGTAGCATGGGTGGAGTGATGATGAGCTTTTAGAGATTTAGAGCTGAGAGGTGGAGAGGGGGGCTGAGAGAAGTGACAGCAAACTGAGTGAACTTTCTGTGTTGTGAGCTTTTCCTGGTTGGTTTGATACAAAGTGAAGTTAGCTGAGATTATGCTCACTAATGGTTAGAACCAGCCCAAAGAATTTCCTGAAACATATAGTAAGTGTTTAAAAAAGCTTTTTATTTACCAATACTGCTACTGTTGTTGCTGCTCTACTGGAGTACATGGGGTTTTGGCGTATCAGTTTGAACACAGAGGTTAAAGGTCAGGATTTGTTATCCAGGGTTTGGGCATGGCCAGATATCCAATGATTCGTAATTGAAAATGTGTATGAATACTCTTAACTCTAGTATGTTCTTAAATTTGCCAGTTCATGACCCTGAAGCTAAGAATTTGCCTCTGAATGTTTTACCAGGCTTGACCTACATTACATCTATTTAGCGATTGCTTTTTCAACTCCTGTGTAAAACTAATGAAGAAAGCCGTTTGTAGTGTATGGGAGATGTAGCCTGGGTGGGATAACAGTGATAAAATGGTTAATGCAAATTTACTGTTAATCTTTGCTGCTGCTCTCAGAGAAGTGAATGGTTCATGTATAATGTTGGAATGTGAATTGACTGCTTTATATGAAGAAAGAATATTTTTTTTCTGTGCTTAAATGCTACTTGCTTTTAGGGAAACATCATAACATTTAAAATGTGTGATTTTAGTTCTGTTTTCAGGCACTAAGGAGAAAGTGTTCATAGGTTTGCAGTTAGTGGAAAATGTCAAACTACATGTCTTATGACTTGCTCTTGGATATTCCTCTTCAATGCTGTTGCTGTAAGAAATTATAGAAATATAGTTGAGTTTTAGTTGCTACACTAGGTTTAGACATAGGATTTCATAATTTGTCCTCTGAGTCTTTCATGTCAGAAGTTGATTCTTAGATGGAACAAGGTATTTTTGTGTCTTTTCTCAAAATTGGTAAAAATTGCCAATTTCCATGAATGCATGTGTTTTAGTGATAGTAATGAGTTGAAGACTTGTGGAGATGGAATCTCTAATCTGTGTGTGCAAACACTATGGCAGAGCAAATAATGTGTTACAAAAACGTAAATATTTTGCCGAGTTACAACTTTTTTTTTGTTTTATTAGAATATATGTTCAAAATTATGTTTTGTCAACAATTAATTTCACTTTACACGTTCAGAATGATGGTAAAATGGAGTTTTACAGTTGGAGAGATTTGAAACAGGGAAGGGAAGAATTTGTCTTGAAGGAGAGAAATGAAACTGGGAATGCAATACCTACTCCAACATGTTACACAGTGCAGCCTGCAGAAATAGGAGCGCAGTTGTAATTTTCTTCAAAATTAGTACCTGAAAATATATGATGCAAACTCACGCGAATATTAAAGTGCTGTGACTGTATCACGGTAGTTGTGTCTTCCTGGTATATTTTGACACAAATAACCTACTACCCTGTACAAAGAAGAAATACAGGAAAGCCTCTCCCGGTGAGTTAGTGCTGATGGACTTTGTAATTACATCTGTCTATCTCCATCTGCACCCTGCTTGGCTAGAGGCTGGATTTAAGATAATTGTGTGACGGAGGATCCTGGCTTACAGCTATATCTTAATTAGAATTCACAATCCACTCTACATAAAAATATCTGAAAACTCTTTTAGAAAAGATCACTGATTATAGGGGAAATGAAAAGATTTTGATCTTTCTCTTTTCATCATTTGGGAATAACTTAAGTGTATATAAATATATTCTCATGCCATCTGGTTTATTTCTCTCTTCATCTTACTCTTGGCTTCTGTCATCTTGCTTACTGCTCTTTGGCTTTTTAATTAGAAGGAAAAAACAAGTAGTAATGACTTTTCTGTGATCACGGTAACATTTCAAGGGTTATTGAATGCTGTGGAAAATAGTGCTATTCTATGTTTTGAGGTTTACTGCTGTTGAACATAGCTCTGATATGAATATGCCAAATCCCTTTGTAATGAGTGTAAAATATTCTACTTAGTGTAATTAATCACATTTTATTCTGGGAAATATAATGTTCTTGAACTACAATACTAAGGTTGAACTATTATGGTAAGGTTGTTGCATTTAACTCTTATGTTTTGGTGGTGTCCTGACTGAAGTGGGTCTGTTTCTAAAACTTGGGGGTTTGGAAGTATTTAATTAACTAGTTAAAATTTATGATTTTCTGGGAACTCTCAAGATGCGTTTTGGTGAAAACCGATAGAGCAATTCTGTCTGCTCTAATGATTTATATTAGAGGAGAAAAAGAAGGAAAATACACACTTACGCTTTATTTGGGTTACTTTAATGTCAAGTGCTACAATGTAACTTTAGAACTGTTTTGGTGTTGTGTGTTTTGTTTGTTTGCTTGTTTTTTCTAGCTCTGTAAAAACAGTAGTTTGATCTCAAGAGATCCTTCTTCAGGTGAAGTGTGTTTCAGTAAGATAACCTCTTAGGTCTTAAAAAATAGAAAGGGGGAATAAAGGCCTTCCTTAAACAGCATCACTCAAAAGGTTCAGTTCAGTTTAACAAGGTACATATTCTCCTCTTCAGCAAGAGATCACTCCCTCTCTCTTGGGTTATATAAAGATATTGCTGCTTAAATGAGTTATGATGATTAAGTATGACCCTAATGTTTTTAAACCAGTGCCTGAGTTCCTGATATAATAATTTGCAAACAAAATGAGCTTTCTCATGGTGTGAGTTGCATTCCAGTTTGACAGCATTTGGAAGTTAAACGCTCTGGGTTGGTGCTTCCTTACTCCTGTTGAAGATCCTGCAGGAGAATCATCTTACATGTGAAAGAAGATGGTGGATTGAAGAAAAAGTATGAAGATATTTTTCGAAACTTGGGGGTTTTGTGTTATTTGGAACCTCTATTAAGCACCTGCATTACAGAATCATAGCTTTTAAAGTTTCTTTAAAAATTAGAGAAATTAAGTCAGTTTTTACCCAAGACATAATGTATTTTGAAAGTACAAAAGTATGCAGATTTGTAAGCTGATTGTGTAAACAACTCTGGTTTTCTATTTTTTTTTAAATGCTATTTGTAATACCAACCTCTTGTGCATTTTGCCATTTGGTAGCAATGTACACAAGGTCTGTGTTTTGCCACACCAGGACAATAAAGCCAAGTAATTCTGATGTGCAGGGTAGAGTATTGTACAGCTGGCCAGAGGTGGGCACTGCGAACCCCCAGGTCCAGGACTGCATGAAGATCTGCCATAAGGCTGTGACGGTTCAGAGTAGCTGACTCAAGATAATCTCTCTTTAGCAAGTGATCTTTAGCCTTACTGCTGAAGCCATGGTAAGAGTGAATAAGAAAGAAATCTGATCTGATTTTTTCACTGCTGAATCATCTAAGAACTTTTATCTTTATATAATTAAAGAACTGGTATGGTACACATACAGACTGGGGAATGAGATGCTGGAAAGCAGTGCTGTAGAAAGGGACCTGGAGGTCCTGGTTGGTGGCAAGATGAATATGAGTCAGCAGTGCCCTGGCAGCCAGGAGGGACAGCAGTGTTGGGGCTTGTCCCCTCTGCTCTGCACTGGGGCAGCCTCAGTTCGAATCTTGTGAGCAGTTTTGGGCCCCACAGTGTAAGAAAGACATTAAGCTCTTGTAGAGTGTCCAGATGAGGGCAATGAAGGTGGTGAAAGGCCTTGAGAGGAAGCCGTATGAGGAGCGGCTGAGGGAACGTGGTCTTTCAGCCTGGAGAAGAGGAAACTGAGGGGAGACCTCATTGCAGTTACAACTTCCTTTTGAGGAGAAGAGGAGGGGCAGGCACTGATCTCTGGGGTGACCACTGACAGGACTTGAGGGAACGGCCTGAAGTTCTACCAGGGGAGGTTTAGGTTGGATATTAGAAAAAGGTTTTTCACCCAGAGCGGGGTTGGACACTGGAACAGGCTCCCCAGGGAAGTGGTCACAGCACCAAGGCTGCCAGAGGTCAAGAAGCATTTGGATGATACTCTGAGGCACATGGTGTGACTCTTGGGGATCGACCTATGCAAGGCTGAGTGTTGGACTTAATGATCCTTGTGGGTCTCTTCCAACTCAGCAGGTTCTGTGATTCTGTATGGGGGTGGTGTGATCTTGGCCCTATTTTTTCTTGTTTCAGGTCCATCTTTACTAATTTGGCATGCACGTTTGGAACTGGTGGTTAAAAGAGGAAAGTTTTGTGTTGAGAAGCATTACTAAGAGGGGGAATAGTCCTTCTGGGACAGTACCATGGGTTTGACCTGATGAGGAGGGCCCTGCTGTGTGGTGGTATAGATGGTGTTGATGATGGTGGTGTCTTCAACAGAGAAGAAAGCACAACGGGGCTTTTGAAGTAGTTATATCTTCAGTTTATGTTTATGTCACATGCACAGAACTCACAAGCCTTACTTTGAGCTAATGATACTTTCTGAAATGAATGTTGTACCTTATTGCTGCAGCTTGAGTGTCTTTGGCAATAGGGTGTGATTCTTGTCCTTGCTAATTACTCCACAGCTCTTCTCCCTCTTCCTCATCAGTGTCTCTGGTTATTAAAGAGCAAGAACCACAGTATCTATCCTTCACAAAATAAAATTGTTTTATGTCTGTTCAAGCTACTTAGCTCATCTCAGGAATTGCACTTTAATTTTTGCAGTAAACTTTGTGTAGAAAAAAAAAAAGCAATGCTGCAGTGATTTCCTTAGATCTGAGGTTGGCCTGAAGGATAGTTGCACAAAAAAGCCAATAATACTGCTTTATAAAGGGATTGTACTGCAGTGCTAAAATTCATCTGTGAGTGACCTCTTGGAACTCTGTAACTCTACACCCACACATCCTAATTGTCTGCTTAGGTCACAGCCAGCCTTTGATGTCCCACAGACCACTGCAGGGTACTGGGCCAACTGGTTCAGCTGCCGCCCTGCTGCTGCCTTGGAACAACAGCCCTTTGTTGTGCCGGGCTGCTTGGGCTGCATGAGGACCGAGAGCTGCTGACCTGCCTTGCACTGCACTAGAGCCTGTACTTTGGGTTACATTCCCACCAGTAGCACAAAGTCCAAGGAATATTTGCAGTGTGATTTGTTTGGTTTTGGCTGGGAAGGGTGTCTGCTCTGTGCTATATGCACAGCTTGAAGTGCCTGAAGTATGGCAGTAGTTCCTGGGTGGGTTAGCAGATTTAGATTTTGCAGTCCTGTATTACTGCAGGGAATCCTTTTGTGTTTTAGCTTACACCAGTGATGTTTCTTGTAAAAGCTGACTAGAAAGTGGTTTGGGTTTTTTGTTTGGTTTGTTTTTTTTAACTGCTTCTCTTCAGCCACTCTTGGACAAAGACTTCTACTCATTTTCAGTCAAAACTAATTCAAAGATTTCTTTTCAGACTTGTGTAGATAAATGTTCTGGAATCAACAACAAAATTTTAAACAGAAAAATATTGTTATATGCACAATGCCTTCTGATTCCAAGAATTGGGAAAACTGAAAATTTGAGTGGTTACAGAGATGTTGCTTTATAAGAATATTGCCATGCCAGGAAGCACATGAAGCATTTTGAACCTGGATGTAAACTGATCTGCATGCAAGCCATGAATTTGTGTTGCATTTATTCGGACATTGCTCTTAGGATTTAGTGCTGATTTTATAGCNAGTGTTGGGGCTTGTCCCCTCTGCTCTGCACTGGGGCAGCCTCAGTTCGAATCTTGTGAGCAGTTTTGGGCCCCACAGTGTAAGAAAGACATTAAGCTCTTGTAGAGTGTCCAGATGAGGGCAATGAAGGTGGTGAAAGGCCTTGAGAGGAAGCCGTATGAGGAGCGGCTGAGGGAACGTGGTCTTTCAGCCTGGAGAAGAGGAAACTGAGGGGAGACCTCATTGCAGTTACAACTTCCTTTTGAGGAGAAGAGGAGGGGCAGGCACTGATCTCTGGGGTGACCACTGACAGGACTTGAGGGAACGGCCTGAAGTTCTACCAGGGGAGGTTTAGGTTGGATATTAGAAAAAGGTTTTTCACCCAGAGCGGGGTTGGACACTGGAACAGGCTCCCCAGGGAAGTGGTCACAGCACCAAGGCTGCCAGAGGTCAAGAAGCATTTGGATGATACTCTGAGGCACATGGTGTGACTCTTGGGGATCGACCTATGCAAGGCTGAGTGTTGGACTTAATGATCCTTGTGGGTCTCTTCCAACTCAGCAGGTTCTGTGATTCTGTATGGGGGTGGTGTGATCTTGGCCCTATTTTTTCTTGTTTCAGGTCCATCTTTACTAATTTGGCATGCACGTTTGGAACTGGTGGTTAAAAGAGGAAAGTTTTGTGTTGAGAAGCATTACTAAGAGGGGGAATAGTCCTTCTGGGACAGTACCATGGGTTTGACCTGATGAGGAGGGCCCTGCTGTGTGGTGGTATAGATGGTGTTGATGATGGTGGTGTCTTCAACAGAGAAGAAAGCACAACGGGGCTTTTGAAGTAGTTATATCTTCAGTTTATGTTTATGTCACATGCACAGAACTCACAAGCCTTACTTTGAGCTAATGATACTTTCTGAAATGAATGTTGTACCTTATTGCTGCAGCTTGAGTGTCTTTGGCAATAGGGTGTGATTCTTGTCCTTGCTAATTACTCCACAGCTCTTCTCCCTCTTCCTCATCAGTGTCTCTGGTTATTAAAGAGCAAGAACCACAGTATCTATCCTTCACAAAATAAAATTGTTTTATGTCTGTTCAAGCTACTTAGCTCATCTCAGGAATTGCACTTTAATTTTTGCAGTAAACTTTGTGTAGAAAAAAAAAAAGCAATGCTGCAGTGATTTCCTTAGATCTGAGGTTGGCCTGAAGGATAGTTGCACAAAAAAGCCAATAATACTGCTTTATAAAGGGATTGTACTGCAGTGCTAAAATTCATCTGTGAGTGACCTCTTGGAACTCTGTAACTCTACACCCACACATCCTAATTGTCTGCTTAGGTCACAGCCAGCCTTTGATGTCCCACAGACCACTGCAGGGTACTGGGCCAACTGGTTCAGCTGCCGCCCTGCTGCTGCCTTGGAACAACAGCCCTTTGTTGTGCCGGGCTGCTTGGGCTGCATGAGGACCGAGAGCTGCTGACCTGCCTTGCACTGCACTAGAGCCTGTACTTTGGGTTACATTCCCACCAGTAGCACAAAGTCCAAGGAATATTTGCAGTGTGATTTGTTTGGTTTTGGCTGGGAAGGGTGTCTGCTCTGTGCTATATGCACAGCTTGAAGTGCCTGAAGTATGGCAGTAGTTCCTGGGTGGGTTAGCAGATTTAGATTTTGCAGTCCTGTATTACTGCAGGGAATCCTTTTGTGTTTTAGCTTACACCAGTGATGTTTCTTGTAAAAGCTGACTAGAAAGTGGTTTGGGTTTTTTGTTTGGTTTGTTTTTTTTAACTGCTTCTCTTCAGCCACTCTTGGACAAAGACTTCTACTCATTTTCAGTCAAAACTAATTCAAAGATTTCTTTTCAGACTTGTGTAGATAAATGTTCTGGAATCAACAACAAAATTTTAAACAGAAAAATATTGTTATATGCACAATGCCTTCTGATTCCAAGAATTGGGAAAACTGAAAATTTGAGTGGTTACAGAGATGTTGCTTTATAAGAATATTGCCATGCCAGGAAGCACATGAAGCATTTTGAACCTGGATGTAAACTGATCTGCATGCAAGCCATGAATTTGTGTTGCATTTATTCGGACATTGCTCTTAGGATTTAGTGCTGATTTTATAGCTCCTTGCCACTTTAATATAAGCACATTCAGTAGTTTGACTACCAGTGTTCCAGTAATAATTGGGTGTTCAGTGTACCTAACTATAATTTCTTTAGTGCCCCCCCAGCATTAGCTTATATGTTTAAATCACAGGGACTGAGCTAAATTGCTTGATACATAGATGTAGAATATGTATTGGTACCTGTACAGTGCTTGGAAAAAGTAGTATGACTGCTTCTAATAAGACTTCCCATGTGCTTTTTTTTTTGAGAGTTTCTTATTCTGACTTTGTTTTCAAGGTTGCATTAACTTAATCTTAGGGTTTATTTCATTTTATGAGTGAGTACTTGCTTGCTGATCTCATTCATCCTGAAAGCAATGCTGAAGAGTGCAACAAATACAATTATGGCTATAACATAGTACAAATAAGGAAAATGAAGTGTTATGCGGGCAGCACCTGAAACCGGGTGGTAATGACTATGGTTACTAAAAAAACTTGTCTGGCTTTAGTCAGAGACCTGTTTGGGAAACACGGACTTAATGAGAAAACAATAGTAACATGATAATGACAAAGCTTAGCTGGGTAGGGAGGATTTGGGAGCAGCATATATGAGATACTGTCTGTGCAATGAACCTGTAATCTTTGGAGGTGAGAAGGAAGATGAGTTGGAAGAGAGAAGAAGCAGAAATGCATTACTGTAAAGCTGCACTGAAAGGTATTGGAAAGTTGAGTGGTTGCATTGGTGTTGAGTATCTTTATGGGCTCTTTGTCAGCTACTCTTTTTGCTTTCTGCTTGGTTATGGAAAGGAAATAGTTAAAGGTTGTGAAAAATATGGAGAAATGTTTCTTTTTTTTCCTTTCATAATTCCATTATGTTACTCTTCTCTTTTTCTGGGGGATTTGATTTTTGATAGCATTGATCTGCATCTTGAGCAGCAGATAGATGTATTTCAACCATTCTTTGTGGTAAGTTGCCTGTAAAATACAAAAATTTGCTATTTACAAGCAAAAAGTAATTGAAAGTAATGGCCAAAATTCCTTTAAAGAAGGAAAAAACATTCTAACTGGCAAATCAAAGTCTGATGTTCAATCCAGCCAATTACTTTGTGTGGTTCTTGATAAGAATTGTACAGCATTAAAAAGTGAAACATTCTGAGACCAAAAATCAGAGTTTAGTGGTTTCATAGTGTCATAACCCACTTCCCTCTTTCAGTGTTCAGTAGCATAGGAAGCATTTCAGCTGAAGTCCCAACCACCAGGGCTTCCTGTGGTTGTGTGGAGACCAATTAAAAGCCACATGTGGGGAAGAAAATTCTTTTTTCATTGCAAGACAAATATTTGTGTCTTTGTTGTGTCCATCCCATCCCCAACCCGGGATATATGTTCTGTAATCTTACATGTGCTGGGGAGTAATTTCTTCTTGCGCCATTTTACCTTTTTAGTTTTGTACAGAATAAGTAGCAGACAGTCGAGTGGGATTGCTTCTCAGATCTTATGTTTCTAGCTTTTCTAGACACACGGTTAAGTGATTTCTGCTAACAGGTTGCCAATAGCTAAAATTTCTGCTAACAGGTTGCAAATAGCATGGTAAAAAAATTTCAAACAGATCATTCATCTGCATTTGTGTCATATTTACATAGTTTGATAAAAATGAAAGATCCTTCTAAATGTGATGCTGAAGGTCTGGGTGTATGTGTGTGATCTATCAATTTATACCTTTCTTCTTTATAATCTGTCTAGAGGATATAGCCTTGCTAGCAGCTGAGGCTGAAAAATTAAGGCATTGCAAACCTGGCTTTGGCATCTAGGGCTGTCTATAGGTGATTTCTGTGTAAACAGAGGTCTTGCTGGCCACCCTCCTCAGACATGATGTTTTCATTTCTTGTATCATCATTTGCCCCATGTCTAATTGTTTTATTCTTTGTTTTAAAAGTCCGGTGGAGCTTTTTCCTGTAAGTCCCATGTGAGAGTTTTTATTAGCAGTGTTTGTAAGGAAGTCATCAGTTCGTAGCTGCAAAATCAAATGGGGGTTGTGTTTTGGACATGAAGTGAGGGGCATTCGCTGTTGCTGGGGAAGTTAATTTATTTCCACAATGTTGGTTCTGCACAGTGCATGTCAAATGGAGCATGGCTGAAAGCACCAGTTCTGAAGCTTCTAGAAGTCCTGATTGATTGAAGGCATAAGTGGGGCTGCAGTTTGAAGCTGTTATTTTTTAATGAAACTCTCATTCATAATTGAGCTTATTAAAAAAAAAGACTTTTAATGAGAAAAGTGAAATGTATAACTGATGTTGACAAATTTTCCAGAGTATTTTATACCTACACACACAGAGGTTGTAACGTACACCACTGCAAGACATTCAGTTGATGGATAGGATGTTTTTACTGGAGGTGTGAAGCCAAAATAATACTCATTCTCAGTTCTTTAACTTGTGTAGTAGTGCAGTATTTCAGTAGTGAGGACAGATTTCAGAATGAGCAAATTGCAATAAATTAACATGATTGTGAGTTTGGGAATCATGAATAGCATTTCAACCTGCATATTAGGTTCTTATTACACACACACGCACACGCACACACATGCACGCACACACACAGACACACACATGCACACAGACACACGCACATGCAGTCACTAGGGATGAAAATGAGCATTAGATGGGGCACAGCACTTGTCTTCTGCTGGGGCTGTGCTGAGGCTCAGCTTCTGAGGCGGTTATGCCTCCGACGAGTTATGAAAAGATCTTCTGTCTCTCTTGATGAAAAACAAACAGAATGGGGGCCTTTGCCACCTTGGTGTGAAGACCAAGATTTGAGCAGTCAGCAGCTTTCTCAGTCCACAGGAAAATGTAGGGACAGAATCCTGGGACAGTGTGAAGAACACTCGCCTTTACTATTTGCTGCTCTGACATCCAACTTGATTTATATGGAGCATACATCTTATGTGGGAAATACATTTTGCTTTTGCTATGTTTTAGAGTCCTCTGTTCATGGTTTTGGTAAAAGATGAAATATTAGAATATTTATTTCTCCTTCAATCTAATAAATGGCAAATGTCTCCCCTCTCCAGTGGCAGCATTTGCTGTCTGAGCAGACACAGGAGTATCGAAGCAAACGAGCACTGGCTGCAGCTGTAGCTCAGGTTTCTCTGGGTTCTCAATGTCATCTCTTTGTCAGCAGTTTCAAAGCACTCCTAAAGTTCCTCCTTAGAAAATTTTTGCTACATTCAATTCCTCTGTAGTATTTTTATTCTGACAATAAGCAGAATTTTATAGGCTTGTCTTTTTATTGTCCTGTGCTCAAGCTTGCAACAGAAAAATGTTGTCACTTGTTCCAAGTGATGTGGAATCAAATATGCAATCCACCTGTCTGTGTGCTGCCACTTGTTATCAGTCAAGATTTCAATTTTTCCATTTGAACATACATCCTCCAGGTACAGTGTTTTGTTTTAAAAGATCACCAAGTAAAGCGTACAAATGTTTCCCTTACCTCATTCTGGTTTCTAGTTTAGAAAACAGAATACTAGATTTCTGAGTGGGAAACAGGAATATTGATGAGATGATGGATGTTTTAAAAGATTATGATGTGTAATTGGAGACAAGGGCCATGGCAAGGTCTTTCTGGTCCTATAAAAACTGGTTCATTTGCTTTCAGAATAGAGCTTTTATTTCTCTTCTCCAAAAATACTAATCAAGAGCTCCCCTCCCCACAGTGATGAAAATTATTACCTTTTTCTTGCTAAGACAAACAAAAATTAAGAAGTAGGAAAATGAAAGAGGCTTCAGTAAGAAGATAAACAGTGTCTTGGGAAGGCATGAAAGGTGATGATTAAGAGCTAGGACTAGGTTGATTTCTGCAGTGAGACAGAAGAAGACAGGATATGCCTCCACTTTGGAGGGGTGAGAATAGTACAAGGGTCAGCAGGTTCCTTAGGGCTCTGATTTCTACTAGTGGGGGAACATAAAAGAATGTGGTTGTCACTTTCCATTGTATTCCAGAGCCCTAATGGACCAAGAATAACTTTGCTGATTTCAGAATGGATTTCCTTATCCTGTTTCTATGAGTTCTGGTAGTTGTTTTTCCTTCCCTGTCTGATAGGAGGGCTTTGCTTTTTAAGATCCACTGTACTTGTGAAAACATGAAGCAAATTCCAGTGCCTCACTAGATGTGCCAGTAAAACATCATGGTCATTTGATGTTATAGTCTTTCTGTTTGAATCTTTATCTTCATCATTTCTTTGAAACATTTTGCGTCTTCTGTTCTCTTTAGCTGTCCATTATTACTGGTACTTATTTGCTGGATGTTGCTTTTATCTGTGTGTGCTGTGAATTTGTGTAGGTGATAACTGTGTCATTACTTTTCTGTATGTGACGAATCATCCCAGTTCCAAATCTGTGAGCTTTGTTTCTGATGAATTCTGGACCTTGCTGGCCAGAGGGCACGTACTTGCCATGCAGGCATGAATCAGTGGGTGATCATTTCATCTGTGCAAATACTTGCCCTTCTTGTGGCAAGCTGAGGAACCAGCGAGATGACATTTTACAAACACTTAGATTGTGACTAGAATCATCCTACCTTGAAAACCAGATGATGCTGATCTACTACATCCAAATGTCAAGTGCTTAGTAGTAGTAGTAGCAGTAGTTAGTATTTGCACTTTTAGGAATGATTACAGAGGTTCAACCTAAAAGTAGCAGGAGGGAGCAGAGTGCTGTAACCAGGTGGGGCAGTTTGACTTGTTTCAAACAGCAAACTTCCTTAATAGAGGTTTTCAGTAGAGGGATATTGCTCACCTCTTCTAAGGGCCGCAGTAGCTCAGATATTTAAGGTTTAATTTTTCAAAACTTTCTTGATGGCTTCTCTTATGTTTCATATTTGCTCTCTGATGGCATTGCAAAAAGCACTGGATGCTGTGCTTTTCGATGGGAAGCTTCTGATGTTTTTGGAATGAATAGGTTACAGATCTTGGATGCAAACCGAGCTCCGTTTTTAATTGTAAAGCCTCTTGTAAGCCTGGGAGCTTCTGCTCAATTTGTCCTGGGGAGTTACAAATACTGAACAATGGACTCATGTGTTTTATATATGTGGAGCTGCTGGCAAGTCATCAGCTTCTTCTTTTTTTGCTTTTTTTTTTTCTCCTGATAGTCTACCTGAAGGTAGCAACTTTGTTGTATTTGTTATTATATTATAGGACTCTGATGTTTGTGTGCAGGAGACTGAGATAGGCAATTCTAGTTGGGTGGATGAAGAGGCTTTTTATTTGTTTTTCCAAGTGTTAATTTACATTTGTGCATTGAGTCCCTTCCCTCTGATAATTTGTCTGGGGAATGGAGAAAAACCTACTTTATGAAGCTGAAAAATAAATGAATACAGCCAACCGTAAACTCTTACTTGTCTGGATACATAGCTGGATACATACAGAGAACATGCCAAAAAAATAAGAGTATTCATGGGATTAAATCTTACTGGTTTATTCGATTGCCCTCATACTGAAGATAGTAGCATGTAGGTTATCTGACTTTGGTCTTGATCAAAAAAATCTGGACCTAGATCAAAGTCTGTAAAGTCCTATTTCCTTTGGCTGGAAACAAGTTTTCCTGTGTTTTGTTTGTTTGTTTGGGTTTTTTGTTTTTGTTTTCTTTCAGATATCTCTACAGTGACTTGGATTTTTTTTCCCCTCACTTTTTTCAATTCTCTTAATTATGTGTAATTTTTTTTAAAGTACTGATTTATTAAAATATTTCCGGAAGGATCTCTGCATTTTAAATAAAACAGAATCAGCATAAGCATATGTAATTAAAAAGCAAATGCAACCCTTCAAGTGAAAAGTTGCAGGATTTATTTTCCCATCAGGATAAAGTGTAGCACAGGAAGGGAAAGAAATTATTTAAAAGCTACATGCTATCAACTCTCTTTTCAGTTGAAGAATTTAAATTTTCTCTGAAGTTTTCCACTAATGTTATTGTGAAAGAAAAGAGGTGGTTCTATGCTTTTGCACAAATTAAAACCCTTTTGGGATTTGTTGCATTGTGGATTTTGAAATGCGAACCACTTTCTAATAGATCCAAACTAATAGTCACACTTGTTTCTGACGTATATTCTAATGTACTCAAAATGTGAATTTTTGGAAGATATTATCCAAGCAGAGAGATGTACTATTTCCCATGAGAAACTTGTGGTTTACAGTATGATTAAAAGAGATGGAATTGTTGAGCTGAGTTCCAGTCATCTGTTTGCTTTTATATACTTCAGTTTACACAATTAGACTTCCTTTTTATTTTTTTCCATCATGTATTCTTAATATTAAAATCCTGCAACAACATAAGAACAAATGAATGTGGAAAAATAGGGATTGAATATAACCTAGTTGTTTGTGATTTAAATATCTTGAATATTCTTCATTTATCTCATAGCAATGTAGAATCAGAATACTTCTCTAACAACAGGAGCTAATGTAATACTATACAACATAAAGAAAAAAGTAGTCAAAATGTCTTCCAGAGAAGAGTTGCAGTGTTGAAGATGGCTGTTACTCATGGCAGAGGAGGGGATTTTAATCTTGTGCTTCTGAACAGTGATCCTTCTCAACCTCTGTCTTTATTGTTATTTCCTAAGCACTTTTTCATGTTACAGAGTAATTGAGTTTGGTCTTCATTGTAATGTCTTTTAATATTTGGGGCCTATGGGTGCAGTAGCATTGTAAGTCATTGTAATTCACTTCGGGGTTTTTGGTGGGATTTTTTTTAGGGGGAAGCTTTTCTCACTTTATAGAAATTGCATGGGTTTGATTATTATTTAATCAGTGCCTAACTGCATTTCAGTGTTCTTGGTGAAAGCAGTATGTATGTGAGGGAAACAACGGATGCAATGAATGTTTACCTTTTGTGTTTTCTTTTAAACCCACTCTGCTTTTGCTGTCCCCTGCACACCCTTGACCTCACTGATCTCACAGCTGCTGTTGAAATGGGAATCTAAATGAAACACTTGGTCCTGATGACAGCTGCTTTTGTTGACACCATCTCCTTTTGGAATATCCCCAGTATCTTCAGAACCTGTTCAAGGAGGAAGATTTAGAAAATGCTGGTAATTCTGAAGGCTTAAAGTAGAGAAAAGGTGTCCAAGCCTGCCATTAAGCCTACACAGCAGAGCCTGTTCAAAGCTACCTTTGGGGACACAGTTTTCACTGCCTCTTCCATTGCTGATGTGGAATCAGTGAAATGTGGACCTTTATATGGTTAAATGAAGAGGTTGCAAAGTGTTATGCCTGACCACCTGGCATGCTTATTTAAGGCACCTTTGTGTTGGCATCACTAGCTGAACCTGAATGTTAAAAGTGTCCTCACTTAACCTTCATGCCTGACAAGCGGTGCTGATGGGGAGGCAGTAACCTTATCTGCTCCTCTGCTCTGAGAGATGTAGACGCGAGATGGTTAAGGGGAAACCAGACCTCTGACAGGGAGGTGGGTATCCAAGCAGGATGAGTCTTGTTTATTGGCTTAGTCACCTGTCTTGGATAGGAGGCCACTATTTGTCCCCTCAGCAGCTCTGACTTGTGCTGTCCAGTATGCCATGGTCCACTTCTTCTGGTTGTAGTCCTGTTTTCTTTTGTCTTCTCTCATTTCACTGTCTTGGTGGACTAGGGCATTTTATTTGCATTTGGAGTAGAATGCTGGACTTCAAGTGTATTTGCTGAATTTTTAGCCACTGTCTCTTCCGTGGACTTCAGGGAGGTCTGCTGCACTCCATTAAGCTCAGTGTGTGCTGTCATGTAACGCTACTGCTCCTGCTTCCTGGTCAGAATGTGGTTTCAGTCGTTGGTAGGTACGTTGTGAGTTCAGGAAGCTTTAGAACTTTTCCCAGAATTGATAAAGCCAATAGTATTTGTCTGTCTGTATTGCAGGCATCCCCCCCACCTCCATCCCTTACAGTTGCTTTTATGGTGAATATCTGAGTTTTAAAAATCTTCCTCTTACTAAGATCTGCCTGGCCGTCATTAGTACTTCAAGTTCCCACATATTCCTTGCCAGCTCACTGCAGTTGCTTGCTTGGTAACTCAGACCTATTGGCTTAAAAGGTCCTAACTAAGTCATTAGCCACTCCATGACTTGCTAGACTTGCAACAATTGCTGTTGATTTCTCCCAAAATAATAATTGCAAGAAAGTGAAAGGCCCATTTGGCACACTGATGCCCTAGCTATGTAGGAGAAATCTTCTCTATACTCTAAAATGGATTTAGTCTCCAAACAAGGTCTGTCATGAAGATGTTTTGTAAAAGATGAAGCCAAAAGAAGAAGCTCCTAGGAATATCTATGTCTAAGCAAGGAGACTTCTTCAGCATTGCAAAGCACCACGTGGCTTCCTGCCGGCTCTGTGGAGCCACAGCAGGCTGAGAACATTGTCTCTTCCCGTCTGCCATGACTGAGAGAGAAGGAAAAGTACCAGCCCTCATGTCCTGCAGAGAAGAGGCAAAAAGGGGAAAGTGTATTGTAAGTGCTTCCAGATGACTTCCTTTTTTTTCCTGGCATTCTCTGCTCTTAGATCCCAGGTAGAGCATTTGTATGCATGAGCACCCTGGCACTTGGGGGAAGAAGGCTTTTTGTTCTGTTTAGTTACATGTGTTGCTTTTGCCTTCAGGAAGCTTAAGCAATGTTTTTCTGTGTATTCCCTGTGTGTGTCAAGAAGAGGTTGGCTCACATGCACTGGCGGTGCCTGTGCCAGTGGAGGAGGTTATCAGACTCTCGCTACCATCATCACAGTGGAAGGTTACCCCTGGTGAGGGAGGAGAAGGTCTTGTGGGTGGTGCAGCTGTGACCAGAAGAGGCATGAAGTTCACCCCTGGGGATTTTTGCAACAAACTATTTCTGTAAATAGTTCATAGGTAATAGACTTCTGTAATAATCAGTACAGCAGGGCACTTGAGGACATGCTTAACTGTGTTGTTTGAATGAGAGCGTAGGTGTGGTTGCTTTTTTATATCTATGTGTTTGTCTTCTGAAAAACTACAGTGTATGGTACAAATATATTCTTATTTGATATTGATACAGTTGCCTTCTCCGGCCCTTCTTCTGAGATCAACAGTACTTGGAACTTGCAAGAACTGTCTAGTTCAGCTATTAGCTTTGTGAACAGTGGTTCATTTCTGGAAAGATCCTGTATGAATATACACAGCATAGTTGCTCCACTTTGGATTTAGATGGGGTCTCAGTCCCTTTGCCATGGATTTGACGTTTCCTTTGTGTGCAGCACTTGTGTGCTAGTAGCAGTCATGCAGTTCTGATGACCTTCCTGTAATATCAGATGTCCTGAAAAGGACTTAGGTCTGAAGACTGTAGGTAACAGGGACTTACATCCCTTTTACTGAGCAGAACCTTGTACTCTGTCTACAGAATAAATGTATATGTATTTAATATGGAATTACTGCTGACAGCAGGATTTCCTGATCTACAGCACGAAGACAGGAATAAGAGCTGTATTTTTTGTTCTTCCTTACTTTTGTGATCTTAAATGAACTAGACTGTTGGGGAAAAAAAATAACTTGCCAAGGAGACAAGAAAATTTAGATTAAGTTATTTAGCTTAGATACATGTTTTCTATTACCGTTTCAAGTAACAATTGCTGTAAACAGAGACAGAAGAAGCTTGGATACAAGCTCACTTCTTTATGAAAGTGCATATAGTTTTGTCCATTGTAACAACACAACAAAGATGAGTTCAAAGCCCTTCAGTGACATAGCTTAATGAAACTGTCTTTTTTTCTCTTGTTGATTGCTTTTGTTTTGTTTTCTTTTTTTTTCCTTTGAGTGAGGGTTGATTAGAGGCTTAATATTGAAGCACACTATGAAGACCAATATAAGCAGAGATCAGTTTTTAGGGCTTGATTGAATTGAGGACTGTGTATCTCCTTTCAAGGCTGAAAGAAGGGTTCTTGAGCATTATGCCCATAATGTGAACCACCTTTTCTAAAGATGCATGGTTTGAAAAAAGTCCCATCTCCCAGCTCAACTTGAATTTCAAAGGAGGCATGTTGAGTATTGACTCTGACGTAGTCTGAATTTGGATGATTGTATAGATATATCTCTTGCAATCCTGGTGAGCAGTAGAAGTGAGCTGGTTTGTAAGTTGTAGAAAAGTATGGAATTTGGGCTAGAGCAGAGTTGGTTTGTAAGTTTTTTTTGTAATCAGTTATTATTTGTAGCATTAAATATGGAGAGCAGCGTGTGAGGAGGTATTGTGTAACTAAGTTCTTGAATCAGTTCCTGGCTTAGTTCTTGGATACTAACAGGGGCTGCTTTTTGAGAAGGGCATTCCAACTACTTTGTTCCATTTCTTGGTAGGAAAAAAGTTTGGCCCTTGTCGATATGCTAGGGCTGTAGAAATCAGGATATTCAGAGAAGATAGCTTTACAACATTGAATTGTACACGGGTGAATTTAGATAAGGTACATAGTATCATGAGAGGGGAGAAAAGCCTTTGGACTTTGATGTTACTTCTCTGCTTGGAATCACAAAGGACTGGCCTAAATGGGCCTTTTTATTTCCGTGAGCTGTGAGTAGCACAACACCATGGTGTGATTGCAGTTATGTTTGTGTTGAGGGGCTTTCCTCCACATGTGTGTAATTCTCATGCTGTGCAGGAGTAAGCTACCACTATCATAAACCCCTTTGCCCTTCTTTGAAAGTCTCTTTGGAGAGTAGGAAAGTGACGTGACTTTAACTGTACTGTTATTGAAGCTGATCAGTTCTTATACTTAGGTTACATTTATGAATAGGTGTAGGTACATGTGTGTTCTTGATGACGTGTCCTAAAAAAAACCAGTTTGAACCACAATGTTTATTTATTATGGACAAAGTTTGAATTTTTAGCAAAAAGCTCAGGTTGGTCTAGTCACCCACGGTTCCAGGCATGCCCCCAGCTGCTTCTGCAGAGGAAGTACCCAGCTGCAAGATGCAGAGAGTTAATGAGAGGACTCGATGCATTAAGAGGCTAATCTTGAGGAGTTAATTCTTGCTTCCCTTGTTACCTGGTAGATTTATAGTCTTTTGAATGCCAGTGCCTGCAGTTCTAAATACCTGTAGTTTCTTTTTCCTTTGTTCTTTCATTTAGTATTTTTTTTAATGTCATGGCTTCTTTACAATCATGATTAGGTGGGTTACTTTGATTTATTTCCAAAATTTAAATTAAAGTTTAAATATAGCACTTAGTTGTACAGTTAATAATGCTACTTCTTAAATTTTATTTTGCCATTCATATTACCTGACTGTACATTTATTGGATGAAATAATATGCTAGAAAGCCCTGCATATATATCTCTGCTAACTAAATTAAGTTTGAATTTCTTAATTGTCATTGCAAATTTAATAAAGCAACTGTTGCTGATGAAGAATGCATTTGTAGATGTCTGGTATTTGCTGCCTTCTTCCCACAACAATGTCCTGCTTTTGATTGCATAGCAGAGCTTATGGGTATTGTCTGAACATAATTTCCTTTCACTTAAATCTTCTAAGGTCAGTTGCAAATGAGCTTTCCCTGGAAGCTGTGCTGCGTAACAAAATGGGCAAGCAACAAGTTCTTCAAACTTTAACCACTGTTAGTGTGCTAGGAAAAAGAAGCATTATTTTCTGGCGTTAAAAGAAGCTAGTGAGGAAATTTGAAGGTATCCAGGAATACTATTTCTGTCAAAGTCTAATAAAAGGGAAGGATATTCAAAGAGGTGTCTGTTCCCAGCCCAAATAATGACATGGAACTCGGTGCATCGTCTGTCTGTCGGCCGTTCAGCAACACTTGGAATATCCAGCGAATGGTCGGAATGACACGTTGCTGGACACTGTGCGGATGGAAAACTGAAGGAGCACACGCTTGCCAGGTGGATTTAGGCCCCACATCACCCAATTTCCTTTCCTCGAGGGAGAGGGATTGGTGAACATCCTCTACTTCAATTTAGTCATCTAGGAGGTTTAATGAAAATTTACTTCTCTCTTCCTTAATAAACAAAATTAATTATAGCCTCTTATGAATAATTTAGTGAGTAATCTAGATTAAGGAGATAACTTAAAAATAAACAGATTTTGAAATTTGAGGAAGCTTGTCATAAAAGGAAAGTGTTATTATGTTTTATCTTTTTTTTTTCTTTATTTTTTTATCTTGGGTTTATCATAGATAATCTAGCAAACAATATAATGTTCCTGATGGCTGGAAGTGAAAAAAAAATGAGTACGTTTTCCTTTTTACCAGAGGAATGGGGTGGGTTTTCCCAGAATACATTAATGGAAATTGTTAAAGCATCTGTGTTAAAAATAAGTAATAAAAATGATATCTCTGTCTGTTCAGTAAGGTAGTCAGCTGTAATGCCCTATTGTGTTTTAAAACAGGAGATGGCATTCCTGCATTGATAGTAACATGAGGACCACCTATATAATCCACATAAGCTGAAATATGTGCCAGTTTGTTCCACCTACCTGTATTGAATTTTTACTAGGACTGTAAGTGCAACTTTTTCCCATGTGTAGTAAATAGTGAGGTTAAAGAATCCCTAATCAGTTATTAATTTCTCTGCCTTTGCTTTATCAGCCTATAAAAATAAACATTTCTCTTGTAATAGCATTAGCAGTGAAGACAATGTGTGCAGGTCTACAAACTGTAAGTTGTTCTTTTACCAGCATCTGACTAATTTAAGTTTGCATGCTAATATATTCATGATAGCGAGTTATGCTGCTCTTAGCCTTAAAATAACTGTTGAAACCCCATCTTTCTGAACTATCTAATGGAAGTTCAGGGCTGTAAGAGGAGGGCATGGGCATTCACTGTGCAGTTCTCAGGTCAAACAGTCTTTGAGACAAATGACTTGTCAAGACAAAGTGCGCTTACTAGAGCTCAGAGCTATCCAGTCTAAAAGCTCAAAGACAAAGGTTAAAGCAGTTGTTTCTGGTTCAAAACCTGAATTGCTGCAGGAGTTTTTGAATAAGTAATAGCAGCAGCAATTATGATTTCATCTTTGCTCCTACTGCTCCAGTAGATATATTTAATCACTTCTGATGCAGTTTCACAGAGTGCGAGATTAAATTAGTAATTTTATAAATTGTGAAGAAAGAAATGAAAGATTGGAAGGTAGCAAAGGATATTATTTCTAGCTGACCTGATACACTTGGTTGTGTGGTTTTTTGCTTTTGGTTGGTGGTTTGTTTGGTTTTGGGTTTTTTTTTTGTTTGTTTTGTTTTGTTTTGTTTGGGGTTTTTTGTTTGTTTTTTTAAGGAATCATAAGGCTTTATACCTCTTTGCTTTCAATTACTGGTTGATAATAGTTGCTATCCTCTAATAAAAATTCATGGTAATTTTGCTCTTATGAATTAGTTCTGTCCCATCTCCCTAGGACATTATTAGAGCACTATAACCTTGAGATTAGCTCAGTTGGTTAGAGAATGGTGCTAATAACGCCAAGGTCACTGTATGGGCCATTCCCATGAGTTGGACTCATTGTGGGTCTCTTCCAACTCAGAATATTCTGTGATTCTGTGGCCATGACGATTGCAGAATAGCATGAATTCTCTGTCAGCTAAAGCACTGTCAGCCTGTCTATTTTGTGACTCAAGCAATGCAAATTCAGATCTGTCAAGATTTTTAATTGTTTCTGCACTTCTCTGTGTGCAAAGAGGATGATTTGACCCAATGCTCAGAATACAGGAAACAAGAACAAATAATGCTCATAAAGTATGTTGACAGCAGTAAGTGTATCCTAATGAAAAAGCGATGATGTAGATAATGTTACCTTGTTTTCTTGTCTCTTACCCTTTCCTATTTCACTGCCTCCCTTCAAGGCTCCAGTATTGTGTACTTCTTTCATAATTCACACTGTAGTAAGAGGTGCAACAGTAGTTCAGTGGCTTAGATTCCCCTTAAAGATAGATTGTAAATCTTTTCAGTATAACTTACTGCATTGCTTCCTGGATAAAGAAAAAAAAATCTGTAGCTGAGAGTGTAGGTGCTGCTAGAGAGGGTACCCTTAGGAATGCGTGTTCAGAGATATCAGTCTGTAGGTTTATTCTACTGTGAAGTGTTTTGAACAGATGTTGCTTAGAAAATAGGAATTTTGCAGGTATTTGTCTAATGTTGTTTTTAACAGCTCAAGATCAGATGCTTTACTGATTGTATGACTGACAACTAGGAATTTAACCATCTGAACTCAGGCCTTCTTTACTGATGTCTCTGGCCTTAGGCAGGTTAGTTACCTTTTCTGAATCTAAATCAGCACAGAAATTGTGATATTAAATCAAAATTAGTCTGACTTTATCTCCGGTGCTAGTTTTTAGTAAATGTTTCAGAGAAAGGTACCAAAGTCCTTGTTCATGTGTAAAGTGTTCTGTCTTTAACAAGAATGTATTCTTAATCACTTGGAATTCAAGGATTACTTAAGCAATAAGGTATCTATAGTTTCCAAAACTGCACTTTTAATATCTCATTATTTCATAAGTAAATTGTTGTAAAAAGTTTTTTTCCATTGAAAAGGAAAATAAACTTTTTGACCATCACCATTTCTGTGAAACTGCTATAGACTGAGGCATTTGGGAAATAAAAAACAAACAAAAAAACCCCCAAAAAACACAACAGGAATTTTTTAGCTGCTTGGTTATTTAAAAAGCCATTTAGTGTTCATTTAGTTTTCATGGCATCCTAAAAATAGGTGTACAGAATAAGTAATAAAGCCATGTTTAAAAGCAGATGAGAAAGAGTCACTGCTAAGTTTATACCTTTGTTCTGGGAGTTACTCATATCCTTAAAGGGAAATGACTGTGAAACATCTCCAATAAGTTTGACATGGACGGAAGCAAATCACCAGTTGAAGTCTTCGTATGAGGTCAGAATTTAGCGTCTGAATGTCACACAACATGCAAAAAACGACCATGTCTTGTGCTTTCTGACAAACCTGGCTGCATAGGCTGCCAAGAAAAGAACAGCATCACAGGCAGAGCATGGGAGACCCTTGTGGGTCTGAAGCTCCTTGGGCAGTTTTGCTTGTAAAGGCAATGGGAACAGTGCAATTTGGGTCATTTCTGGTTTTAATCAAACTTTCTTGCTCCCCCCCCCAGCAGGTAGGAGTCCTGCCAAAGTCAGTTTGGTTTGGTGCATGGAGATATGGATAAAACAGTATTTGTCATGCTGCCCTCTCATCCTGTGCATTGGATTTCCATCAGAAAAATCATTTGCTGGCAAGAAGTTGAGTCAGCTGGCAGTCATTGCACTGGAAAGGGAGGTAGGAAGAAGAACAGAGTTTAATTAACAATGGAAATTTGCTGCTGGGGAGAATGGAGGGTTATTTAATATCACTGCTAAACACAGACGTGTAGCGAAAGATTTGTTCAGGCCAAGTGCTCCTTCCGGGCTGAGTCCTACAGTGAGCTAAGTGTTTCTAGTTAGAAAACATGCTTAATGTAGGAGTCTGCCATACTGCAGATCTAAATGCAATCCTCAAAGATGGATCCTTAAAGAGCTGTGTGTATCTTGAGGTCAGAGTGCTCCCCATCCTGTGGGATGAATCAACTAATGCTCCCTGGTTCTTCGGGCACTGCAGCAAGTTCTGTATACTCATCTCTTTAGCCTGTGGGGCAGGTGTGTATCTGAGGGAATTCTTATTTCTACACAGTTATTTAGTTAATATAGTGAAGTTTAGAAAATAAAATAGCCTTCTTTGAGTTGGATTATGCGTAAGGGGGGGAAGAATTAGTGGACTGAAAGAAAGCATATGTGTAATGAATTTTATATATCTTACTTTGCTACTACAGTCTGCTGGGATAGACTGTGCTTTAGAGCCATGAGCAGAGCCTGTGTATGTACGTGTATGTACCTGTGTATGTACTGTGTATGTATTTGTATGGAGGAGGATGAGAGGTTGGCATTTGTGACAGTGAGCCTATATCCTTGTAATGAAATTTGAACCCAGTGTTTTTTTTCTCAGAAGTCATTCAATAATGTCCTAGAATATATCATAGTTGAGCTTTTATACTGCTTTCTTACAACAGGTATCAAGTGCAAGCTTGTTCTGGAGTCTTTACTTTGAGATTATCTGACTTGGATTTTTTTAGCCCCTCCTTGAAGTACTGGTGATGGCCAGTGTTATGTGGTATTTCACAATTCAGAAATTAGAAAGACAGAAGAGAGAAATATTCTATTTTAATTTTGTATGAATAATTTATTTCCGTCAGTCTAGATTTGGCAGTGCTGATGAGGATATCACTGATTTAGATAGTTGGTATCTTCTTAGGACATGTAACTCTTCTCTTTTATTCCTTTCTTTTTTCCCCCTCCACCATCATGTATCTCTTAGCAAGGAAAATACTTGTCACTGTTTCTGTGTGGCTGTTGAGTAAAAGATGAAGGGAAACTGGCACACAGTTCTCTGTTGTCCCCGGGGGTGGCTTCCACAGTTAAGTAACTAATTCCTTTCCTGAATTTGTGAGGTTTAAGTAGTAGTCTTCCTGTTATCTGATTAATAAAGACAGTAATAACTTAAAGAAATTTGGCTTGCTCTGATTGTTGAAAATAGAAGGAAATGAGATTCTTGAGGTTCTCAAATATATACTGTAGCAGTTTCTAAATCCCTGTGCTCTGCTAAAGCTGTTTAATACAGCCAGGAACTGATCCAAAGCTTATGTCTAGATGAGTGAAAAAGAAAGCAAGTCTGCCATGCAAAGACAGGATGCTTATGCTATTTTCCCTCTCTGTATGAATGTGTATCTGTAAGAGACAGGTTTGGGTTTCTGTTTGTTTGGTTGTTGTTTTGGTTTGTGGCATTGTTTTTAATTTTAAGTAAGAGTAGGTTCTACTGTGTTTCTTAGAATCCTGTTATTTCAGGTTGTAATTTTGAACTTCAGGAACATGTCAGCAGTTGTAATAAATCAATGAATTGAGATAAAATGTAACAAGTTTTAATACTGTGGGACTTCAGTATGCAAGGTGAATGCTAGTAGAAAAATATTAAAGTCGAATATTTGGATAAGTACGGTCAAAGGCTTGTGCAGTCCTAGGTGTGAGGCACTTCCAACATTTACCTAAGAAAGTATTAATAGTTTCTTGTTAGGTTTGCTGTTCTGAGCTTATTTTTTGTGCTATGTGACAAGATGGACAGTCAGAAAGTGTTAAGAATATGAAATAAAGTGACATATTGTTGAGGGGGTGGTGGTTTTGCAACAAATTTCTAAAAATGCTATGGTTGTGTAGCTCATGAATAAACAGGGTGTTCTGGTGCCTTTTGTTGTGAAAACGAGCTTGTGCCTTGTTACCTCTGAATTGCTGCTGGGATGCTTTTGAGTGTTTTCATTTCTGTGAGGAGGCATCCCATAGATGGGGGAGTGCTGTCTTGGCATGATGTATTGTTGGTTTGATCAAGCAGAACGTGCCAAGTGCGATGCCGCTTTAGCTTGGATTGAATTGATGGACGTGTATCAGTACCGTACTTACAGATGAATTTTAATGTTGGGAAAGCTGTGTGGAGTCCTGTGGTTATTGCTTCTAATGCTTACTAAGACTGCTTCTGATGTGTTACAGACAATGAACTCTTATCCTGTGTAGTTTAAAAACAAAGCAAAACCAGACAAATGCTACTAGATTTTTTTGGTGGTTGTTGTTGGAAGTGAGGATTTATGAATGGGTCAGATAATTCCCCCCCTCTTCACAATTGTAGGTTTTCTTGATAACATGCCATGCATACCGGATCTTTCATTTACAAATCTGAGCTAATGTTCTGAGAACATCACTACGGAGAGTCATATTTCTCCACCGCTGAAGTCAGCTTCACAAAATTCCTTTCTGTCTGTTCCAGGGAGCAGATTTTAACTTGTTTTAAGTCCTGGCTCTGGTGTGTAATGCAGGAAAAAAAGGCAGAGAGGATCAGTGCATTTTGAAGATAAATAAAAGCGACATCAGTTAAGATGATGAGATTTTGAGTCTTCTTCCTTAAAAATGAAAACTGCTAACAATCAGTACAATTTTATTTACTCGTATATAATCTTTTACAGGAACTGGGCAATTTTGCCTTAAATTGCTGAGCTTAATCAAGTGTCACTTCTTGGCACAAGGTTTTGTTGTGCTTGAGTCCCACGCAGTTTCTGTACAATCTCAGTACATGTTGTCTATCATAAAGATGTCCTACTTTGCTTAATATATTGATCTGTTTTTTTCAGCTTTCCTAATCTAAGTCCAGACTGCAAGAAATACTGAAAATCATACAAGTTTAGAACGTACAAGGAGGTTGATTAAAATAAATGCAGAAATTATTTTGCCTTTAAAAAGCTTTAATGAAATAGGAATACAGCCTAAATTATTATTTGCAAATGTTTGAATTGGAAGGAAAAATGCCCATCAGATTTTCTTCTGAAGGCAGCCAGTATGTCAGTGGCATGTTTGTCATATGTGTTGTTAGTAGAATTATTTTATCACATCTTGCCTTTCCTTCATCTAACACCGTGGTAGTTACAGATGTCATGTCTTTCTCTAGAAAGAAGCAGAGGAGATGAGCAAAAAACTAGGATTTCTGTCTTATTTTCTAGCCTGTCCTTCCTTCAGTCTATTTCAAAGATAATCTCAGTTTTTATTTATTTCAAAGAAGCTGGAAGAAAAGAACAAAGAAATACTGGGTTATAAGAAGGAGAGGCTGTAGGAAAGCCAGCTTCTGAAAGTATTGCACAGTCTGAGCTTGGCTGTTGTGAGGACAGGACTCACATCCTGGCTAGTGCTGAAAATGGACCAGATTTCAAATGGCTTTTGCACATAATCATTCCCTGTCTTTATTATTGTGTGTTTATCCAGTCTGTGAGGGAAGGGGGAGCTGTTTAGTTAATATTTTGAAGTAGGACCTGTTTTTCTAGTTCTTCTGGTAAGTAAAATCTAGCATACTCCTAAAATAGCTAAATTGAAAGGCTTCTCTGTCTGTTAATCTATTAATACATGAAAAAACTTGCTGCTTTGTGAGTTCTTGCTTTTAAGATTAGATACTGAAAGTTGCAAAGAGATGTAAGCACATTTTATTTACAAATGAAATGAAATTTCTAAGTCTGAATGAGGTTTGAGGATAAGAATACAGATCAGTTACACAATGAATTATGAGTTGGTAAATGTAAACCCATAATAAATCAAAATAAATTATGGCCATTGTCACAGAGATCATGCATAGTCTTCCTATTATAGACATGAAACGCTTATTTTCAGTGTATTTGAAATAACCAATGTATTAATTTAATATTTTGCTGAACTAATTTTTACTGTTTCATACAAAATGATTTTCTACTCTGTGCACAGTGCAAGGTTCATTTACAAATTATACTTTGCCTATTAGATTTTTATGTTTCAGTGAGGTGTGTTCTCTCTAATTTGGCATCTACAGTATCAAGGAAATGGATCATTAGCTTGGTTTAGGGAGAGGAAAAGGGGGAAAAAAGTAATACTATATTTATTTTCCTGATTTTAGGGTCTACTTACAGTGTACTGTCCATAATGCCTTCTGACTCTGAAAGCAGCAGTTCTCTGAGCAGCATTGGTGAGTAAAGTATTAATATAACAACTTGCAGAGTGTGTCTTGGGAGCTGGGACAACAAGTTTTTAAGGTTTCCTCTGGGAAGGGTAGAGGGATTCTGTTTATAAAATCAATTAATTTGAACTATAAGATGTAACTGTCCATCTTCATCATGAAAAAGTATACTTGCTTTGTGCAGTGCAAACTAAGCCTTTTCATGAGGGGCTGCAGTTGTTGCCAGTAGTATCTATTACATTTGGATACTTTAAATGATGTAACAATGCTTTGAGTTACTTAGTAAAATGATGTAAAAATGGAAATGTTTGCTTCATGCAAGTCTGTGCATATAAAAAAAATATGTAGTTGTGTATATATGTATTTCTGTCTTTAAAATCATTGGGAAAGACAAAATATTCAGGAAAAAAATAGAGGTAAAAGAAACATTATTAGTGGTGTTTTGTCGAATGGCTCCATTAGCTGTCAGTTTTCTTCATCTTTACTTATACAAATATCTTGTATCCCTGTAAAAGTCCTTTGCCATGGATAGGGAATGTGTCAGGCATCTTTGGACTTCCCTGGCAGCACCGGGCAAGTCAGTTGACTGTTACAGGATGTAAGTAGACATCTATTGCAATCATTGAGTTGAACTTTTAACTCCAGCATGCAGGAACAAGATCTTAGTGTTGACTGAACTATTTGCTGAAACAGGAGAAGCTGTGACATGTTAGTTTGATTTTAATCAAGATCACACTTGTATGCTGTTACCTGAAAAAAAGGATAGATGTAATTTGCTATGAAAAAATAGGGGCTGGAAATAGGAAAAAAGAAGCTCAGAAATTCTGAGGACAACCAAACTCAAAAGGGAATCTCCCAAACAAGGAAGTTCTTCTGAAGTGAAATTCAGTAAGTTTGTGATATAATGGGATAAAGTCAAGATAGGAAAAAATGCAGGTGGTCCTTTCTAGTTCTGTGTTTCTGATTCTAAAAAGTAACAGTAGACTTAAATATTTTTTTAGATGTGTGTCTATGTTCCTTCCCAAAAACTATTTTGTTTGTATTTTAAGATATTGAAGCTTGTACCAAATTTGGATTTGTGCATTTGACCTAAGGAGTTCTCCTCAGAATTGATACATGACGTTGGAGTGTGCATTGATCAAAATTATTTGTAATCTGAAAATTAAGTGCCCTACTATTAAACAAAACTTGTGATCTACTATCCTCCATAATTTTGTTTTATTCAAATGATTTGTATGAGTTAGGAATTTAATACTTAATAAATTAACAGCCAGGGGAATTCTTTGTTTGAAGCTGGCATGTTTATTTTATGATGTGGTTACAGACTTATTATTAATGAATATGATTTTTTTCCCCTTTTTCTCACCCTGACATCTTGTTCTGCAACAAACAATATTTTTTAGGTGATGTAGTATCAGCAGAAAAATTGCTTAATGACTAACATATCCTAATAGACGTGTTTGCAAGTCGCTTCAAAGCTGCAGTCAGATTATTTTAACACTGACTAATTTATTGAATGACAAACCATCATAACTAAAACCACTTGCATGCCAGGACGCCTAAGGCTTCATATGACCTCTTTGAATGGAATCCCAACAAATACTGAGGTGCTGTAGGATTTGAGGAATTTCACATACATTTTCCCCCCACTTTGTCCCCATCTCACTGAAATTATTTTCACAAGGGTAATTCTGTGCGGTGGAAGTGGTAATTTTAGCCTGTGAAATGAATGCATCAGTGAAAGAAAGTAAATAGCTCGTGGTTTGGAGGCAGTGTAAGCTTTAGAATATGTTCAGTTTGACTTTGGTAGTTATATGTACACATGTGTATAAATGGATATTTTTAGTTCCCCATTCACAAAGAGCTTCCTCACAGGACAGATAAGAATCTATTTTATTATACCTGAGTTTAAAATACTGCTTTCAGTGAATACCTTGCTTCTATTTGTCAAGAAGCTCAGAAACAGATTGACATATTTGACTTTTCAGAAGAAACAAGAAAGGTATTGGTGCCACTGATTACGCCCAGATAAATCACCAAGGAGTTAGTCTTAGCATCCGCTTATTAGAAGAGGTAATACAATCTTTCATTTGTAGTCTTTGGACTCCATAGTTTGTAAATGTAACTAGGGAGGGGTATGTCCCTGTGCTTTATATTCTCTTCCCCGCCTTACTTACCCTCATTGCTGCTGGGGATGGTTTCTGCTGCCAGCATTCTTAATTAAATGTTTTTTTGTTTTTTTTTCTGAAATACTTCCAAGTAAGCCAGGAAGTTGTGAAATGGAGATGATGCTGTATGTTTTACAGTTGTCCCGGGTTTCTGAGTGAATTTATGAAGCTGATGTATATTAACAATGGCCTTATTTTTCAGAAGAAGACTCTAATCTAAGAACTGATCTTAAATAGTACTAAGATAATTGTTCTTAAAAGATAGTTCTGAGAGAGCATGGGCTCAGTACCAGTCAAATAAATAAAGCATGGTATTAGGATTTGGAAAGGGAAGTGAAATGAAATGACATCATTTTATCACTTTATAAACCCATGATGTGCCAAAGTCTTGGGTGTATTTGCAGTTCTGATTCTCTCATTGAAAGCAAAGAGTGCAACAAGCATGGAGAGCAGCAGCAGAGATGAACACTTTGTGAGCAGCTTCTGTATGGGGAACAAATGGGTGTGCTGGGGTTCTCTCAGTCAGCAGCAACCTCATAGTCCGTACAAAAGGAGCGCAGGGAGTGATGTCATTTGCATAGTGTGACTCAGAGACGAGCAAGTCTATTCCGAGTCCTGGATGGTCATCCAAGGTTTTTTTCTCTTTCCCTGCTTCTATGGGCTTACAGGGCATGAGAGGTGCAAGAAGAATGAACTTCCATCCTCATGTGCATGTGGTAGCTTAAGCAGTTAAGTGGAAGCCAGTTTTCCCACTTACGTAACAACAGGTTAGCAGCCTTGGAGAAGAAACTCCTTTGTAGTTGTATCTGCCTTTTTCATTTGCATCTGTATGTAAACAAAAATGCTAAGTGATGGCATGTTTTTCTTGTATATTTTCCTCACTATTCAAAATCCATTTAGATGGCAATATTTTATTTTTCTCTTTTGTTTACTTCTTTTTTTTTTCCCCCATGTATTAATAAAGTTCATGCTGTACATGTAAAATAGGTAGTTTTGATGGTATAGAGAGTAAATATTTGCAGTTTATTTCCAAAAGAGGTCCAGTATAAACTGCTGTAATAGTAATTCCATCGATGTTCTTCAGCCCCACCTTCATCCCCTCAAAGGAACAAATCCTCATTACATTGTCAGGGTCTTTCTCTGTATTTCCTTTAGCTGTGCTCTTGGCTAATGACAAAGGTCTTTGTGTGTAAATAGAAGCATCCTTCTTCTGCCTACTCCCCATGCCCAGCAAACTCTTTGAATTGAGCTACAATCCTGTGTTTCTGACATCAGAATAATTATGTATGAAGATTCAGTGCCTGTTATGCCAAGCACGGAACAACAGTGTCACTTGGGAATTGGATAGAAACCAGTAACAGAGCTATATGTGACAGTAGCTGGCTAGTCTCTCACTTGACCAGTCATGATAATGGAGAGGAATAGAACACAGAATCAAGACCCTCTTTCTGAAAAATAAAAAAAGTGCCAATTTGTATAGTGCTCTTAATCGTTTGACATTTGATGCTACAGCAGGTTTATGGTTTCTAGAATTGAGCCATTTTTTACCTCTCCTAGTAACATAATGGAGCTTTAAAGTTTTCCTTTAGTGCTTTAAAATGTGAGTTTGTCTCCCCTTCTCAACGCACAGGTGTTTGGGTTTTGTTTTGGTTTATTTGTTTTTAAGAAATGTTGTTTAATGAAACTCCGCAGTTTGTATGCAGGAGACAGGCTATGGCTCTGTGAAGATCCTCTGTAATTGTTTTTCTTGTGACATTTTCACAGAAAGGCATTGTATTCTCTCCCATTCTTTGAAAATATACTGAGTTCCTAATTAGAAGATTTTTGGACTGCAGAAGACCTTTCATCTTTTCACACGAATAAATTTCTTCTTTCCACAACCAGATCTCTTAGCATTGTTTTGATTAAAGCTGTCAATCTTGTATCCTCTTCATTCCACATTGCATGTTGTCACCTTTATCTTTTAACTATTAACACGCTATTATCTTTCCAGGTGTTCAGTTTTTTGTAAATGGTACCACTTTTTCGTCACATATTTTTTTTTCTTGCTCTTCTCTTTTCGTATCACTGCGCTACATTTTCCTGAGGAAATTTGCACAGAGTCATAGAATGGCTTGAGTGGGAAGTGTCATTCAAGATCATCTAGTTTCGACGCCCCCTGCCATGGACGTAGCAGTCTGTAACAAACACCACTATTAGCTCTACACTTTTATGCCTTTTTCTTGCAGACATCAGATGGTCATATATATGTCTTCTCCAAGCTTGTCCAACCTTGACCAGTTAGTTTTTCCACTAATTGAAGTTCAACTTGCTTAATCTGAGCGCCTTATTTTTTACTCCAAAGCAAACTACTCCCCTCCCATCAGATTCCTTCCCAACAATGTCTGGTCTTTGATTCCCCATTTTGTGTTGGCCGTTCTGACAAATGTCCTTTCATGTTGTTGTGATTTCACTTTATTGCTTCATACTTTCTACAGCTGTATATAACAAAGTGATTGTTTTCACTGTTCACAGGAACTGTTCAGTTGCAGGTGTGGCCTATGATGCTCTGTCAGTCAAAGATAAACACTCTGCCTGAAAGAGTTATTTATTTCCCTCCTGACAGCTTATTGGCATCTCCATTGTATTTCTTGCTGTTTTGCTGTGGTTGGTTGGTTGGTTGGTTTTGTTTCTTTTTTTTGTTGGTGGTGGTGGGTTTTTTTGTTTGTTTTTACTAAGACAAAGTGTATATTTGGTAAAGATGCCTCAACAGTTAATACATACTGACAAAGGAACAAGTGATAATATAACACTTGTTGGAAGGCCATAAATAAATAAGAAAAGGTACTAGGAGCACTACTGGTACACCACATCAGTCCTTTTCTCGACTACAGTAATTGGCTTCCACCTTCCACCTCCTCACTAATCAGTATCTCTATTCAGAAGTCCTTTTCCTGTAAAATTTGGTCTGAATGATTGAATTAAACCTCTTTGTATATATTTGTTTCCTATGTAGAAAACTACCTATTTGGTTTACTGCGAACAAGACTCTTAACTTGGGAAATGAACGCTCTCTTCCACACACCTAAAGTAACTTCACTTTCTTACTTTACTCTGTTCATGAAATATGTAGCTCTCTCTGGGATTGATCCCTAATCTAATTCATTTTCAGTGTGTTTGTTAGTAACCATCTCCTCTTAAGTAATAAGCACTCTGAATAGCTTTACTGTATTATTGTTGTCTTCAGGCAGCTATGGTTTGACATGAATCATGCACAGGGTTTTTTCAGCTTCTGTCACTTCAGGGGTACTCAAGATTACTCAGTGGATTCCATGCTCTGTTTCAAAAAAAGAGAAACAGTAACAATTATAAAGTTGACTTTGCTCACGTGTTCTGGTGCAGTCTTGGAGAAGAAGCAGTGATGAGAGAATCACTAGTGAATAACTGACCACTTCGTGTTGTTTTGCTTGCTGTAGTATTTTTTTAACATTTTTCTGCTCCCTGGAGGAATTTCTGAAGATTTGGTTGGTCTGTAATGATTTGAATGGAAATAGAGTGTGTTAATAGCGATCTCCTGCACTCCAGACAGCACCTCTGGAACATGGTGTCTTTCACTGCTCCCTGAGGCCCTTTATCAGTCTGTACATTTAGGAAATCCTTTTGGTACCAGTGCTTTTCTTTTGGGGCTGTAAAGTGGTTTGATGGGCCAGTGCTCACAGCTCCTGCAGGGGATGATGTGAGGGACTGAGTGCTGTAGGAGTCTCAGCCCCTTGGTCAGTGTGCAGCAGGTGACCATAGTCACTGTCCCCCTGGGGTTGAGAATGGACACTTTTGTGTAGGTCATGCTTTCAGCACACAGTTGTAAGCCTGACAAAGGTAGGGTTTGAGCCAGGCAGTGACCGTATGTTCAAACCCAGAAGCTTCAGCTGTATTTTCCTTGGTCACAGTAACAGATTTTACTCTCAGTTGTATTTTAGCTCAGCAAAGTTCTGCAAGTGCTTTTCATATTGAGGTATCTGCCCTTCCCCACCCTACCACACTGCTATTTTTGAGTATTAGGTTGTAGATTCTTTGAGTTACTGAAAAGGGGCATGATTTGGATAATGGAGATTTTACCTTTAGGTTTATACGTTTTAAGACTAATTTGAGTGGGTAAATGCAGAAAGGAAGTACTTCTATAAAAATAGGCAGTCAGATGAAAAAAGAATACAAAGCTGGAAGCACAAGTCACTTTCCTTTTGCTACATCAAGATGTCAGATGCAATAAAAGGATTTTAGCATTCAGCCATAAGAGTTCCTCTAAAGGAAACAAATACTGTGCAGTTTTTCTCATGAAAAAGGTGTTTACTGAAGGTGTTTGTTTTATAAGCATTCAGAAGTCTGATTGAAGCTTCATAGGACCTTTTGTACAACTATGGAAAATGTAAGACTGTTAGTAAATCAAGCAAAGACAAACTTTACAGTCGTCTTCTAAGGATGAGTGGAAATAAGTGGATCCTATTGATCTGTGTTTTTCCAGCACTTAGCAGCCATACATCTTGTGGCTGATACTATGTGTCAACAATGTCATTGCAGAGATGAAAGTATGTGTTGATGTACTTGTAAAAATTGTCCAGTTAATGAAACATAACCCTTTTGGTACCAAGATAAATGCCTTCGCATTAGTGAAGAAAGCTTGTTTCCTAGGGCTAATTAGCCTATTTATAGCAGACTTTTCTTATTTGGCATGGTTTTGGGACTGTGTGCACAAATGTTCTCCTTGCCGGAAGAAGTTTGTCCCTGGGATGCTGTCAAAGCTGTGGCTGGAGGAAAGAGGTGGAGGAGCAGAGGGTATAACTCTGGCCTGCTGTTACTGTGTTTCAAGATTCCCAGGGCAGCTGTTGCATGTGGGTGTAGGTTTGCCAAGCAGGCGTTGTCCATGGGGCTGCTGCTGCTGGAGGTAACGCTGATGCTGTGATGGACGACTATTAATGCAATGCTCTTTTCTCCAGATAAAGCACACCAGCCTTCCTGATTCATCTCCTCCTTCCTCTTGACCTCTTGCATCCTCTTCATCTGTTCTGCTTGCAAACAGCCCAGGATGACATAAGCTTTTGAACTTCTCTGTAAAGAGAAGGTGATTTTTTCTATAACACGTACTCTGATGTGTCCGCTGAAGTGAGATCATGTGCAGGTTGCCATTGACTTTACTGAAGATCATGCAGCCTGCCAGTACCAGAATTTGGTTTGTCTGCCTTTAACTTTCAGCTTGTTTAAGAAATTCCTTGCTCATTGATGTGTCCAAACTATTCCAAGTGAATACATATTCTGACTTTTTTAATCTGTCTATTTCTTTCTGTATTTTCTCCTTTTATCATGAGCCTGGGATAGTGAATTTGCATTATTACTGATTTCTGTAAAACCTTACCATAAAACTATGTAGAATGTTTCTCGTTTAAAAGAAAGGATAACTACATTTTAGAAGTGTGAAATCCTTAGTCGTTATGAATGAACGGGCTCCATCTGGATATAGGAATGAAACAAAGTAACAGAAAAAGCCCAGATACAGCTTCTATTGAGAATTTTTCAGAGTGGTATGAGTTTGTGTCTTTCCAAAGGGTGCAGGTTCCTTCCTTCAGTTTTTATTTCTACAGTTTACTATTAGAGTATTTGCATACATTATTATGCAATAGTTGGATTAAAAGAACAGTCTGTGCTCATAAAGTCTCATTACATAATTACAGTATCAGCTGAAAGGAATAAAACCAGTGATCCTATTATTGTAGATGCTGTATGCATGATAGCCCTGACACTGCAGTTATTTTTGGGGGGGAATTTTAAAGCACAGGTACTTCTATGGGAAAGCTGGAGGGAGATTTTACATTCTGCAATACCTTCATGAATGAGGTTTAGAGATAAAAAGGCAATCCTTGCAACTCATTAGAATTTGATTCAATGAAAAAATCGTTTGAAATTCTTTCTAAAGACAGTGATCAGAGAGCATTATTTTACTCTTCTGTCTTTTGTTTCTTTATTAATTAAAAAGGCGTAATAACCTAACAAGATCATACATACATCAGCAACTTGTTTCAGTTGTGTAATTATGTAAACTGTTTCTAGAATTTTTTGTCTGACTTGTATCTTTGAGTCTGCTCTCATATGTTTGAGAGATACATGAGCAAAACTACATTTGCAACTTATTTTAAATGAGCAGAACTAAAATTACGGTTGAGTTAGTTGTCAGCATGTTATGAGGCAATATACAAGACTCTCATCTCTTGGGTGGAAGATGACACATTGATATTGTTCTCTGAGAAGACAGTGAGCATCATCTTCTCTGGTATTAGGAAAGCTGAGAATCAAAAAGCCCCACAAAATTCTTTAAATGTATGACTGCCCCTTAGAGGAACTTTGATGTGTAGTCCAATTGCAGTGATTGTGATGTGCTTATTTTAGCTAATGTTTTTAAAATTGAAGCCCATTTTTCATGACTTGTTGGTAAATCAAATCTTTAATTTCATGTACTGGCCTGGAAAATTGTGACATGTCAAAGCACAGAATTGCATTAAAAATAAATTTTTGCTGTAGCACATAGCAGAATAGGATGTCTGTGCTGCTGGATAAAGGGGGAGAAAAAGACCCCCTATGCAGTAGCAGTTTGCCATTGCTGGAGAAAATTTTATATGGGTGGATTTTACTCCTTTTTTTTTCTTTTGTTTTCTTTTAAGCACGGACATGGTTTTTTATTGGAAATAACTTTTCATCTGTGACTTCTGCCACTGTGGTAGTTTCTTAGGTCTTTGCAATTGTTACTGCAAACTTCCTTTCCTTTTAGGCAACTTTTAACTTCATGAGTGAATAAGGAACCTACTCATGCAAACTGAACTTGCGCACAGGGCTTTTCTGCTAGAATGGGATCTGACTGGAGTTGCTCTTCTGTAAACTCACTAATGAAAACTTCCATGACTTGTTTCATTTGTGAACAGGATTCTACAACCAAAACTACAAGATTTTTTAGATCAATGGTAGTTCTTCAGTGAAGTTGTATTGTTCTTTTGAGGAGTTCTCTCACTGCCATTTATTTATCTCTTTGACAGGTACGACTGGTAAAGCATCATCTCCACCACCTGTAATAGACACGAGACAGATGAACGAGAAGCTGGAGACTGTATTGTATCAGCTCCGTCAGGTAACGCGAGAGAGGGATGAGCTGCGCAAGCAACTTGCACTTTCATCTCCTGGGTCAACCTTCGATGACTGCAGGTAAACATAAAGGAAATGTAACATTTTAATGTAGTTCTCAGTAGTGTTTTCTAGTGTTTTGACTCATACTTGCCTGTGAAGCATTAAGGAGCTTGCAGTGTATATGTGTTGCTGTAACCTACTTGCATCCTGGTGATGGTTGTGTAGGTGGGTGACCACATCCACATTTCAGAGCTGCCTGTTGAATGCATATTCTCACATTGTCCAGCAGTTTTTCTGTAGGAGTGAGGGGAGTAGGTTTCATCATGTTGAGAGAAGAAAACAAACAAGTTGTTTAGGCTTCCTGGGTTTTGTTGTGGGAAGAGAAAGAAAGCAATTGAATTGAAACGTTCGGTGTTTTGAAAGCTTGAGAGAAGAAAGGGAAATAGCTCTGGATGCTTGGCTGGATAACAGAAATGCAGAGAGGAAAAAAAAATCTTAGCTATTCCTATGCTTCTGCAAGGAGAGAGGTTTGGATTTCTGTTGAGTGGACTAAGTGTTTTTTATAAGATAAGCTTTCTGGTATAAAGGTATTGGGGAACTGTGTAACAGAAATATATTGAAAGCAAGGAGCTCTACTGAGAAGTTATGGGTGCTGCCAAATTAAAATAACATGTCTTCATAGTCAGTTAATGGCTGGCAGCCTTATGCAGCTCTTTCTAATTTGAGAGTTGACATGTTGTGAGGAAGATAGTACTCAGAGTATGAGTTAATTGTAAATAAGTGTTTTATTGAATAGGAAGTAGAATTAGTTTATTTTAGAGGGTTAAAGATCTGCAAATGTTTATATGTGACTGGGTACGCTGAGCAGGTACTTTGTGCCTGCAGTAAGCACATGTATAATTATACTTAAACCTTGGGAAAAAATTGCAACTGAATCTGAAATAAAAGTGAAGAACAGATTTTCTTGGAGGTGGTGCCATGATGCGTAGCTTCTCTGAACTTGAATGTTTTGTTTTTGTTTGCAGCTTAGTCAACTCTATCTGTGTGTGGTCAGGTAGTTAATTAAACTTTTTGTCCTTATGAGATAAGGTCAAGATTTGAACTAATGAACTGGAACTGAGAGAAGCTGGACATTTTATTAACTCCGTAGCTACTCATCTCATTGCCCCCTTCCTCCCACTGTGAGTTCTGAGGGCGACTTTAGGAGCATCATGTTCTGTCTAATGATCTCAAAGCATTGTGGTGATGGGAGAGGAAAAGATTGTCAAATGTCAAGATTTTTTGAATACCTTCCAGTTGCTTACTTACATAGAGGGATTTCTTTTTTGAAGTTACTAGAGCTTAGGCACTGAGGATTTTATAGCTCACAATAATCTACATAATCCAGGATGCTATTAATAAAGTTCTGATGAGCTGTCCTCTAGACTGCCCTAGTTTTCTCTTTGTTAAATCAATCCTTTGCTTCCAGTGTAGAATTTGTATGCTGTAGAAAACATAAACGTTTACAGCGTCAAGAAAAATTCATCAAAATGAGCGTTGTATTTGTAGTCCTTGGAGGCTGGGAAATGAATGAAGATTATTAGTTGACATTTTCTTCCTTTAGTGTGACAGGAACTACTTCTCCCATCCCCATACACATCTCTGGTTTTTTAAATCTTGCTGGTATTTGTTTTACTTTGTTCTGCATTCTTTCCTCATATAAAACTAATCTTCAGCTTTCCAGGAGTCAAAAACCAGACATGGCAAACTGTTAAGGCTGAAGTGTGAAAGCTGAGAGATCATTATGTAGATGGTGACTTTTACTACCCAGCCTTTGTTTTCCTGGCTGTGTATGCAGCTTTAACTATGGCTGTACCAAACACAGGTGGTGCAGAGGCAAATCTTGACACGTCACGTTGATGTGCTTCAAAACAGTTGCAGCTCCCGACACATTCACAGCCTGGGCTGTGCTGACTGTGACAGTTGGCATTGAAAACTGAGAGCTGTTTTCCAAAGCACATGTTCACTAATTCTAGAGCAGTGGAGGAGGAGCCACAGCAGTAGATTGAGATGCACTGAATCAGATCAACATGTGCCATCCTGCTGGACAGGAGCAGGAATTGCTCATACTGTGCTTGTGGCTTGACAGGGATTCTGTGTGTGCACGTGTGGTGGTGATTAAGCAGAGACCTGACCAAATAATTTAGTATGCTCAAGTTGCACTTCAGAGGCTTAAACTTGCCATTATAACTTATGTAGTAGTAGAAGAGAACTACAGCACAAATAAAACCCCTGGAAAAGCCTTTGAGAGAGACTGTTTCACATGTAATCTGTAATTGTTGTTGCAAGTTAGGTAGGCATTGCTCACAAACTTGGACCTGTGGTTGGTATTAGTTTTTATGTCAGCATCAGGTACATGTAAATGTCAGTCTCTCTGTGGCCTTGATTTATGGCCAGAGTAGTTCCACTGTAGCACAAAGAAGGTCTTGCATGAATATCAGAAAAACAATGGGACCTTTGACACGAGCATTTTAAATTTTGTTAATATCTAAGTGTTTCCAAAAAAGTAACTGATACCTCTTCTATATTGAAATCATAATTTTCTGTATTTTTGTGGAGCATTTTAGCATAAAACTGTGGTGATGTTCCTTAAACGAGAGTGAACCACTGCAGGCACTTGAATGGACTGTTTTGATGCAACAGTTTTGATTTTTGACTTCTGACCAGTATTGCTCATTTTCACATTCCTGTTTTTCTTGCTTAGACATAAAGCCTTGGAATTGTACTGTGGAGCATAAGGCTTGGATATAGATGTGGTTTTTATTTCATGTAGAGGAGATAGAATGCAGGATGTTATTGGTGACATTGTTGGTCCTTCCTCATTGTGCAGTTTGGCCAACTTGTGTTGTTACCTTCAATGGTCTCCATATGTTTATTGGTCGTTTGTTTGGTTTTTAATCTGGTTGGCTGTTTTTGTTTCAGATTCAGGTTTGGTTGGGGTTTTTTGTTTTATTGTGGGATTTTTTTAAATACTAATATTTGATATTACTTCAGCAATATATGAAATACACATGACAGATGTTAGACTTGTAGAACAAATTTCACCACAGTTTTCAGACTGACCTGGTAGTTTAGTAGAAATGTGTATTAATGGGTCTCAGAGAGCTTAATGCTACAAATGAGACTTAAACTTGCTGCAATTAATGTTGTCATTTAAGGACTATGGTGGACAGATGGTGTCTACTTTCAATAATTTCACCCTAAGATCTAATTTAAATCAGTGCTTGGGGGTTTAGTGATTCTGTCGAGGGTGTGAACATTTCAAATTGAGTTTAACTTATGCTACCTAGGTTTGTATTTTAAAAGAGTAACACTTGCAGTAGTTGTGATTATGTGTGTAATGCTGTATGAGTAGCATACTACTTCTCTTGGCACCCACCCCTAAGTACTGAATTTAAAAATACCCCCCCAAAAAATCACTGTAGATATGACCTGAATATTTGGTTACTTTATGTAATTTTGGCTTTTAATTGTGAGTAAAGTTTATTCATCACAGAAGTGTGGTTTGTTTTTTTTTGTTTTGTTTTCCCCAGAAGCACTTCTCTAGAGAAAGGGAAAAAAAAGACATGGCAATCGAAGGCCTCACTACTCAGCAACCCAGATGCAACTGAGTTGCCAAAAAGTACCTCATATCAGACACCCCCTGAAAGTCTGTAAACAAGATGTAGCTGGCATTTCTTTTTTTATATGTTTTTAAAATTTTTTTTCTAACAACTCTCACCACTGAAGTAGTGTGAAACCCTTTTCATTTTGATTCAAGTGCCAGCTACATTTGAGTTCCAGAATCCATGTTGCTGTTTTTTGTATGAAGCAAAGAAAATTCTGATTGCTTTTCAGGCTGTGCTTAGAGAGAAGCCATTTGGGAGAGTGTGAGGTGGGAGGGAGGACGAGTGATCTGCAGCAATGGAGCAAACCTGATAAGAGAATAAACAGAGTTAAATTAGAAAGCAATTGTTCTTTGTATGGAGGCTTTGGTTTTCTCTTTTGGTGGTTTGTTGTTGCTTTTTCTTTGCTTGTGGTGTTATAAGAGACCCAGGAGATGACACAGGGACAGCTGGCAGAAGCTCCATTTTGAAACTAGAAAGTTCAGTGGTGCAAAAATTCGGTAATTGTATAGGGGAGGAACAGTTCAATTTAGAGACTCTTTTAGAAACTTAGTGCTGTAATTTCTGGCATGATATAGAAATCTAATTAATTCTAATCTACAAATAAAGGTATCATGTACAAGTACCATATGTTCTAGACATAATCTGTGTTGGTCTGTTGCTTGACAAGTTGGATTATTTTAGAAACTTTCTCCTGTCCTTTATTATATCAGGATGATATAATAAAGGACAGGAGAAAGTTTCTAAAATATCATCCTGATATAATATTATCCTGATATAATAAAATAAATTTGAGTCAAAATTTTTCTTTGACTGACTTTGGCTTTGATTTTATTCAGTTTGCTGAAAACTGCTTGTTGGAGATGATGTTGTACTGGAGATTCCTAATAATTATTTAAACAAAATTTGGGTTATTCTATGGAAATGTGAGGCAGATTCTGACATGTTTTCTCAATCCTTTATAGTAGCTTAGAATAACGTGGTAACACACAATCAGGTATGAAATTCAGCAGAATGACTTGGTAAAATTATTTTAATTCAATGCTTAATTAGTCAAACAGGTTAAATTCTGCTGGCAGAGACATATGTTTGGTGTCCCATTGGAAGTCTTTCTCTCAACCCTAACTGATTTTCCTAGGGAGCTATAGACAAGCTGCTGCCTGTGTGAGGTTTTTCTATCTCTGGTGGCCACACACCCACAGTTGACTTTGGCAGCCTCTTTTCAACCCCACTCTCACTGCAGCTTTGTGCTTTGTCACTGGGAATGTGACATGGTGGCACAGGAGAGCCGAGTGTGCTGTGATGGACTTGTTCTTGCATCGAGTGACTGTTCTGTTGTGTGGTAATCCTGCTGCTCAAAGGAGAGGTACATGCACACTCTGTCCTGGTTTTGGCTAGTTCGACAAAATGATCCCTTTATTAGATGTTACATCTCAGCATAAAAGAAATACAGGTTAAAGTCAGTGACTTTTTGTTGGTGAGTTGCATCTTAATGTGAGCCATTGAGTATTTAAATTAGAGCATAATATAACCTAAGTATCGACTGTTGTGTGATAGCATTTTTTATTGGATAGTAATTTTTCACTCTCTTTGGTAGCAGATGTTTGACCTCATATTCTTCTTCTCATGCTAGGCCTAGTCCAAAACCAAATCATGATTATGAAAGGCTGAAGATTCAGTGCATGAAGGCCATGTCAGACCTACAGTCTCTGCAGAATCAACACACCAAGACACTCAAAAGGTGTGAAGAAGCAGCAAAAGAGGCAGATTTTTATCAGTAAGTATTAGTAAAGCTGTATGAGAGAAGAGTTTACCAGTCTGTGCTAGATCAGAAAGTATTAAAACGTGATAATCAAGTAATTTTTTAATACTGTTTTTTCCACTTTAATTGCAATATCAATGCATTTTTTTCCTAGTGCTTGGTACACACAAATACACAAAGCTGAGTTAGTCTGACCTGCTTTCTTGTTAGGAAACTCATGCTTGAAATAAATTAGTCCAGGACTTTGTCCTTGCAAGTTGGCCTCTAAGAGCATTTTTTGTGTGCCTTGACAGCACATTGCACAGCCGGTTGCTGAGTGACCAGTCACAGCTGAAGGAGGACATGGACACCTTGAAGAGGAAAAACACGCAGTTGGTGCGAGAACATAATCACCTCCAGCAGTCGTGTGAGGAAATGAAGAGACTTCACGACGAGGATCAAAAGGAGATAACAGACCTGCGCAGCCAGCAGCAGCAGGTGAGCCACAGCACAGGGGATGTGCCACCAGAGGTCGTGGCTTGTTCCTTTACTGAACAAATCTGAATGTGCAGTGTTGCTGCCTTTTATGTCTCACAGATTCTGAAACATCCTCCTTATGTTTTACGGTATTATGGGAGAAAATGACACCTTGGATACTAATTGATTTTCTGTGTCTAGCTGGAGGGAAGAATGAGTGATGTAGAATATGAGATGGCATTAAGGGATTTGGATACAAAGATGAAAAAGTGTATGTGAAGATTCTATATGCATGATATTTGTTTCAAGTGGGTGGAGAGGCTTCAAAAATCTTAACTCGAAATTGCAAAGTGATTAAAAGGATGACTGTTTTTCTAGGGTATTTTATGGGATAGGGATAGCTTTAAACTTGCATGCTGTGTTTGTTTTTTTGAAAGAATCACAATAAAAAAAAGAGTGACAAGTCACTTTGAGAACCTTTAGGGGTTTGAATTGTTTTTTTGATGGGGTGTGTGGTGGATTAGGTTTTGGGGTTTTTTTTCCTTATTCTAGTGACAGTGTAAAGGTTAGTGGAATGACTGAGCTATTCAGTTAAAAAAAGCTACAGGTTGATTAATATTTTTCAACTTGAAACAAAGAGAAACAAAATTTTCAGGATTGGAGGAGTCGGACATTTCAGAACTTTTTATCACAGACTGTTTCCAGGTCAGTCTTATTCATGTATTCTAAAAATAAAAAAACAAGAGTAATACTAGGGAGCAACTGGTCACATCAGGTCCACTGTTCACCTGCGGAAAAATTTGGTCATTTAGTTAGAATTGTTGCAGTAACATGTGGAATGGTTAAACAGAGTATCTTGGTTCATTGTGTGTAGGCTGATTCACAGGGCAAACTTGCAAGTCAAACATTAGGCTTCAGAAGCAAAATCTATGCAAACCAAAATAATTATTTGCTAGGGTAGGAGGGGCAAAGGTCAAAGCCAGCTGGATGTGCTGAATGGCACTTTAGGAGGTGGTTGAGTGCTAGCGTGAAGGGGAGTGAAGATTTGTTCTCCCTTTTTATCCATTCCTCTAACACTCCTGGAAGCTCTGCTGTGAAATGGTTAGTGGCTTGGTTCAGCAGAGAGTAGAAATGATTTGCTGTGTAAACCTGGGCAAATAGCTTAGTTGTCCTTTGTCTCAGTTTCCCAATCTGCAAAGCAGGGATGCAAAACTTCCAAGAGAAAGCAGATGTATTTTGTGGATCTGTGCTGACGTTTGAAATTCTCTGAGATCACTGAAAGAGGCTGAAGTATCGTTGTCAGTATTGATTTAAAGAAATTCAGTATCATGTCTACATCTTGATGAAACCCTTAAAGAAAACTTTGTATGTGACTCTCAGTGAGAAAATTGTGTAACTCCATTTCTCAGCTTGTCAGAGTGAATCATGGTGTCTTGAAAGGGTGCCAGAAGTCTTATCTTGTCCATGCCACTTCTTATATGAATTAGTCTGTGTTGATCCCTCTGACATGTTGTTTTGTTGTCAGGCCATAACAAAATACATCTTGGTGGCCTCAGAGAGCAAAAACATTGATCAAATTACTCTTTGTGTAGGATTGTCATGGACTTGCTGTGTAGCAGCTGACCAGCTTAAGTTTCTGCTGCTCATATATGAAGTTTCATGTTGCCACTGCTGTCTTCCTTGAATCAGTTGGAAATATTTACTTTTTCTCTGACTGGAATTTTGAATGGGGAACCTTCTTTATTGCATTGGTGTTTCTGTCTTCCTCTGTCAAATTTCTGTTTCCAAGTTTATGCTGAATTCCATCCAGTTTTTTCTATATTAGTCCTTCTTTTTTGTAATTATTTAGTGTCTTTGCAACATAAATACGTTCCACATATGCTTTAGACAGCAAGAAGTAGTTTGTTTCTGTTTGGATTCTCAAACCTATTCTCAAGCTGCTTTGAGGAGTGTTCAGGAAAATGGTTTTCTTGAGTGAGTTTAAATCAATATGTATTTATACTTTAAATATGCCTACATTTTACCATGTGTTTAGTTTATCTGAAATGGTTCACTGAAGCATGCTGGCTAATCGTGGATTATGCTGCTGAGTCCACTGAGGATTGGGATGTATGTGGAAATAGCCTAATAGTCTTTTTCCAGGGCTGCTTTATGAACAGTAACTCACTACTTTTACATGTTCAGGTTAGTTAAAGGAGACCAGTGTCAGGCTGAAGAACTTCTGTCTCTCTTATCTTGCCTATGTAGTGAAGGGGTTTATTAACAGTAACAGTTGTTATCGGCTACCTACAGGCAATGAAGAGTGGGCAGTCCCTTGGCTCTCCTTTCCTTTTAGTCTACAAGCAATCCAGGCCCTTCCATATTCAGGAACTGGTCCTTACTCTGAATGTAAGACACAAAAGAAGATGAGGAGCCAATTTGTGTGTATTTGTGCAGGATAGCTGCTCTGTGTTTGGCTTCAGCTCTTTATAGAGCTCATGTTTTCTGTCATTTTGTCAATACTTTTCATTTTCAGATACTTAGGGACATACCTTTGTAGGCTAATGTAGCATTACATTATTACTGGCAGCTCTCTGTATTAAGCTTTCCAGTTTCTTCCCACTGCTTCATCAAGGCCAGATTTCAATTCAAAAGAAAAAAAAACAGAAAAGAGCATAGAAATAAAAAATAATAATTAGAAAAATGGAATAAAAAAAGGTGAGACTTCATTTCAGGCATTTTTTTTCCCTTTTGAGAATGAACATGGGCTAGCTTTGCTGAAGCTCATTGTTGCCTGGTCATTTGTCGTCAGTGTTGCTATTTTCAACAGAATTCTTATGCTGATGGAAATTAATTTGAAACTAAGATTCAGGACAGGCTTTATTCACATTTAAATGGATTTTTGGATTTTTGTCTTCCTGCTCATATTCTGTATATAGCTTTTGAAACACAAACCTGTCTGGGTAGTTGTCAAATGAAATATTGTATGAATATTAAAATAATATGCCTGCACATAAAACATATTTTGGATAGATTTGATTCTCTTAAAGGTTTTAATTACTTAATTTGTTCATAGAGGATACAGGCAGCCTGTTGTGAATGCCACCTTGTGGGCATTTCTTAAATTACAACTATCATCTTGGTCAAGTAGTGATAACTTTTTCTTAAAACTGTAAGTACTTCAAAAACAACGTGGATGTAATAGGTGTTCATAGCAGTTACCATTAGAGAGAGATTTTCATAAACCTGTACACTCTTAAGTTGTGATAAAGCAGATTTTTAACCCAATTAACAGAAAGCAGTTTAGTAATGTTTTAGAGGAACAATAGCACTTAAAGCAGTTCAATCTTTCCTCAGTAAGAAAGAATTATTGCTAAAATTGGTTCATATGTTTTTGTTTCTTATGTATTTTAAATCATATTTACTGAACTGATTAAACCCAAATGTTACTGATAGGGTTTCTGGTATTTTTTTAAGGTTATGAAGCAAAACGGATCATCAGAGATACTAAATAAACTTTACGATACAGCCATGGACAAGCTGGAGGGTGTGAAGAAGGATTACGATGCCCTAAGGAAACGGTACAATGAGAAGATTGCAAGCCACAATACAGACCTGAGCCGCCTGGAACAGGCTGAGGAGGAGAACAGACGTCTTCAGAAACAGATTGACATGTTAATGAAGCAAAGGGACACAGCCATTCATTTTCAGCAGCAATATTCATCCTCTCTTAGAAGGTATAATCAAGTTTTGATACCTTTGAGGTATTCTGTGATGTCATTAACAATTCTAATGTCACATCTTATTTTCATTGTGGTGGAATCACAAACACCTTTCTAATTATTTTCCCAAATCTTTCTCTCCTGTATGTTATCTTGGTGTGTGTCTGTATCAAGGAGGGCCCAGGAAGGTGTGATGGTGATGTGTATGTTTATTTGGAGAAACGATACATTTTCTTGAGAAAAGGATTTCCCAGTTACGGTTTTGGAATTATATGAGGAATTTTAACCATTATTTATCTCATGTGAGAAAGGGATACTTTTTTTCAAGCTATGTTCATTTTTAGTTGTATAACCAGAGTTTTGTTAAACCTCAGACTTAGTGTTCCAAACAAACTCCTTACTGCATCATGAGCCTATATATACATATATCCTTATTTAAATACTAAAAGCAAGTCAATAAGAAGATGTGGTTTCTAAAAGGCGTTTGGCAAATGAAGATCTTCTGAAGCATACATTAACTTTCCATGATATTAGAACTACTGACTGTGTGGGACTGTGAGACAGGGCTTATCAAACTTTTACTTTTTTGTTATTTATCCAAAAGTAATCAGACTTTTTGTGGACTATCATTGTGCCTGCCATACTTCAGCAATATGTTTTTGTCTGTGTTTACTGTCAAAAGTAATATAATGCTGTGAGATACTTTGCATTTTAATTTTACTGGATGACCTATGGATGAAAACAAATGGTTATGCTCGAATTTTTAAATTACCTATATTTAGCTCCGTTGTATGCATTTTTATGATGAACCTACTTTTTTATTCTCTTCTAACTTGTCCATTTCCAGCCTTGTGGCATATTTTGGCATGTGGAAGTTTTGGGTTTTTTCTGATTTCTGCATTTCTTTCCCTTCTTCCAGCATGCCTGAGAGTGTGTGTTGGAAGACAGAATCAATTTCTAGCATGAGCGGGTCTCAATACAGTAGATAAACTTGTGCTATTAAATAATGACAATGTTTTTCATTCCTTTTAGAATATGTTTTATAAATTTATTTCTAATAATTAAATGGTTTCTAATAATGTGTGTTTCAGTTCCTTCAAGAGGTTCTCTAATATTCCTGAACATCCACTAATATTCATAAAGCAAGGATTATTTTCAATACAGAGAAATACATTTTCTGAGAAGTCCTCTGTGGTTGTGGTTTACCAATGGATACATTTGGTTATCCAACCAAATCCTTAATTGTATGAAAAGGGAAAGTGATTAACAAGTGTCTTACTGGTGTTTCCACTTTTTTTTTTTAGGTTTGAATCAGTACAGCAGGAGCTAAGCAGCGCCACAGCACAAAACAAAGAGTTGCAGAGAGAGATGGAGAGATTACAGTCAGAGGTGACAAGGTTCAAAACAATGCAGCTGAAAGCAACAAAGGATGCAGAAAAATACAAGGAAGAAAGGGATTCAGTTTTCAATGAATACCGCCTCATAATGAGTGAGAGAGATCAAGTGATCAAAGAGGTAGATAAACTTCAAACAGAACTGGAGCTTGCCGAGTCCAAACTGAAGAACACTTCCTCTGAGAAGCGTGTGGCCAGTGAAGAGATGGAAGCTTTAAGACAGGTACTGACCTGTTGTTTCCATGGGGAAGGGAAATGAGTATCCATTGCTGATGCTAGAGTCAGAAATGGATGACTCCTTCATGGAAAATAGGAATGCACTGCCAAGGGGAAGTTCGGTACTGACATTTTCCTGTAGCAGATCTTTTTACTATCAGTTTATCAAGCTTCCATGTTTCAATAGAGTACCCACCAGTTGAAATTTGCTAGTCACTTGACTTAGTTCTGTTCTGCTTATTGTAAATCCTTTCCTTTGCTGTATTAGTCTTTTATACCTTCTCAAGTATTGGTATCTGTAAAGTATAGCTCTAAATATTCACTATTCTTAACTTCTAACCTCTACAGGAACCACTGGATACTATCTACTGTGGCTTAAAACGGTACATGATCAAGTCATCTCAAATATTTACTCAAAGCCTGTGCTGACATGCATGCTCTTACTCATTTGCCCTCTTTCTGCCTTTAAGTTAAAGAGGATATTTTGAATATTTTTCTCTAGGATTCAGGCATGCCTCAAAAATGCATAAAACCAGAACTTTGTATTTTTCAGCAATATGTTCTTGAAATGCTTATATCACAACCATGGTAGAATGATGCTGTTACAATCTCTAGAACACAATTTCCTGCTTGGTTTCATTTCAGCTGACATGCATTCACTTGACTCTTTGGTTTACAAATATTTAATTTAGCATGAAATAGATACAAGCAAAAGTATTCCATTGCCTATAAATCTCATTTTACTCTTTTCACAGCATTACATTTGAACAAAATACCCTTTACCAATAATTAGGTTGTGGAATTTTTTTTAAAATAAATAACACCAGTTTGAGGAGCATAATGTGGATTGTGACATGTCTCATCAGAGCTTTTAAATATAACAAAATTCTGGCTTTAAGAATTTGTATTTTTTAGCCCTCTCTGTTTGTCAGCTCTAATTTAGCTTATGCAGTGAGTGAGGTTTTAATACATGTTTCATACCTCTCCTACTTTTGTCCAAGTCTTTAAGCCAATAGAAATGTCTGTTGATTTCAGTGGGAACTGGGTAGGTAATCAGGAATACTCATGAAAATAGCCACTATTACTCCTTCTGCTTCAGTTTATCTGTGATTGTGGTACTATACGTAATTTGCCAAAGTGCTTTAAGGGGCAAGGAATTAAAATTTTAAATACATGGCTATTCCTTCCTGCCTAGATGACTTGAAGGGGTGTTTGAGAAACAGGAAGAGCATAGGACCGGTGAGCACGGTGCCGGCAGGGCAGACACATGCTTTTTTCTTCACCCCCAGAACTGGCCCACCAGAAAGCAGAAATAATTGCTTCTATAATGTCTTAGATGTGAAGTAGCAGTACTGTGAGTTGTCTTTTTTTTCACACTTATTTTTCCTGTAGCTATGACTCTTCTGCTTGTGAGGAGGTATGTTCTTTGTCATATAGTACTGGCTCGCTGCAGCTGCATTCAGTGCATAAGGGATTTTCTAGTTCTGTCAAGGAAAATGTTTGAAACATTGAAAAAAATATATCGATCAGTGTATTGATTCACTTGAAATAGCATCCTGAAACATGCATCCAGGTAAGTGGGATTATCCTGTTAGTGCTGGTTTGATGCTCTCGAAAAAGGCAACTTAATGGCCTTCACTTTCCTTGTGATGTGTAGCACCTTTAAGTGTCCTGTTGTGTAGTGCTTGTTGATAGGCTGAAACAGCAAATGACCATGTAGGTAATTTTGAATGAAGTTTATTCCCTGAAGCTTGTGTTTTTCCCTAAAGAAGTTGTAAAGCTCCTGAAATGCAGAAGAGGTTTGGTTTTGGGCATTGGGTCTGAGCAGCTACTGATGAGGTCAGTCAATCAATTTCCTAGGTAGACATTTAAGCTTTTTTTTACACATGCCCAAGCTTAATGGGTGAATAGACATTTCAAGTGAACTATTTTTCTGGCATTTATAAATGATAGAAGAAATCTCATGAGTTTTGCGCTACTGGGCAGTTTTGTGTTAGGTTCTCATGAATTTGGCCACCTAAAGCTAGGGATTAGATGTGATAGATCTCCCCATCTACTTTTTCCAGTGGTGTTTTTTTGTTTGGCATTATCTTTTGCTCTGGAAAGTACTTAGAATGTCATATTTCATCTCAGTGGTAGTCAGCTTTCCCCTCTGTTTTATAGACCTGTTGTAATTTATCCTTATGTTACATTTATGTATGAAAACTTCCCTGAAACATAAATATTCTTCACAAATCCAGAATCATTCTTCAAACCAAACTGCTCTACTGTTTTCAAACAGAAGCTGTTCTAGTCAGTGTCAAATGGCATATTTCCCTGTGCTGTCATATTGTAATTTTGTACAAATGTCATAGGAAAAAGACAGGTGAAATTTCACCACTGACCCCTGGAGGCAATGGCTGCTCTTATTCAGATAGTTTATATCGAGCTTGCTGGGAGAAACTGTGGTAATATGTATTTTTTAACTTTAAAGAGCTGCAAATACTCTTCAGAGGTACTGAGCAAGGGAAGGTCTTACTGATGTTGAAAACACGTGGGTGCTCTTGTAATTGACTGTCACTGATATGTTTGAAGTTCACAGAGTGAGTAATTAATTCTGGTGCTCGTCTGTTACTCCACAGCAAAAATAACTCTTAATGACGTTGCAGAACTATTCTAATAGTCTGACTAGCCTTAATTAGATGCATATCTGCAAACAATTATGTTAGTACAGCAAAATGCAATTGTCATCTGTGCTTTTAAAATACTCAATTTTATTCCTTTTAAATTGTAGAGGTAAGTAGAAGGGAAGTCAGTTTATGACATGATGTCTTTCTATACTTAAGTGTCTGGACCTTTGTCTCTGGAGATCTTTTTATGATCAAAACAGTAGTTTCTAGCTAGGAGTGCTGATATGTTGGAAGACTTCTTTGTAGCCATTGGTTGAATGCTTCTTGAGAGCTGGACCATCTGAAAATGTAGTGGCATGAAATTAAATTGTTTCAATACTCTTCCACTTCTACATTTGCCATATCTTTTTTACTACGTTGTAGCTGAATCCCACATTTAATAAGATGTACTGTCATTCTGCTTTCTGAGATATTGTAGTGTTATCTTTGAACATTCTGTAGCACATTGATATCTTAATGGCATATAACTTTAATGTGCCTTTAAAACTTATGAGGAGCTTATAAGATACTTATGTAGCTGGGTTGTCTAAATTATTTCAATCCTGTAAAATCAAGACAGTTACTTAAAATTATTTGCAATATATTCTTACCCTTGGCTATATTTAAAGCCTCTTTTAAAACACCAAGTCTGTCTGGTTAATAACATGTTCATTTAGGTTCCTTAAAACTATGAGTGTTCCCAGAATCTTGCTTACCTTTGACATAGCACTGTGCTAACGTGATGGTGTGATATCTTTAATACCACATTTAATATTCTTTGCTAGCACTTACTTGTATGTAATGTGATCTACTCCCATTTTTCAGAATGTTAGTGGTAAACTCTGTAAGCTTTTAAGGGTGTCATGACATGTGTCACCAGTTGGAAAGATGAACTATTTCCATGTGAACTTAACCTACTGCGAACAATGGATCTTGTTTTAGGAACTAAACTCAGCTCTAGTGGAAAGAGATCGAGCGATTTGTGAGAGGAATGAGTTACTGGAAAAGTACTGTCATGAAGTGAAGGACAAAGCTGAGGCCCAGAAGGAACTTGACCAGGCTTGCAAGGATATAGAGACAGTGAAGGAAGAAAGAGATGTTGCCCGAAAAGAGAGGACAGAAGCCATCATCCAGAGAGACCATCTGCTCAGGGAATATTATCAAGCCCGTCAGGTATTGCAAGTCTTCACTGATGCCTTTTTCTTTCTTAGCTTCAAGGGGTCAGTAATTTTGGAGAGATAAGTTAAAGGTCTGGACACATTGGGAGTCTTCCTCCTTTTCCTCAAGTCACTCTGAAATACCTACATGTGGATGCACTATATTTTTCAATACATAGTGGCAGCACTTCTTGTTTGAAAGAAATATAATTGTGATTCATATTAAGTTTCTGTTTGTAAATATAAGTAGCAAAAGTTTAATTTTTAACCAAATTGGAAGTCTAGTTAGGTTCATTAGTTATATTTATAACCTTGAAATTAACCTCACACAGTTGTTTGCAAGCCCAGAGCCTTGTGGTGGGATGTAGTGTTGTAGTTGGCTTGTATCATTGTGCTGCAAGCTCGGAGTTTTCTCTGTGTATTTGTATTACTGTTTTCACCATCTCTGTTGTTCAAAATGAAGAATTTTAGAGGGACAAGTTAATTTAAGAATAAAATAATTTTTATCTAAACAACAAAAAACATTAAATCAAAATTTTCTTTGAATTCCATTGCGCTGCTTTGGAATTAAGGGACCTGTGTGAATCCCAAGTCTGTTGCCTGAATGTCCATGCCAGGGTAAATAACAGGTGGTAATGCAGGAAATCTGTGTTGTAACTGTGTATAGTAGTGTATCTGATTTCTAAGTATACTTGAAGGGGTTTTTTTCTGTCTGCCAAGCAGAACAAGATAGGAGCATAGAGCATCATCTCTGAAACACGAAGTCTTCACTGATGTTTTGATGTGAGGATTCTTATTTGTGTAGTTGCAGAAATTTGTATGCTACTGGATAAAATATATTACAGCAGGTTTTATCTTCTCCCCCCTCCTAAAAGTTGCTGATAAGATAAACGAACGTTTTTCATGAACACGTGAGAATTGAACACATCTGGCAACGCACATATAATAAAAGCTGTTTGTGCATATGTACCATAAAATTGTGCCTAAAATACTTATCTGTGTTTCTTATTTCCTAGATACAAGATTCTGCTACTCTAGACATAGAAAGAGCAAACAAAGAAATTGAAATGCTTCGGAAACAATATGAGGCAATGTCACAAGAACTAAAGGAAGCTGTCCAGGAAGCAGAAGTAGCCAAGTGTAGGAGGGATTGGGCCTTTCAAGAGCGTGATAAGATTGTTGCAGAAAGGGAAAGTATACGGTAAACAAATGCTAGATGATACATGAGTCTGTGACACCTTGTGTACAGTTGATGCAATTCTAGCGCTTTCTCTGGATTAGCTATCAGAGCGTGGTTTTCTTTAAAAGCTGAGGGCACCCTACAAGATCCTTTCTTTTTCTGTGCTTTCATAAGCATTGAGTCTAACAACACTCTATGTAGGAACAAAAAATTGTGCATTTTTTTAGGTGTGCTATGCCTAATCCTGCTATAGCTATAGTCCTGCAGATAATTTGTTACCTGTGGGGACATTTGCGAAAAGTATCCAACATATTTGCTACTAAATATATGTAAGGAACTAAGAGAAAATCCTTAAATAAGATTTTTTTTCCTGCCAGTTTAAAGAAGATAAGTAGAAATAAAGTTGTGAAAGGGATGAAGAAAGTTTCTGTAATCTTGACAAGCATTTCCTTAACACTTAGCAGATATGATATTTTTCTTTCTTATCCTTTTTTATTTTGCAGAGAGGTATCTTTTGAAATTGCTCTTTTAGATTTTACATTAGCTATACAATGTGGCTAAACCAGTTTGTTACTTTGATAGGGTTTTAAGTAGCTAATTTTTTTTTTTCTTTTGAAGAACTTTGTGTGACAACTTAAGGAGGGAGAGAGACCGAGCTGTGAGCGACTTGGCTGAAGCTCTTCGCAATCTGGATGACATGAGAAAGCAGAAAAATGATGCTATTCGTGAACTGAAGGAGCTGAAGTATGTTAGAGAAATGATCAAACTGCGTGAAAGTTTGTGATAAAATCTTTGGTTTGTTAGCTGTGTTTGTAAGTGAACCATATGTTAGTACAGCTGTAGGCAGCAGACATTCATCTTGCTGTATGTAGCAGCATTGCCTATATTTACAGTTATTATAGAAATTATTATGGTGGGCAGGACCCAAAGTTTCACTGTGTTAACCTTTGTATCTTATTAATGAGATGCATAGTCTAAGCTTTTTACTGTGGAGATACACTTAAGCAATATGGAATTCTTTCACTGAAGTGAGATTAACTGCAATTTAGTTCCTCCCAACTGTATTATCACTGATTTATGAGTGCAGGATGTGCGTTAGATGTTATCTCATTAGGTTGCGGAAGAGGTTTTGCCATTGGTATTTGTCATGCCCCACTCATTCTGAGCACAGTGATGTAGCTCATGTGAGGGAGCATTAAATACATTTTGAGAGATGTCAGAAATTTAGTTGTGTGCTTGAGTCATTTACAAATATAACAAAGTAAGACTATTTGAGAATAATATAAATAAATGGAAAGTCCATTTGATAGCAGACCAAGACATTTTTAACACAGCTTTGATTTTTGGTTTAGAAAACCAAATATAAGGTCTACCAGAATGATAACATTATTTTGCAGTTTATTTAAAAAGGGATTGCCAGTGTCTCTAAGGAATTTTTTTTTTTGACTAGGGAGAAGATGGAGAATCAGTTGGAAAAGGAGGCCAGATTCCGTCAATTGATGGCCCATAGTTCCCATGACTCGGCCATAGACACAGATTCTCTGGAATGGGAAACAGAAGTGGTAGAATTTGAAAAAGACAGAGTAAGTAAAAAAGATAAACTGCATTGTCTTGTATTGCATTGGATAGCTCTGAAGCCAATTACAATATTTTAATAATAAGTATGATTAAAAATGTTATTTTGTTAGTTCTTTGTTGCTGTTGTGAAGGTACAGATGTAGGTAAACATGTAGGCAGCAAGTGCAGTAACAGCTAAATGGTTTGCAAAACCAAGCTGTTATATATAAGCTTTGTAATTTTCCTCATATAAATCATAAATAAAAATAGTTCCTATATCCAATCTTGCAGGGTACCCAGGTCCATGTAAAATAGTGATTTTTGAATTTGTGATTCATTGCAGATATGGCAGAGCTAAAAAACTTCAGATGTGATGGAAACAGTGGCATTAGAGAGGCCAGTCTTCTACTCTTACAGGCAACATCACTAAAATCTATGAAATATTTAAGCTTTTACATTAAGTTATTTCTCCTACTTTTGCTCAGACACACTGGTTAGAAACTATAAAGTATTACAAGTATTTATTCAAGGTGAACATATATTTTAGGGCAACATTACCCTTCGGCTTGAAAATCTGGGATGTGTGGAGGTGCCAATCTCTTGTTTCTCTGTAGAGGAAGTTAAATTCCTTTTCCAATTTGATATATTAAATAAAGTTCTTATGTTTCACTTTCCAGATAACCCCTACTTCTTTTCATTATCCTAGTAGTACTGCTCTCCAGATAATTTCATTTTTTTGCATTGTAGTCTAAAATTTTTATTTTTGTTTTGTATGCAAATCTTGTATGATACTCTATTTGAAATTTTTCGCTGGTGCATCGCATTGTTAGTAGTAACTTTTTTGAGCATTTCATTGTCTGTAAACAACATTGCAGCCCAATGAATTTTCCATTTATATGCAGTTACTTAGCAGTTCTTTACTTCAAAGATTATTCTAAATGTTTGCATCACTGACATCAATTGCATACTTTTTGTCATTTGAATGTGTTTCCCTTCTCTATACGCAGGGATTACACTTGCTGCTATCAAATTATAGTAATAATATCGTGCCAACCTTGACTAGGTATATGGAAAAATCCTTGCTGACTTACTGGCACTTGAATTCCAGTATCAAGATTATGAAGTTGAATACATTTCAATCCTTTTATTTTTGCTTAAAATTCACCTGTCTGGCTAAGCTCATGTTCTACATAATCACTCAGCTCAAAACTGAGAGAAATAATATTCACTTTTGAGCTCTGATGCTATGCAATGATACAAGTAATCTTTATTTTATGGCAGTCTCATTCTCGTCCCCAGGAAATTTGTTTCTTTCATAGAGTATTTGGAAGAATCATAAGGATTTTAGTATGTTTTTGTCAGGTTTAGTTCAACTTATTTTCTGGTAAATATTCATATATCTTCAGCTTTTATCGGGCATCTTTTGCACTCCCTGAAGGCTTTATGCTCCTCTGAGTTTGAGGGGATTAGTTGAACCTGCTTATGTATCTGATGTAAGCTCTGCTTAGTTTTTTCTTGTTAGATTTTGAATTTCAAGTATCATCTCCCTTCAGTATGCTGAGGTGGTTGTTCCAGTAGATTTCTAGTAGAATTCTAATTTTTAGAAGTGTACTGAAAATGTACACTGAAAATAGCAATAACAAATCAGTTTGTGGTCAGTTGGTCTCAATTTTTTGTTATTTTTTTTACCATTTCTTTTTCTTTACAGTCACATTACTATTTACCAAAGCAAATACTACATTAAAAGTTCCCTGTTCAATTCAATGACTGATCTGTTAAAGATGTTTATCACTTTTCACATCAAGGGTGATCTGTGTTGGGTCAGGCTTAGTAGAATATCACCTCTAAATCTGTATTGAGAAATGGTCCCCCATAACATTAGAGCTTTCTTTCCCGTTTGCTTCTGGTCTGTAGCGAAATGAAAGATGAGATCTGTCTAAGTTCGTCACTGAGACACAATGCTGCTACCTTACTGTGAAAATTGTTTTTCCCTACATAATGCCCATTCTTGAGGAACATGTCCTTGTTCTCTCGTTACACAACCATGATCAGTGTTAAAACAGGTTATATGAGTCTGAATGTGCTTTCTCACATGGTTTTCTGCTTCACTGTTCTCTTTCTGTGTTATTTCAGCCCTAATCAGAGGATCATTCTATTGCCAGGGAATGCCTAGTAACTAATGGAATCGGGAGTTTATGTATTTATGTGCAAAAATAAAAACTTGCCTAATACAGGAACCCTGTAAATATAAGTGCATAGTGCAAACATGTAGTGATGCCTCTTGCTAACAGACAATTTTTGCCAGTGCAGTCAAATCACTTGTTAATATTTATTAGGATGATATGGACTTGAAAGCCCTTGGTTTTGATGTGGCAGAAGGTGTGAATGAGCCATACCTCCCTGGAGACTGTGGGATCTTCGTTACCAAAGTAGACAAAGGAAGTATTGCTGATGGTCGGTTAAGGTAGGATTTGACTTTGGAAGATACCTGTCTTATGTTGGTCCTGATAAAGTAAATATGAATATTATTCATGTTGGGAAATCACACTGAGAAGACCAATGCCTAGAAGTGTTACAGATATTAAACACTACACTTAAAACTCAACAGGATTTGAAATGTTCTTTTTCTTCACTGTGTCCCTCCTACTCCCTTATCTTCTCAAGTTTAGATCTATATATTTAAATTTTGGAAAGACATGGTGGTGAGTTATGGAGGGAAGGCAAGAGAAAAGGAGTGTAGAGCAAGGAATCATTTGAAACTCTATCCTGTTCTTATTGTCAGTAAGGTTTTTGGTAACTCTCCTCATTCCAAAGTGTTGTTTTTAAATAAGAAGTAGTCATTAGTGATTTGAGGATATACTTTTCCTAGTGAAGTGCAGACTAGAAGTCTTGGTTTTCATTTAGCTGCTACTTAATGCTTTTTTCAGGAATGGACAACTCTAGATAATGAAGTACTATTTTTTTGAGATAAACTCTGTTACATACCTTTTCATGGAACGTTTTTTATGTGTTATGTCTGGCAAAGTCTGCTTATAACACCAATCTGCTTATTTTTGTTTATCTTCCAGAGTGAATGATTGGTTGCTGAAGATAAATGATGTGGATCTTACTAATAAGGATAAAAAACAAGTTATAAAAGCTGTTCTAAATGGAGGAGGTGTTATTAATATGGTGGTTCGAAGAAGGAAGTCATTAGGTGGGCGAGTGATAACTCCTCTTCACATCAACGTTTCTGGACATAAAGGTAATGGCTATAAAGGATGTATGTAAATGGTACATGTTTGCTCAGCCAGAAATGGCTTCACATAAAGGTACATGTTCTCTCAGCCTTTGCTTAAATCCCACTTAAACTGTTACAGCCTCCTAGATAGGGATTTCATTAGGGTTATTTTTTGAAAACTAAGAATGCTATTATTGATAATAGCTTTATTCTGTAAATGCAGGAATTCTTTTTTTTTTTGGATGGGTTTAGGTTGATTTTTCTTTTTTTTTTTTTTTGAATGCTTAGTTTTACTTATCTGTCTGGAGTGTTGCTAGGAGTGTAAACAAGACTGTTAAACCCAGTCACCCCAACTTTGTATGATTATATTGAATTTGGGGATATTCAGAATCCCTGTTTCCCCTCTCTGTGTTATTATTTCTTTAAAAGGATTTTCAGAAATTGAAATTCAGTTGGTGTGGTACTCATATTTCTTTCTTGTACAGGCAGGTCAGACAAGCCATTTGAGAAAGATATTTGAATTGCAGAACTAAATTCTTTTTTATGTATTTCAGATAGTGGAGTCAGTCTAGAAAATGGAGTATTTGTTGCTGCTGTTGTGCCTGGAAGCCCAGCTGCCAAAGAGGGTTCCCTTACTGTGGGAGATAGAATAATTGCTGTAAGTCTTAAGAATGAATTTGCCTTTTTTAATTTTTATTTCTTTTTGACGTGTTATCATTGATGCTACTCTTTAAAATGCCAAAAGTTCCAATTAATTTTTTACTTTTGCAATATTAAGCCCTTTTCGTAAATTCACCAGATATTTATTTTAATTTAATATTTTTGTATGCTGAATGATTAATATTGTGTGCAGGTTGTTTGCTGTGCTGTGCTGTGACAGGTTTTGACAGAAGGACTAACTTACTCTTCACACTTGGCTTATGTATATTGTGTGTGATTCTTATATTGACTAGGAAAGGTCAGTTCCAAAAAGGCATCACTTCAGTGGATGGCAGGTTTCTTGTCTTCCAAATTTTTGTATTGCAGCTGTCATCTGTTCTGGGGAGGAAGTGTGTCCCTTTGTGCATTTGCAGCCTTAAATGATGGGCGTGATGTATGCCCTGTGATATGAGGGGTGGTTATGGCTGGTGCACAACTGCACAGGGGCTGATGCAGCAAACGCGTGTTGTTACACTCTGTCCCTGGATGAATAGCAAATGGTACTTAAGCATTTTCCATTCTCCACTCCATTTTGAGGAATGGAAAAAGGTCAACCAGACTTCAGTTATGTAAACATATAAAACTAGTGTTTTCCCTGTCTCAGAGATATTCTACCTTAAGATCCTCCACATCTATTTTGATTTACAGATGTCTGTTTTGTGGTTTTTTTGTGTTCAGATCAATGGCATTGCACTAGATAATAAGTCACTTACTGAATGTGAAGCTTTGCTACGGAACTGTAGAGACTCCCTTACTCTATCGCTGATGAAGGTGAGTAGGAAAAGCTACATCTGCAGAATTTTCTTGAACTTATACACAATTATTTCAGTTGTTTGGGGAAGAGTATATGAAAAAAATTAATATTTCAACATGGGAAAGTCTCTGCTAAAAATAAGACTACCTGGGTGCATTACACTGGCAGTATACTCAATCAACAGTTATTTCCAAAATAAGACTTTTGTGGCATCTAGTAGGAAATTGGTCTAACTTACTGTCTTTTTTTCCCATTTGTTTGCTGGTCACATGAAATGACTGCTGCTTCTTGGTTTTTGCTTCAGACCTGCAGTGTTTTTGTACATGAAAAATAAACTGCCTCTTGACTACAGAATGTTAGCTTTTAGTCAGGAGGGAGTTAGGGAGTTGTGCAGAAAACTGAACTTTGTCTACCATGAAGATTAAGTACAAGGCTTTCTTTTTCAGGCTTATTTCTATAAAAGTATTACTCTGTTTTGCATATTGCATTTAGAATTCCATTATGCTGGGCCTGTCATATGGGCTTTCAAAGTGATAATTTCAGACCTAGAGAGCTTGAGGCTTAAGAAAGTAAAAAGATGAAATGTTTGAAGGGAAATGGGCAATGAAAGATGTCTTATTAGCATCACTTATCAGAGGTAGAAATGCAATGCAGGTTCCTTCACTTTCAGTTCAGTACTTCTGCCATCATGTGGAGTTGTCCTTTTGGAATCATTTTGAAAAAGTTGCAAAAATTTACTACCTTCATTTTATCTAATGTTCTGTTCTTTGAATCATAAGATACTATTAAACCTTTCCCATTTGTATCTGTGCATGTCTTAGTGTATATTCAGGTCTAGGTAATTCAAGGAGGGTAGGAGATGACTGATACTAAACAGAAATCAAGTGATAATAATAATTAAGTGATTGCGTGTGTTTTTTGTTTTAGATTTTTCCTCAGAGTTCCTCTTGGAGTGGTCAAAATATATTTGAAAATTTGAAGGATTCAGAAAAAATATCAAACTGTAGAGTTCACACATCAGAGATACAAGCGCAAAATAAAAGAAATCTGAAACTCAACAGTTCAACCCAGACTGACATTTTCAATCCAGACATCATGGATGGCAAGAAGGACCAGAGTGATCAGGGCAGTGCTTCATTTTGTGATCACAAACCTTTCCCTAGTAACACATTGCGAGTAAACTCTCGTAGGAACACAGTGCACAGTTGCCATAGTAATTCAGAACACAGTCTCAGCTCCTTCAGCCCAGAGACATATGGGGACCAAGGCTATGGAGCTGTTGACTTGGACAACAGGAGGCTGCCTTATGAACCTTCAGGAGCTGACTGTATGATGGTTGAGACAGCGTTTGACAAAGGACATGGAACCAAGCATAGTGGTGGTACCTGGCCAAAAGTCATGGTTAATATCTCAGCAACAGAAACAGAAAAGTTCTCTGTGTACAAAAAGCCAAAACAAAGGAAATCTATCTTTGACCCTGATACTTTCAAAAGGCCGCCAACTCCTCCCAAACTGGAGTACCTTTCCCCTAATCAGGTGACAGGCCATTCACCTCAGCCACCAAAAACTGATGTGGCTTCAACTCCTCCAACTCCTCCTAAGAGAAGTGACTCTATCAAATTTAAACATAAACAGCAGGCAAGCTCTGCATCAGAGTCTACAGTAACAACTGGATCACCACCCACAAGCCCAGCCACTGCCCAAGCTCCAGTTTCCTTGGCACTTAAACAGGATTCTGCTACTCTTAAGGGGCGCAGCAGGAATGCTGGGCATTATTACCGGGAGGAAGGAATTGATTGCACCCATTTGTCTTCAAGGAAATCCTGTGAAGATGACATTGGCTTTCAAAGAGTTGAAGAGCCAGAGATTAAAAGACCAAGGCCAAAATCAGCTCCTGCTCTGAGGCATAAAATGACCCCTGTGCCCATCCCTAATCCTGCCCTTCAGGTAGAAACTTGATGTGTTGAAGCACAAAACTAGAAACCTTGAAGTGTATTTTCAGTGTGGTTTTGGGAGCCCAGTTACATACCAGAGCTGGAGAAGCATAGCCCATCCTCAGAATCCAGGTCCCCTGAGCTCAGGCTCAGTTGGCACATGGCAGTAGCACAAAATAAAAAAACAGTTCATGGAGTTGCAGTATTTAACAGGCAGTGGTGACTACCAAACGGAATGATAAGATTCTACCTAGCAGCCATATCTTGGGGTTTAATGCTGCTTGTAGGAAGATCTGGGCTCTCTTGTTTTTGACAACCAGAAAAAATATAAATAAAAATGCAAAGCATCAGCCTTAGAAAAATTGAAAATAGAGCCTCGAAAGTTTTACAAATGTCAGATTGGTTGCCTGGCTCACAGTATAATTTAATGGAAGGAGGTGTACCATTCATAGTGTTGGTTTTTTGTAAGTCTTTCTATGTGTCTAAATAATTCTGTACATCTTACCTGAAATCCGTAGGGTGTTATACATATTACACTAAAAAAGATGGACCTTTTATGAGAATAGGATATAATAATACAGTTCAAAATCAGCATGTAATTTGTGAGAATGAAAACAACTCTTCTGAGGAGATGGTGGGTCATGTCTCGATAGAGTAGATGGAAGAAAAATTTTCTTGTGATCTGGAAAGAAGAACCTATTTAGATGATTGCATTATATAACGTGACATAATCAATAATGTTGTTTCAGCTTCACTGCCTCAGATTTGCTCAGGTGGCAGATAGAGATTTTTTTCTTTGTCAACTCAAAACTGACATTTTAAAAAATGTTATTTTTTGTTTCTGTATAATCACTTCATAATGATATAGATTTTCATATTCTATGCCTGTACTCATTTATACCTGGATGATCCTACCCTGTTCATGAAGCTTTAGAAGCAATACAGACAGCAGAGCTGAATTGGAGGTAGTGCTGGGTTTGAAGCCATATTCTGCACATTTTTAGGGAAAAATGGTTGCGAGAGCTTTAAGACTCTGTGTAAGCACTGCTCAGCAAAAATGAAAACATAACTGTATTACCAACGCTGTTACCAGCACAATCCAAAACATAGTCCATAGTAGCTACTTTACAGAAAACGAACTCTTTCCCAGGCAAAACCAGCACAAGAACTGACAGAAAAGCGTAAGGATTTAATTTTGTAGCTGAAATCAGCAGATTTATTCTAAACAAGTCTAAAGTGCAGTATGGATAAAGGAAAGGTCCCGTTTTCATGAAGAACTGCACTGCAAGAAGTGAAGGAGGGCATATTCTAATGTCGTATTTTAGCATACATATAACGACAAAACAAGATCAGGATATTGAATACATTAAAAGACAGAGTGTTTACTATATGTAGACTATCCAGTTGATCCATTTGCATTGATAGTACCATGCTTCATTGTAGTGCATTATCATGAGCATATACACTGTCCCGATGTATATATTTATATATATTGATTGCAACAATTATAATTCTAGCAATATTTCTCTAGTGAGTTACAAGTTTCCAACTGTGACAAGGACACATGTAGGTGGGGACTTATGCCTAACAGATTTGTTTGCTGGAACAGAGGGGGTGGTTTTGGCACTCATTGTTTGAGAGGCCAGAAAGGATATATGGGGACGTTGTGGTTGCTTCCACATAGTGCCCAAGTGATATTGCAGATATCAAGTAGGTGTTTGTTCGAGGGAAAGAAAATTGTATAATAGAATTACAAAGTGATATGGTTTTTTTTTAAGGTTGCTTAATGTATTAGGGTTTTTTTCCCTCAGATTAAATTAGGACTAAGTTCTATGATTCTTGTTTATTTTCCTTGCTCAATTTCCCCTGTCTGCTTGGAAAATAGGCAGTTTTGTAACTCTAAAGTTGTTGACTAGAGAGCACAAGTGGTATTGTGCCTCAAAATTTGGACACCACCCACTCTGAAAATTTTTTTCTGTGTATTGCAACAACATCAGGCTGTTGTGACAGTAGTGTCCAGTCTGCCTATATTGACTCCTGAAAGAGTATCTGTAATACCAAAATAGAGATCAGTTAAATTTGTAGCCTCGTGGGGTGTTGTCAGTTTCCTTAGTTGTGTATATCTGCAGTTAATTTTCTGTACTTTAAGGTGATAAATTTAAGTGAACTTTAATCCCTGAACAGGAGATGGTACAATACTAGTACAGCTGTGGAAATGATCAAGTACTGGTTCTAAGAAAGCACCTCTGCCTTTTAGATTATTTGTGCTCTCAGTAACACTTCATTTGATTAAAATACTGCTGTCATAAAAACTGTAAGTATCTTGTTAGTAATTATTTTTCACTTATTACATACTTCAATCTTGTATTTTATGTCATACATTTCAAATGTGTAAACTCCATGTGCTGAGCCCTGCACCTGCAGCTCTCTAGCATCACTATCAATATCAGAGTATTCTCAAATTTCTTAATTCACCAGTGTCTGCTTACTATATACAGAAGTTGTGGTGGTTCCAAAACCTGAATTGCTTGTTGAAGAAAAGTTTCTCCACATGTATTGAAACTGCAGGCTCAGAGGAAAACACTTTCTGGCTTGTTAGCCAGATCTTCTTTAGCAAACACTTGCAGTAACAGTGGCTGAAATAAAAGTTGAAATGTCCCGTGAAAGCGTTATTTTAAAGGAGAAATGTAACTAAATGCTGGGTGTTTTATTGAAGGAAAATATATCACTGAAGTTGCAAATATTGACCTAAAAAGATTACAAAATAATGAATAACAAAGCAGGGTGGAGATAAAATGGGTAGAAGGGAATAAAATCATTAAAAGACAAAGGTGTAAGAAGCACTGTGGTGACACATTCTGGATCAGATACTAGAAGGTTTGATGTTGCTTGCTGTCTTCACAGTTTGGCCATTTTATTCTTCTGAATCTCCAACATCCTGTAATCAAATTCCTATATTATTCTAGGTGCAGAAATATGCTCCAGCTAGTGAGGAACATCTATCTCCAGAGCTACAGGAGTGGGCACCCTATTCACCAAAACGTTCTGCTAGGCACAGCGATGGCTTTGTGCCTGCTGCCTTATACACTGGTGGCATGTCAGCAGGTGAGTGGCAGAACTCCTAACTGCTTTCCAGGAATACCCCAAGGGACTTGTCCATACTGGACCATATTGAGGACTATTCGTGATAAGTATAGAAGAAACATGACATGTTTGCATGGTCTGTTGCAGTCTGAACATGGTCTGCTCAGCTTTTGGTCTGTAAAGAAGTGAAACCTGTTTAAGAATCACTAAGGAAGCTGAGACACTTTTGGCTAAAGGATTTTTGTTTCATCAATTTCTGTGCAAAGATGTTTTCAGCACATTAGTAGAGAGCAAGGTTCAGCCTATTCATTAGGGAGACAAATAAGATTTCCAGTGGTTTTGAAAGCGAATCATAAATGGAGGTGTCAGGCTTGAGCTGCTTCAATTCTGAAATACTTCCAAGGAAAAAGATCTGTTATTGAGGAAGTGAAGCATATCAAGTTCTGCCTATTGGAAGTCAAATACTTGGGATGTCTGAAGTTGAGTGCCCAGTCTTAATTTAAATTAAAGGTTCAATGTGAGTGTGTTTGAGATACTGAGATGCTGAAGAGGGACTAACAAGCAATTTGGTATATGTTAGTATAATCAGGTGAAATAGGAAACAGTTATCTCGGTTGATCAACCAGTTATTTGTATTGAAGTTCATGTTAGCAGGTTTTGAATTGGCATTGACTAGATGGAGTGCTTAAGGAGGTAATCAAGGTATCATATACTAGTTACTTTGAACTAGTCAAGAAGCATTTGGTAAATTGCTTAGTCTTCAGTGCCTAGTCTTAGATTTCAGTTTTTGGCAGTTGTATATTAATCTTGAGTTTCTAATCAAAACAATAATGATTTTCTGAGTTTGCCCTCTATTCTTGTAAAGCCCTAAACTCCTGCAAGTTCTAGATATTATGGAAGACTTTTTTCTTACTGGAGACAATGAAGGTAATACTTTGTGTACCTGGAACAATGGACAGCTTCAAACCATAATGTCCCAGTCAGTTTTCAGAGTGTAAAGACATGCTCAAGAGTAGCTCAGAACAAGCAGCTTTTGCTCTACTTTGATTTCTTTTACTCTTTTATCTCATTTTCTCTCTCTCTTAATGATAGTAGTAAAAGTATTAAAGGGTACTATTTCTAAGATTTTAGTTAACCGTTATCTTAGCATGATACCTTTGCACCAGAACTGAGATCTACATTAGAAAACATAAGTCCATCTTGAAACAAGAACAAGTTTTTGCTGTTGTGTTCCATGCTACCAACTCATTTAAGAGGAAATTTGAAGATAGACTTTGGTTGAGTACTGAAGGACAAATGTGCTTAAAAGAATAGTTTGAGTAATAAGTTTCATAAATAAATATTGAAATACTAGAATATAAAGTCACAGTGGAAGTGGGAGGGAGTCTGAGGCAACAGGAGAGAGGAACCAGAGTAATCTATCTGCAGTCAGTTCAAGTATCAAATAAAGACTTGTGTGCCAGTCAGATGGTTATTCACAGAGAAATGCAGAATTTTTGTTGCTGTATAACAAAACTTCCATACTTGCAAAAAGAGAAAATCTTTTATTTACCAGTACATATTAAAATGATATGCTGTGGGTGGCTTTATTTTTTGTAATATAATTCACTTTATTTCTGACTCATTACAAAATTATAAACCAGGTTTTAAACACGCATGAATTATCTAAAAGATGCTTAATAATGTCTTTGTATGCTAATATTTTTATTTATCGTACATATAAATGTTAGAATACATAATTACAAAAACATATAATGCTAATAATGTTGGTAAGAATGTGCTTTTATCATTTTAAGCAGGGACGGTACCAAGAAGCTTAGCACCATGCCCTGCAGTGACTGCTGTCATGAGAAACCCCATCTATACTGCTTGGAGCCATAGAGTTCACACCAGCAATTGCCCATCAGTTGCCAGCCAAATATGTCATCAGCATCTGCATCCCAGGTGTTTTGAAATTTATTTCTCCTTAAACTTCTGTTTTCATTAGGATGGAATGGCTTCTGGTAGTTTTGACACAGTGCAGAGTGAAACACGTTGCTGTTGTGTGTTATTTTGATCCAGGATTCTCAAAACTGTTACTGCATATAAGTGATGTGCCAGTTGCTTTCATGTCTTTCAGTAACTGATGGATTAGGTTTCCCTCTGCTCCACTGACTGATACTGACAAAGTTTTTAAATTAACTGAAGAAATTAATTGTTTTAATGAACTAATTTCTCATATTTTTCTTGTCCTTACCAAAACAAACAAAGCTTTCCTCCTTTTTATAGTACTTTACGCTATTTTCCCTCTGACTTCGCTTAATTCGTAAAGTAATGGGACAATGTGGAAGTGGGAAGGAGAGAAGCATTCATTTCATTCAGTAGCATGGGGCTGACCAAAATTTTTTGTTGGCCACTTGCTACTTGCTGAGGTTCTTAGCCCAGTTCTAACTGTTGCACTATTCTCCTTTTCTTTCAATGTAGTTCCCAGCATCAAGGTCGACTGAGTTTGGACTTAAGTCATAAACACTCCAATGACTACTCAGAAAATTCACGTACAAGAGCATCTCATGGCTCAAATTCATTACCATCTAGTGCCAGACTTGGTAACTAGCTTTTCTGATTTATTTCCTATGGAACTCCTATATACTGGAGACAAATAATAAATGGAAAATTTCCTAAGTGCCCGTGTTGTGGGATTTTCATAGCTAGCAAAGCCTAAAGACTTCCTGTGTTCCTTTTTGTTATTTTTATGGGTTTATGGCTAACAGTGTTCCCTGGAAATAGCTGTGTTTAATTAGTTCTTTACAGTCTCTTTGAAATGCTCTGTGTGTGTGTGATTCTCCTTTCTGTGCCTGTTACCCTTTGAAAGTACCCTTAGAGAGATGGGACGCACAGGCAAAGGTTGAGGTTCAGTGAAGTGGAGAGAAGAAAAGGAGAGAGCCCCATAAACAAAAAGTCAAGAATGACTAACGGCCTAATGTACATTGCATTGTTGGAAGTTAAATTATGCTTATGTTTAGTTGATTGCCTAATGATACCAAAGCAAATGCATGCTTTGTAGCAGTGACATTTTAACACTTTAGATTTATTTAGATTTTAAATTGTGTAATAACTGGGTTTTTGGTGCATGTTTTTGTTCCTGTGTTTCATCCATGATTGGCAGTTGCATTTGAATAGAGCATGGTAGCTTTGTAACCACAGCAAAAAGGGACATAATGGTTTGCAACCAGTATCAATGATTATGTATTCATCCAAGCAGAATGTAATCAGAATAATTAAATGCCTTTTGGAAAATCCCATAGATTCTTAGTAAACAGAGACGTTAGATTCTTTCTTGGGCTTCATGTTAAGTTTCATTTGATAGGAAAGTACTCAAAATAACTTTTTAATACAAAAATGAACACTGCTTATCGACTGGATAGGTGCATTGTGCTCTGTTTATACTGATGATATAATCAAGATAATTGGCTAGAAATATAATATTTACAATTACAAGGGTAATCATCAAGGCTTTTGCCTTGATCATTGAGGCCATTTAAATGCTCATTGAAGAAGTAGAATTTAAATGTACTTTTTTGTTTAATGTAGTCACTTCTGTAATTTTAATGTTTCCTTGTTTTAAAAATAGGTTCTTCAAATAACTTGCAATACAGAACAGAAAGAATTAAGATCCCTTTAACACCAAGATATCCAAGGTCCATGATGGGCTCTGACAGAGGTGAATTATTTCATAAGTAGTGTTAGTCATACCACTTTCAGTATTACCTATACAAAACCTTTATAGTTCATAAATCCGGTTGCGCCAAAATCTAAATATGACAGTTTTATTAAGGTCACAAAATCTGATTCTTGCCACAGAAATGTTAAAAAAAATAAACAAAACTTTCTAATGCAAGTTTGACTTGAGTACATGGCACACTAAGTGCAGACAAAAAATAAGAATAAGCACTGCTATATGTTTCATAGTTTTAGTTTCTTCTAGAATGATGCCTTGAAAGTTTTAACAGTGAAATGACCTGCATTTTTTTCATTAAGTATGTTATTTTCTTACTGTTGTATCACTGATTGTAAACTATATTTTGAAATGCTGTGAAAATATTCTAGTACTTTACTCAAAACTGCTTGGTGTAGGCATATTTAAAGATACAAGTAATGGTTGGAGTGCTGTAGAATTAAGAGTTTGCTGACACAATAAGGAACTTTTTGCTGCCATCATTGCTCAAATGCATTGTATGTAGTGCTTTTCATAACTGGGCAAATACAATTCTTAAAAATGGCTTTTATTTTTTATTAGTAATTTGAGTTTTATTTTCTCTAGCTTTTCAGAAGAAGCAAACTGTGTCAGGGCATTTGTTCAGTAGGTTACCGAGTGAGGTTACAACCAGGGTAAAGATGCAAAGTCATGTCAGACTTGTTCAAAATTTTAGAGCTTTCCTGTCTCTATGTATGATTCATCCTGGGGTTCTGATGTTTTTTGAATGATATATCTCCTATGCAAAGGGAAGAGCTGCACATAAATATTTTATTTGAAAATAAACTTACATATTAAATTTTTATTTTACTTCTCCTTTCCTGTTTTTTGTTATTTTTCTTTGACTTTGCATTGCTAAGTCTTTTCAGACATGCTTATGGTGTAGCTTGTGTGTAACCTTGTCTCCTGTTAAGAGTGGCAGTAATTGTGTGCACACTCACAGAGGACAGATTTAACATGTAGTCATTAAGGACAGTGTGTTTACACTGTCTGAAACAAGTTACCTGGTCTCTGTAAGCTCTTTATGTGACTAATAGAACTTATGAAGAGTTGATCCTCTTATCCCACATGGGTGTGGTGTCTTTCACTGTGTCTGTGTAGATCTGCAAGCTATGACTGGTACAGGGTACTAAAACTCAACTCTTGACTTTTTTTAGGCTCCTTGTCACACTCTGAATGTAGCAGTCCCAGCTTAATAACTCCTCCCCAGTCACCTCTTAACTTGGAAACATCTTCCTTCACCAGCAGCCAGTCTCAGAACTCTCTTTCTACGTTACCTAGGATTTCCATTAGCCCAGTATCTATTGGAGAACGTAGGAAAGATAGGTAAGGTGCCCACATTTTTTGTTTGTAATACAAATGTGTCTGAGGAAATTTTGTGTTTGTTTATTAAGCTGAAGGAACATGAACATCTAATTTAAATGACAGATATGTAGGTGCAGAAGTACGTCTCAGGTCCTGTTAACCAATGTTTTTCTTTTCTTTACAAAGAAATGTTTTTTGTGGATTTTTAAAATAAGTGATTTCGTAAAGGTTTTGTTTCTTCTATGTCTAAATTGAAATATGCCCCTTCAGCTGAACTACCTCAGATGCTTGTTTGTGATAACATTGCTTTGTACTCTGGAAATCTAAACAAAATTAAGACCTAGTAATGTCTGATGGCTAAATATCAGGTGCCTTAGCATTGCAGAATATGTGCTCTAGCCACTGTGCCTTGATTCAATACAGCCAGATAAAGTGAAAAGTTGAGGGCATAACTGTGGAAGAACATATTTATATGTACAGATGCAGTTTGACTACCTTGATCCCTTTGGCTGTACCTGGACCACTGCTAGTAGTAGCATTAAGTACATGTGTACCTGCTTGCAGAATTTGAATCTGACATGGTAGCTTCTTAAAAACATGTGTTTTGTGTTTTAATGAATTCCTGTATCTCATTTTGAATATTTTCAAGATATATTGTTTATGGTATCAGTCTTGGACTTCTGTTTTCATTTTATCATGATCTGGCTAAACTGAATATATGAAAAAGTTTGCACGAATTCAAAGCATAACACAGTAAGACACAAATTTGGGTCAGACTTTTATTTACAATAAGGCAGCTAAATGCTATTCCGGCAGTGTAAGGGAGCTGTGATGTGTTAGAATAGATTACATTTATATGGACTTCAAGACCCCATTGTATAGTTAACTTATGTAAAAGCACTGACCATAAAAAATATGAATGATGAAGTAATAGGGTTCTTCTGTATTCTGACTCTTATGGTAGTAATAAAAGGTTATATGAAACTTTTGTCTTGTTTGAAGAATTTGTGATTAAGTTATTGTAGTAATTCTAGAATGTCTTGTTTACAAAGGACATTGTTTCTTTGAAAGGGAATGTAAAGAGCCTCTTGTGAATTTTCATTCTTTCTTACTTTGATGTGACTTTTTTACTACATGTACTCAATGTGTGTTCTTGTATAAATGTTCCTCCAGTTGCCACCTGCAAATTCCAAGTCAGAATGTCTTTTGTTTTTCACATGACTAATGATTAGTGTTCAGCTGAACAAGCTGGACTTTTGACACCTCTATATCTGTGTCACTTTGAGCACAAGATACATGTTCTGATCTCTGGAAAATAACAATTTCTGTTAATGCTGTTCTGATGATTTAAGTTCCAGGTCCCAGCCCATTGCTCTATGTATAAACCATGGTCTGGATTGACTTTCTAAAAAGAGTATAATTCTAAGATCTGGTTTTGAGTTTAAAAAAAAAAAAACAAACAAAAAACACAAGCAGTTCTCAGTTTAGGAAAGTAAATGCTTAAATCTATCCTAAAAAATTTTTGAAGATGCCTAGATAGCATTTTAATTTTTTTTTTTTTGTATTACAGCCTTTCTGTTCCCCACAAAATACAAATAAGTCACCTGGCCTTTCCCCAGATAAAATTAATAATATTACAGATTGAAAAAAAAAAATCAATGTTTGTTTGTTCTGTTGATTTTAATCTAAATGAAAATTAAAAGATCTGATCAATTAAGACTTTAATCAATGTTTAGTGATTCTGGCAGGCAGTCTGAATATTATAGAAGAGTGTGCTTCACTTAATTTTAATAATACTGCTTATCAAGTAAAACACCTTTTTAATGTTATCATTCTTTTTTAGTTTATTATTGCTTCTCTACTATAGTTATCTTTCATTTTGTGTTTACTAGAATTCTTGGATAGGATCCTATGAAATTGTATAGGTCTGATTCTTTCTTATTCCAATCCAAAACAAGTTGAAAATGGTGTGACAGATGGAAAAGCAGAAAGGTACAATAAACAAACTTCAGAAAAATGTAATTTTAGTTTTTAATGAGCTAGTACATCTTGATAAAATTTGTGATATTAAGAAGTTTCATGTAACATCATGGCTTACATGCTCATAATGAGTGAAAAAAATAAAGTTCATAAATTTTAGTTTTCTGGGAGTTATTGGAGTTTCATTAATTTAAGCTACATGCAAAGAATGTGAACTTCAGTAATAAGTAAATCTTATCTTCACTACATTTATAGACAAGTGCCGAGGACATTACCTGTTACAGCGATGTCAGATGACTGTGTTCCAAAGTTGCACTCATGTCAGCAGCCATTTTTATCTTGTATACCTTAATAATCTGGCAAACTATTATGCCTCTGCTGTAGAAGGCTACCCAATAAATGCCTTTAAAGACTGTGGCAATATACTAAGTAACTATGAAATGATGTCCCCTTTCCTGTGCCCCAGCCCAGCATCCTACTCTTCCCAAAAATACCTTTCCTCAGCCTGGCTCACATTAGTGGAAAGGAGTGAAGTCCAGTTAACTCTTCTGGTCTCTGAATAGCACAATAAAATAGTTTTGCAGTTAGCACAATATAGAGAATATCTATATGATATAATGAAATGTTAGGAAAGAAAATATTCAAATTAATGCTTATCAAATGCAGTATTGTGGTATTAAAATAAAAAATACACTACACGTAGTACCAAGCTGTTTCTTTCACAGTGAGAACAACTGTTAACATCTGGTAATGCCTCTTGCTGTGAAGACATTATTAAGTTTATAGTAGTATAAACCAGAACTTTTTACAAAGTTACTGTTTGTTTATACACAGCATGAATGGACCAGCCCAGTTTGTACAGTGGATATATCCCACACATGTGGGGAACAAAGAGGAATGTGTCAGGGTTTTCTTTTGTATAAGCCATTTTCTTGTTATACTTACTAGTGTCTTACTACTGTTTGTCTTCTTTTAAGTGTTCTTGTCTTCTCAAATCTTCTACATCTTTCAGATATCTGTTCCGTAATAGGTCTTTTCTGAGAATCCCTGTGGCTCCTAGGCCTAGGTTCTCATCACTAAGGAGTTTGAGGTTGGCCTGATCTAAGGTTGTCCTTCTCGAGCAGTATTGCGCACTTTGTGCTTTTTTTACATGTTTGGATAATTGCCCTGAGGAGAATTTGCATGGTAATTGTAATGCTACCATGCAAACTGCTATCGTAATGGCTTGAGTTTGCAACTGCTTAATTTTCATTACTAATTTATGTTTCCCAGCATACAAATATGAAATATGATATTTGTGCTTTGTTATTCTTTGGTTTATCACCAATTATTCATTATGTTTATTTTCACTGGCAATGAAGACTCCCAGCATTTGTATTTGTAACATACCTTTGTGGAATATGGTTTGTAAATGACATATTATATACAGTGGTTCAATTACTTTCATACAATATGCATCTGGAAGCTTCTTTCCTACCAACTTCATGACCATACCATTTATAATTCATATTTACCATGATTTTTAGAGCAGTCATGTACCTGGTATACATTTACTTCTGCCACTGTACATTGCATGGTGTTGAAGGAATGCATTTAAGACATTTTTAAGTAGCTGTTTAAACATATTTTATTATTACAGTTCAGACAGACATAAAGTGTTGCATGTAACTTTGACATTGTGATGGTTCAAGTGCAATTTTTGTCAAATCAGTTTTAACTATCTCCTCTAAAAGGCCCTACATGGAAGAGCCACGTCATGTTAAAGTGCAGAAGGGTTCTGAGCCACTAGGGATTTCCATTGTGAGCGGAGAAAATGGTGGAATATTTGTCTCTAAAGTAACAGGTGGGAGCATTGCCCATCAAGCTGGCCTTGAGTACGGTGATCAGTTACTAGAGGTAATTGTTTGCTTACTCTTCCTGTGGCTTAATGAATCTGTTTGTATGACTGCAGTCAGAACTGCCTTCCCCAAAATACTGTGTTTGAAAGCTTGTGTGCTGTGAGATGTAGAAAACAGTACTCTGTATTGTAATACTCCATAATTGTGATTGTTGTGAATTTTTCAGGCTTTATCATCAAAATAATGTATTTGTTGGTAGATCTGCATTCCATCTTCTATTATGAATATAATTAAATTTTAAGCTAGCTAGTTTCAGTACTTAAAACGTTATAGTCCCAACACCATACTCTATCTGGTAAGGTGAATAAATATTTAAGCAGCTGGCTTTTACTGAGTTTCGTGCTGCTGTTGCTGTGCCATTTCCTTAGCTGAGATACCCTAGTTAAAAGCTAAGGTGAGCTCAGTCATGTTTTTGCCTACAGTATTAGATAAACACATGGAGTACCATTTTGTAAAGTACTGAGCTGCTTTGTAAATGTTAGATCATGATAAAGCATCTTCTGTTGCACAATGTCTTTATGATACTAAAATAGACCCTAGTAGATCTGAATTTATCTTTAAATTCTGAATTCACTCAGATTGGTGATCTGAATCAACTTGTTTTTAAGCAGTGATGTGAAATTATAGCCCAGCTCAGAATACATATGTTCTTTAAACTCATGGTGAGGTAACCAAACATTTTTGAATTATGGTGATTCTTTCCAAGGAGTAAACCTTAGGAATCATTGCATGGCAACATTTTCATCCTCCTATATACTCCAGTGAAAAAAGTCAGCATTTAGACAGTAAACTAATTAGGACACTGAAAGAATGATTTTGCTAGTTTTCATTAGAAAACTTGACATCCTGGTTTGTGAATTTTTCCGTAGTTTAATGGAATAAATTTGAGAAATGCTACAGAGCAACAGGCTCGACTAATCATTGGACAGCAGTGTGACACCATCACTATTCTGGCTCAGTATAACCCCCATATGTATCAGCTTGGCAATCATTCACGCTCAAGGTAAGGCTGGCTGTACTTGAAAAGAATGCAACTCTCCTGTCCACACAGTTATTTAGCTGGTAGTAGCCAACTTCTGTACACGTAATATGTTTGCAGACAGGAGCACATTTGTGCTGATGAGAAATGTAATTGTTTAGAAAAGTAATGTGTGAATAAGTGCCGGTGAAAAACAAAAGTCAAATGCTTGATGCATCTAACTGTGTTTTTTATTTGGGCATAATCCTTAAATATAGTAAACTAGAACAAAAGATGACTTCTTCCTTGAATTATGAGATTGAAGTACTTCAAATCTTTCACTCTTCTTTTTGTAACTGGAATTTCTGAAAGTTTATTAGAGAAGGCGTATGACCTAGTGAAATTACCCATCATATTTTGATGCGTGAGGACACTTCGAAACAGAGCTGTATCTTTCTCTTAGACTTACAGTGAACATATTGTTTGGCATGCTTTTTTGGGTTTTTTTACCCTTAACTTAAAATTGATTCACAGCCAAATTAAGCTTTTGAGTGGAAAATATTTGGCATTAACCCACCAGTCTTTTATTCTGTTTTTTCCCGCCCTCATAGTTCTCGCCTAGAACCTGTGAGTAATCATTCTACTCCTCAAGGCAGTGGAGCTGCAACACCTGACAATCATTCCGTAATTGATACTGTGAGTGAACAGGATGAAGGAACAATGACACCGCCGTCCAAACAAACCACTCCAACTACAAGTCCCCGAAATTCCTTAAGGTAGAGAGGAAAACTTGTGTCTTAAAGTAAAATAAATGCTTAGGATGGATGTGGAAGGTATTAAAAACCCAAAGTTTACTTCTGAGAATGCTATGTCTGGTTGAAATAAGTCAGAGAACAAGTTAAGTGGACAGAAGTACAAATTTTCAGACAGTTTCTGAAAGATGGGGTGGTCTGTAAGGAGTGAGGAAAATTTACCACAAGATTGGTTTAGTTGAAAAGGTGATGTTTGTCATATAAGACTGTGCCTGTAGATGACTTATTCTGAATAATATTTATGTAAATACATATTCTTCAGATGGCTGGTTGATTGTATGCAGTGCAAGTTTTTAAATTCTGGTACATGTGTTATTTCTTTCTGTCAAAAGGGGGCCTGTGGACACAAACAAAAGGACCCCTGAACCTAGAATTGTTGTTGTTAAAAAATCCCAAGTCGATCTTGGGATCCAGATATGTGGTGGAAACCTGTATGGAATATTTGTCTCAGATGTAGATGATGATAGCCCAGCAAAAGGACCTGATGGACTAGTCTTGGGTGACATGATACTTGAGGTAAGCCCTTAAGAAAAGTCTGCAGCATACTGACAGAATGGCTGGGATGACATAGAGAGTGCCAATAAAGTGATATAAAGGTACCAAGTGCTGTCCTGTCCCCCAGTGGGAAATGTTCTGTGAATTTTGAGTTCCTCCCACAAAATGCGGGTAAGAATGGTGAGAATGCAAAATGTGCATTTTGGCTGTGACACATGAGGAGCTGAATGATGTGGACCTGGAGAATTACCAGCTTTGATAGCACAAGATGCCTGAAAGTTTGAAGGACTCGTGTATGTCCATTTGTGATTATAAACACCTGCTCCCTTCATCTAAATAAGATGCTTTGAATCCAATTGCTGTATGTAGGGGGAAGGCAAGAATATGAAAGATATTGAAAAACTTAGAATATTATCACTGTGAAATTCTAATAAGAGTTTAGGGAAAACCATATAATGTGTTTTTGTCTCTGCTTTCTATATCTGAAATGAGAATACATATTTACTTGGCAGGACTGTTAAGATGATAAACACATGCATTTATGAGCTTTTCAGATGCAACTGAATACTGAGACTCTCCCTTTGCACTTGTAGTACCCAGACAGAGATTTTGCTTTGTGATCATGTTTTTGACTTCCTTCAGACCACTTGCTTTCCCTAAAAATATTAAATATTTTTCGGTGTGAACTTTATGATTCTCAGCTTACACTTGGAAAACTTTTTCAAGAAGTGCAGGCTCTCTCACTGTGCATGTCTGTTGTATGAACTTAAGTTTTTTGTTTTCCAGTGTAATGTCTCAGTCTCCTGCTAGACATCTTAAGGTGCAAACTGTACTAGAGTTAAGTGACAAGATTTGCTTGTGTGTAGAACCTTCCAGTGAGAAAAACAAACTTATTTTGCATGTTTGTCAAGTTCATGTAGTTCTATTGCTTGTTAAGATACAATTTCACACCAAGGGTTTCTGTTTTGTGTTTTACAGTATGGGTCCATTGATATGCGAAATAAAACAGCTGAGGAAGCTTATCTTGAAATGCTGAAGCCTGGAGAAAACATCAAAATAAAAACTCAATACAGAATAGAAGAATTTAATAAAATAAAAGAGCTTCCTGGAGATGGATTCTACATCAGGTATTTGAGCATGACTGGTAATTGTTGCTAGGATGATATGCCATGAGATAAATAGTACATCAGTTTTGCCATGTTTTTTTAAATTCAAAGTTTACTCAGTTGTTCAAGCTAGTCTCTGACAACGAGGACACAATCTGTAGTATAGTAAATCTGCATGGTTTGCTGTAAACTTGTTTGTTCTTGAAATGTAGAGCATGCCACTAAACTGTTAACTTTTGAAAAAGGTATGTGTGTTCTTCCCCAGTTGCAGAGCCTATTTGTGTCTTCATTTCCAGAGCACTTTATGACCGTCTGGCAGAGGTGGAACAGGATTTGAGCTTTAAGAAAGATGACATTTTGTATGTGGATGACACTCTGCCACAGGGAAATTTTGGTTGCTGGATGGCTTGGCAGCTAGATGAGAATGCTCAGAAGCTGGAAAGAGGACAGATTCCAAGTAAATATATGTAAGTGACCTCGGCTGCAGTATTTATCTTTAAAAAGTACTTGCTTTTAAAAGTCTGATTAGTGAGATGTGATATAAAGCATTTGTTTGCTTGTTCTTTCTGGGAGATGGTAATTCTTAGACATGTCACTTGCATATTTTAATAACATTGAATTAAATATATTTCTCTGTTGAGTGCAACTAAATAGTAAAGTAGAAATGTCAATGTCCTGAAATGCATTAAGCAGAGCATCACCAGCCAGTCAGGAGAGGTAATTGTGCTGCTCTGCACTGGGACAGCCTCACCTGGAATATTGTGTGCAGTTTTGGACACTGCAGTAGAAGAAAGACATTAAGCTGTTAGAGTGTCCTAAGGAAGGCAACGAAGATGGCAAAGGGCCTTGAGAGGAAGCCGTGTGAGGAGCGGCTGAGGGCACTTGGTCTATTCAGCCTGGAGAAGAGGAAAGTGAGGGGAGACCTCACTGGAATTACATCTTGGGAGGGGAAGAGGAGGGGCAGGCACTGATCTCTTCTCTGTGGTGTCCAGTGACAGGACCCAAGGGACTGGCCTGAAGGTGTGTCAGAGGAGGCTTAGGTTGGATACTAGAAAACGGTTCTTCACCCAGGGGGAACAGGCTTGCCGGGAGGGGTGGTCACAGCACCAAGCCTGACAGAGTTCAAAAAGCATTGGGATGATGCTCTCAGGCACATGGTGATTCATGGAGTGCCCTGTGCAGGGCCAGGAGTTGGACTTGATGATCCTGATGGGTCCCTTCCAACTCAGCATATTCTTTGGCTCTATGATTCTATGATTCAGTATTGTGATAGATAATTCCAATAACAAAACATGAGAGGAACTATAGCCAAAATATCCTTGAATTCGAGGTTATCACTGTCATTCTTGTGAAACATCAGTGTTTTTAGTTGTGTGTGGACAACAAAGTTATAAGACACTGTAGGTGCATACTGCCACTTCTTCCCTTGAGAATTTTGCCCTGTCTGTCAGAGTGATCACCCTCTCTGCCATGCTGCTATTTGTAGGAATTCAGAGGAAATTATGGTAGTGTGACTGCTTACTATTTGATTTAGGGTATTGTTTGTTTTGGATTAACTTTCTATGATGATACGCAGGCAAAGGCTTGAGAAAAGCATTTCAAGCATGTCCCAAAAGCAGCAGCAATACTGTAAAAAAAAAATTTAAGAAGATAAGTTTAAATACCAGCTATTTGGTCTGTCTCATAATAGGATGGATCAGGAATTCTACAGGAGGCACAGCATGTCTGAGGCTAAAGATGAAAACAGTTCATCTAAGACGTTGTCGGCAGCAGCACGGAGGTCATTCTTCAGAAGAAAGCATAAACACAAGCGAAGTGGCTCCAAAGACGGAAAAGACTTAGTGGCTCTTGATACAATCAGTACAGACTCAATTCCTTTCTTGGATGGCAAGTAACTTTGCTATACTTGGGAGATGGTTGCCTTTCCTTCTCTTTCATTTTTAATCAATTACAGCACAACACAACAAATAATGCTTCTTTCTGGTTGCCCTGAATACAAGTGTTGATCATAACTTCTAACAACATTTTTTTTGTATTATGTTATGAGCCAGAGTGTTTCAAATTAATTTTTGGTAATATATTCCTAGACCTATTGGCATTACTATTTCATTTGGAGAGGGAGATTCTTTTAGATACGTGATTTTGATCTTCCTTTCCACTGTTTAATTTCTGTCCAGGTTGCTTAGTCTAGACACAAATCCTGCACACCACTCAAAAAATCATCACTTCTATTTCTTCACTCATTTATAAAAGTCATGTTGATTACAATGATTACTTCCTTGTAAGAGCTCAACAAATCAAGCCAGAGACACCAAATATTGTGTATTGTTTACACTTTTCAGGATGATTGGTTTTAAAGTCTGTGTGAAGGTGGGTAGTTCAATTTTTCTAATTGAACACTCAGTTCAATTAGAAAAATGTCTATTTTAAGCTGTCAAGTGGAAATATTGCAATAATGACTTAACATTTTTTTGTGCTTGTCAAGGCCCTTAGCCCTTTCAAGGGAGTTGTTCTCATAATTGCTGTTAGGGTACTTCTGCTTTTTTAGGCAAGTAATTTATACTTTTACAAGTAAATCTCTTCTGTGTGAGTAGATTCTGCAAGTCTGGCATACCAGCGTGTCCAGAAAGTGAACTGTACGTCTCCTAGGCCTGTCCTTATTCTAGGACCTTTACTTGACGCTGTGAAAGACATGTTGGTCAAAGAATCCCCTGGAAAATTTTGCAGATGTCCGCTTGGTAAGTATGCAAATATAGCACCTATATAAATTAACTAAATGATAACACAAACATGGATAAAACTTGAATTTGCAGACATAGTTTTTCTTAGCTTTGTTATGTGCCTAAAGAATAATAATGAAAGTGGATCTCTTCTGGTTCTATGAAACAGAGGTTATGAAAGCTTCCCAACAAGCCATTGAACGAGGTGTGAAGGATTGTCTGTTTATTGATTACAAACGGAGGAGTGGTCATTTCGATGTGACAACTGTAGCTTCAATAAAAGAGATAACAGAAAAGGTGAGTCAGTTTTAATGCTTCAGGTCTTTGTACAGTTTACAATATGAAGTTATGCTATGTTGGGGGGTGGAAATTATATTAGTATTGTCATCCTTTAAGGCATTCAGAGAATTGTTCCCCAGTCCGCTGAATATAATAAAACTTACCTCACTTTGACTTGTAAGAGTTAAAAGATTATTCTGTGCAAACTCACCTTTATAGAAACTACAAATATCCATATTCTTCTACAGTATTATTAAATAAAGTTAGAAATTGTCTTAAATTCCACTATCTAACCCCCAAACCCAAGGATTTAATTTTTCTAACTATTTGATTTAATGCAGTCATACAGAACATAAATATCATGATAATCCTGGAGACAGATGTAACTTAAACCGTACGCAATGTGTCGATTTTTTTGGTCAGCCACATAGAAAGTCCTATTAGCACTTGTGTTTGCTTATGATTTCTGAAAGAGAAAATCAATAGGAATGTTTAAACTTGACAAAATCTATTGCATATATTTCCATTTGAGTTTTCATTTCATTAGTTCTTCAAGTACTTTTTTTTTCTATCAATGCGTGCTATTGGTACAATGAATGGAATTTCTTGCAGTTTTTCATCTTCTGTCTTTTGTTATAAATCCTTTTGATACAAATTGCTTGGTAGTGCCAAAATGCTCAATGTATAGCAAAATTCTGTTGGGGTGCTATTTTTTAAGTAGGGGAAGAAATGGGGGATTTGCATGTGTGCTTGTGCTCTTTAACTGAATGAGTGTTTTGCATTTACATTTGATCTTAGGATTGTCATTGTCTGCTTGACATCGCTCCTCATGCCATCGAACGGCTCCACAGTGTTCATATCTACCCTATTGTAATTTTTATTCGCTACAAAAATGCTAAACAAATCAAGTAAGTCTGTGAGGGGTATAGTTCAGGGATGTTTATTCTGGCTTAAAATAAGCTTGTTTTACCGTTCTTGTTTATTTCATCCTAGTCATCTTAAATCTCTTTAAAATGGGGAAACTAAGCCTTGTAAAAAGCACTGTGAGGTGTATAGTCTTAGCTCCATTTGGGTTGCATGACAATTAAGTGAATCTTAAAAGGAAATCCATGTAGACTAAAATCCTGGAGTCACTCAGATCTTTCCTACTCACTTCTGTAGTGAACTGTAAGGCAGGTATGGATGAGATCCATTGAGGATTAAGTGGTGACTGTGACAAAGAGCTGTTCTTCATCCTCAGCAGGGCCAAGGGTAAGGATGCAGTGCCAATCGATTCATAACCTCAGCTTTTCCACCCTCATTCTTCAGTGAAAAAAACAAGAGAATTCCTCGTTTGCCATGTAGTGTATATACTGTGGTCTTCTCAAGCCGTGTTCTTTCAGTAATTGTGAATTTCCTGCTTCAATATAGCCAGGAACAGAACACAGAAGTCACAAACCCTAGTCACTCCCCTGATGTCTGAGTAAGCCTTCACAGGTTTTGATAGATTGATTTGGCAAGAAGTGACATAATCTCCCAACATGAATATAAATAAACACTTTTGCTAACATATCTTATACTTGGGCTATCTTAATTTTTAGAATTCTTATTTTCTTGATCTGTAGGTAAATTTGGTTACTATCTATTAAAAAAAGAGGATAGGTATCACCACTTCTAAGTAGAAGCAAGACAGAGCATGAGATGTATTTTATTACCACTGTAGGATTGCACATTTGAATGATCAATGGAACTGTCATGTCTTAACCCCCAGTGGAAATCGAATGGTGACCATTACAGCTATTTCCTTTTTTTTGGAAAGTGACAGAGAGTGATCAAATTAGACAAGCAAGGATTTCTAGCAAACATCAATATAAGTTGCAGTGGTACATTTTCTCTGCCTGTTTTGAGCAACAGGGGTTTTTCCAAACAGTGTTTTTTATATAGCACTTCTATTGGCATTTTCTGAAATACTCCACAGCAATGATAGGTTAGTTTAGTAATTTTTTAAAAATTAGTTGCAGAATAAAATTGAGCTGATTTTCTCACTGCTATAAGAAACTATATTTATATTGTTTCACTCTCTGTCTATATGACCTTGTTAGTTGAATATAAATTCTGCTTCCTTTTAAACAGACTGGATACCCCAAGTCAGATTTGCAGGAGAGTGTTACTAGCTTTGATCAGAATTAAAATAATTTTTTGTAAATTCTTCTGTGGTTTTTTTTTGCATTTCAAGAACTTGTATAGTAAAATAACAGGCATCTCAAAAATGTATCTTGCATATAACAGAAATATTCTCTTTGCTTGATGCTTGATATTTCACAACCCCTTAAACTTGTGCCTAGCTTTGTGTAGGGAGTACTGGTGTGTATATGAGATGATGATCTGATTCACATGTATTGGAAAAAATCTTATTCTTTCTTCCTCAACTACCTCTCAGTGTGTGAAACTTTAAAGGAATACTGTCTTGGTCTGGCAGCAAATAAATTTGTTAGCACAGAAATTATGCCTTTGGTGATACTGCTGGAACACAGTAGATGGCACTCTGGGCACTCTGCTTGCAGGTGAATTAGCCTTTGTATTCACCCAACTGGAGGGAATCTTTTCAAGTCCATTTAAAAAAAATATTTACTCTTATACAAGGTGTTTCTTTTTTTTCTCTCTTTTGTTTTTTTGTTTCTTTTTTCAGAGAGCAAAAAGATCCAATCTTCCTGAGGGACAAAGTTACACAAAAACATTCCAAAGAACAATTTGAGACAGCTCAAAAAATAGAACAAGAGTATAGCAAGTATTTTACAGGTTAGTATTTAATCAAACTTTCACCAAGAACACAGTGGCAATTTAACCCATTTACACTGTAATTCAAAAGATCCTGTGTTCCTTCAATGAGCACTTTATTTTTCCTTTTGGCAAACTCATATTCTGTTGTTTTATTTTACTTGGAAATGGAATGTCAATTAGAAGTATTATTCCTTGCTTCTACGTGTTTTTGTTTGGAATGTTATGAGTCTTATGACCTGAAGAGATTCTGAAAATGTTTTATTAATATCTAGTAGTATTGGAAGTATCTTCAAGATAATTTGACACAGTGTTGACACTTTTATACCATGTAAGGTATATAAGGGGTTTTTTGTAATTGCAAAAATCAAACAAAAATACAGAAGACCCCTGTAGTTTAAATTAATAAATGATGATTGCCAATGGTCCCTTTCAACCCCAACCGTTCTGTGACTGTGTGATTCTCTGATTTGTGAGGCATACTTTAAATGTTTCAAAAAATGAAAAAAATTGTCCAAAGTTGCTTGAGCATGTATTGTGATTTGGGGTAATTGAATTCAACTTTAGAAGCCTTTTTAACTTCATAAAATGAATGAAATGAATCTTTGTTTGTAGGTAATACTGTATTTTTAGCAGAGAAGTAAAAGAGTGTTTGAAGACTGTCTCTGCTTATTTCAGAGTATATTTTCATTTGCTTCCACATACATTGAAAGGAGTGGGATAAAATTCTAGGCATCTTGGTGCGTATGGCAACAAAACTTAAAAGAAAACCCAACCAACCAAACAAAACACACAAAATGAGCCAAAATCCAACTTTTCATCCTCTGAGCAATGGGTTCATTACAGAAATATTTCGACACGTTACTGCCAAGTGCAGGACAGGAAAAGGGAGTGTGTTTAGTATAGAGCTCTCTCAGTGCATCCTGTGCACGTTCTCAACAAAATCAGTTGCCTGTCTGTCATAGCCATACAAATGGTTTTACTAAACCTTCACCGAATTTGACACGTGCGTGGCCAGATTTCATCACCACGTTATCTGCTGCTTCTTGTTTAGTCATTTGTGGGATTTTAATTTCACCCTGATAGTAGAGGTGGAGCTCACTCCAAGAGAGTCTTAAGCGTATCTTCTCATATGCCCTGTGGGAAGAGCTTTCCTCTGTTAGTCCCAAGTACCGTGGACTCCGGCTGTCATCAACCTTTCCAGATGCTGGTAGTCAGAGAGGATTGGTGTTCAAATTGCGTTGCCATTTAAGCTTGTTGAAGTTACAACGTTGTGCATACAATAAGCTTTGTAGCTAGGGGTGTCGTGTACATGGTAGCTTACTCACAGAGCTATGGGGCACACTCTCTGACATAAGATTTGTAACTACTTCATGAAGGACACTTTTGGACTAATGACTCTTTCAGGTTGGGTTATTTCCAGTACCAAGTTGTAAGCACTGTGTGCAATCTGAACCACTTCCTCCCTGCCATTTGTTACCTTTCATAGACCTTATTATTTACTGTGTTCTGTGTCCCAACTCACCTGTGACATCAAATTCTCTCTCTTGAAAAAGGAAAATTATTCCTTAAGCTCTGTAAGACTTTCCATGCTTTTTTAGCATTAGTGGTAGCTGCAGCCAGAGGCTTTGCGAACATATTTCTCAAGTCATGAAGTTCCTCACTTTTTTAAGTCTTAAAGCCAATACATTCTCCTCTCCTGTGTCAGTGTTGGCATTTTACTTTTTATGACTGTTGTGTTTAGCAAGGGCAGAAGAAAAGGTGTTCATTTATCTTTTAAATTGATTTTCATGGTGTTGCTTGCTGTTGGCCTTTTGTTCCTTAAATGTAGTTGACAGTAAGAATTGGAGTAGCAACCACTGCTGTTTTATTTAGCTCAGTGGTCTGTGAGCTGCCTCATAATTTACTTTTAATATTTGTAAATAGTGTCGAGTTGCTACAGCTATAGTCTCTATGTATATTACCCTGTAAATATAAAACTCTTAACACCACATGTTGAACAGAGTAAGTTTATTATAGCAGGTTCTGACCATCTTTAGACTTAAACTTTGCCACCTGATGCTTCTGGAAATAGTACGTGGAGGCCTCTTACAAAACAGTTGTCTTAGCTGATTACAGCCCTTAGTTCTGTGACTTCCCTGGACTGTTTTAAGACCTAGCAGAAGAAACTGTGTATTGAATGCTTGACCTCTTGGCTCTGTTTATTTGGTTTTTTTAAAATAGTCATGCATCTGTCAAATACTGAATTGAGTTGCTTAATTCTGATCTGTTGATAAACACTTCGCAGATAAATGCAGAAGACTGCTCTTTGTCATTAGTCATAACTGTTTGTTCCAGGCTCATTTGTGTGTGGTGTTTCTTCTTCACCAGGCATTGTCCAGGGAGGAGCCCTTTCAAGCATTTGCACTCAGATTATGACAACTGTTGACCAAGAACAAAACAAAGTCCTGTGGATTCCAGCTGGCCCACTGTAGATTATTTTGCTGTGAAACTACTTTGCAGATGTAAATAACCAACTAACTTTCTATCCAATGAACTCTGTTCATTTCTGTCTTTATAAAGATATCCGTAAGTGATTTCTGTTCCATGAAGGGGAATGATAACACTGAACATACAAGGACCTGATGAGGCATTTGGGAAAGGGGTAGATCACTTCACCGAGCTTGTCTCTCACATCGTACGTGTACACATGACAGGTTGTCACAAGGGGTTGTGACCTGTGTGTACTTGTCCATGAATAATGAATTTAACAGTGCTGCAAAACCCTGTAGAATGACAAGTTTACAAAAACCTTTTCAAAGTATTTGGTTCTTGCTGTTTACTTGAATGTGTTTTTGTTTTGTTTTTTAACTGTGTCCTTTCACTTAATGAGGTAGCTCTCCAAAGTGGAGTGAGATTTCTGACTATGAGCGGACAGTTTATGCACAATGTGACTCTCAGTTACAATTTTGACCATTTCTAAGCACATTGTTGACTTGACAACCAGGTAATAAGGTGGGAATGAATCGGTACGTCTTGGGAGTAAGCTCAAAAAGAAGTACGCTCCTACACAGGGCAGACCACTGTTTGTATCCTGTCAATGCTTGTCTGTCAAAGATATCGTTTCTTGGTTTATGCATGAATCTAATATTTAAATGTCATAATGTATCTGAACAATCCAAGCTTAACTTGTGTTGAGAAATAATAATTTTTAGTTGTTGGGCCTGGATTAAGTACCAGTGGGGAAGAGTCATAAACTAGGCCTAGCATGCTGTGTTCTGTCACTTTTAGATACTGTAAATATGGAAGGCTTATGTCGGTGCAATTTTGCAGGGTAATTCTTAAGCTTTGTACTTCAGTGTGTAGCATTCATATAGATTGTTTTTATTTAAGAGCAGACACAGTTTTAGGGCTTTGATTAAAAGCCTTTAGAAAGGTACTAAATTGTTAGTGTTTTCACTGTTAAAAAATAAGTGATCCTTTAGTTTTGGTTGCAATACTTATTTACTTGTTGTACCAAACTCTATTATATTGGTTCCCGTTTTGGTTTTTTGCACTTCTGACTGTGTTCCTAACACAGATTTTGTACCTGTCTCTTCTGTCTCTTGTGCCATGTTTCCTGGGTATTGTATTTTAATAGTTTTTACAATATTGTTTGAGTAGAACTGCTTCTCAGTCACTGTTTCTAACATTTCATTATGTAGGGTTTCTTGTTTTACATTCAGGCTGTAATTTTGCTTCTGTTTGCAGCTTTTATAATTTAAAAAAAGGGATTCTTCTTGCACAGCTCTTCAAAGAAAGATCTGGTCCTAAATTTAAATTCTGTTTTACAGTTGCTATTTCATAGTTCAAAATACTTCTTATAGTATTTATGTAGTTATACACTATACAGAGTATTTTGAACTGTACAATCATCTAATATATATATATAGTATTTTATATAGTATCATACAATGCTATTATAATACTGTATATATAAATTAATAATATGAAGTGGTATCGATGAATTACTAGTCCAAGTGCTTCTCATGGTGAGGGACAGAAGTTGGTTTTTGTTTCTCTTTTTTTGTTTGTTTGTTTGTTTTTTGAAGTTTGAGACCAGAGTAGACTCCAGTGGTACAACTGAAACAGACAGGTACTGTTCTGACATGGATTTTTCTGTACTAAATGAATATGTCACTTTGTATCAAAAGAAAAAAAAGTTAAAGAAACTGATTACTAAATAAAGGTCAATTTCTATAACTTCACTTGTGTGTAATGGGTTCATATAGCTCTTGCTCTTCTTGATTCTCTCTAGCTGAGTCCTCAGATAAGGTTTAAATTTCTGACTAACATTTGAATATATAGTTTCAGGTACCCACCTTGAGAGGAACAAGGTTTGGTTTTGTGCTTTTGCTCAGCCTTGCGTACCTAAATACCAGAGACTTTCAAAAACTGCAGCACACAAGAAGTTAGATGTTGGTTTGTGTTAATATTTTTAACATTGTGGCCCCTTGGTGTGGAGGATTTCAAATGGAAATGCAACTGATTTGGATGGAGGCTTTATCTAAAGAATGAGTCTATCAGTGTTCTTTTCAAGACAGTGTCACTGGAAACTGGGGAAAACAGACAAAAATGTAAATATTAGCTTAAAGGCACATTGCAGAGTGCTCTGACTCTGTTGTCACACTTCAGACAGACCAACCTTTTCTGTTCATTGAGTTACCTGAAAGTTTAGGAGTAAGGTAATTATTAACTCTTCTGCTTCATCAGTTGCTTTATTCTCAGATGCCAAATAGTTAACTTCAGCGTGAACCTAATGGGTACACTGTCAGTCTCCTTGTAATCTGCATTCCTAGTAATAGCCTTCAGTCATAAGACAGGACTTGCACTTTATCTGTTTTTTTTTTTTTTTTTAAAAACACCAAAAAAACAAAAAACACTCCATGGTAACATCTTCCAAGAGAGGATGAAGAAAATGAGCGTAGGTAGGTTCTGGCAGGTCAGTAAAAGCCACACATTGCATATTTTCTGATCACAAGGAAGTAGAACTGAAGTCATCATCAAACACTAAAAAGATTTCTTTACCTCAAATTGGGAGTTTCCTGATAAACCATTTTCTTCTATAATGCTACATGCTGGAGCTAGATTTGGCCCTTCTTCTGGAACGAGTAACTTTGACCAGGTGTTTTAAATAAAGAACGTAGTTATGTGGATATTTTTAAAATAGTTTCAGAATAGTAAAGCTAGAAACAAAATGTCTGAGAAGCCACCATTTGTATGGCTGCAGGTAAAGAGTTAACTAGAAATGAGCATATTTTCAATTTATTTCTCCATAGCTAAATTGACATAAAATGGCTGAAGATACTTCAGCCTGTATGTATGATCTGTTGTTAATATGTTGACAAACATCTACTTGCTTACAAACTTCTGCATTCTGTTCCCATTGACCTGAATTGCAGGGCAAGCATTTGCCAGCTGCAGAATTACACTCTGACAGCTGCCAACCTCTCCACCTCAAACAAGGATTCTTTTTCAGTGCCTGATAAATTTGGAGGCCATATCGTAATCCTTTTTAGTGAATGCAAGCATTGCCTTAAGCAGTCTTGAACAGCTTTCCCAGTTCAATCTCAGATGGATGTATTCGTGGTAAAAGTACAATCTTCTAATCTTTTCTAGATGTATGTCTAAAGCTCCATGTAATTTCTACAATTCTGTGCCTCCATTTCACAATGGACAGTTTCTATTAAAATAGACATTGGGAAAATGTGCACTGGCTCGGAAACTCAAGAGACTACTGTGAAAAATACAGATACCAAGCAAAGCAGACTTTGGTATTGTGCAACAACTAATAAAGGTTCCAGAACTGCAGTAGAAATTGAACAGCACAAAAAAGGTGTTTGACCTCTTCCTGTAAGTTTTCTTAGGCTGCTTTGTCCATGAGTGTAAGAGTTTCCTATTCATTTGGTTGTTTTAAAAGATATTTTTTCAACATGTCCTCTGTGCCATTTTTTGCAGAAAATGTCTTGATGTTCTTCACTTAAAAAGTAAAATTTTGATAAGATTTGATAGCAAACCTTTTAACTATTCAATTTGCCTTTTTTCTCCCTTTGAATACTGAGAAGTGCTTTTGCTAGCTCAACACAAATGACATGAGCACGAATCTGAAAACCAGGTGAACAGGGGATCCTATTACTTAAGTGTGAATGTACTAGCTTAACTTGGGATTGTTCAACTGTGTTTTAACAAAAATTCCTTGCAAGCTTTCGTAAGAGTACGGCTTTTTTACATAGTTTATAATTTTAGATGAATGCTGTAACTTTATATTTAAAAGTTGTCTACATGGATCCTTTTCTTGAAATAAACTGTGCATAAACAGCATACTGTGACTAAGGAAATTTCAAATATTTGCAGTTCTGGAAGTTTATGATATAGACCTCCAGTATGGAAAGTGTTTTACCTTTTTTTAATATTTTTTAACATTTATTTCATCTTACTCCTTAACTCATTTGAAAAACAGTGAGGCGTATTGAAGTTCTTCTGATTTCATTAGATGTCATTCAATTAAGTATTTTTAATGAGTTTTTCTGTACAAAATGCAGCTGTTAAAGGAAAAATGGTAGAGATCTAATAATTGTTTTAAGAAGCAAATAAGAAAAATCTTTGTATTATATAACCTAGTTACTTAATATTATGGTAAATTATCTGTCGCTGCTATGTTTTATTAACAGTACATTATATGCTAAATGTGTATGTTCACTGAGATATTTTCTGTGTGTCTCATATTGAAGAAAATAGCACCAGTAGCTGAGGAAGCTTTCAAAAACATGGAATCCTAATTTATGACCCTTTTCCTTTACTGGTTCACACTATAAAGAGTGTCCAAGAGAATTCTGTTTCTGCTAGTTAAGAAAAATAGGCAACCCAAACCTGAAACAACATCCTCCCCTCCAAACTGGATGCACAAAACTGCCCCCTGCCCACCAAACGCCACTTCTAGTGTCCAATTTGGCTTTCTTATGATTTCATGTCCTTCTTTTCCTGAAGGTACATTAAAATTTCTTAAAGACAGCAGTTTACTCTCAATTCACATACATACTACGCATTTCTCCAAAAATAGAAACACATCTGTCAAAACATTCTTTCAACAACTTGAAAAAAAAAATCACACTTATATTTGCAATGACTTTTTTCTTTTAAAGTTTTTTTCAGTGCAAATGTCAATGACATTCCTTATGTAATATTCGCTATGCCCTTCCTCCAGAGGCAGGGAATGATCAGCTTTCTGAAGATGGTGACTTTGATCTTCAGAGTAAGTAACCTTTTTTTTTGAAAATTTTGCTCCTCATTTTGCTGCAGATTCATCTTATCGCAGTAACAATAACGCCAATCAATTAAAATCATCTTAATTCCTTCATTTGCCGAATCTGCTTGGTCCACAAATGCTTAGCATTTGAGCTTAGCATTTAGATGCTCAAATATTGGTTGTTTAAGCAAATTAAGGTGGTATTTGTGGCCCACCTGGGATAAACATAAGGTATTGGGTTTCAAGCTTGTCTGTTTGACTAGTGTTAGCAGTAAAGGCTGAAGTTGCCTTTTTTCCCCTCTAAATAGATGCAAGGAGTCTAAATGTGATTGTAAGTCTTATAGTTCTGTGATGAAAATAACTGTGAGTTATAGCATTTTGAGAGGATAATTCCAGTAAAGTCGGTCAGAAGATCCTAAGGTCTAAGAGATAGAAAATTGTTCTCTGTTGTGAAGACAGGATTTGAGAGTGCCAGCAATTGCTTGCATCATTATAGTAACAAGTAGGTTTGTGATGCAAAGATGAGTAAGTGCAATTACTGAAGAAACCAAACACATGGAGCTGAATTCCAGGAAGGTGATACAAGCTGCAAACAGTAAGGGTGATCCCATGGTGGCAAACATGTATCATGTGTATCTGGGGTTGGCTGAACTGTGTGGCCTTCCAGAGCTTCTGGCTGCAAATGTATTTCTAGCACTCGGATGAATTCTTATACTTTTATACCCTGACTTACGCTATGGTAAAAAATGTGTGGTTAATAGCTGCAATTATAGTGTGATCTGTTGAGACCTGCTCTGACTGATTATCAGTTTAATTATTTAGAAGTAATTTCTCAGGGTGGTACCACATACTTTGTGCTGGAGTGACCATTTTACAGCTGCAAAATAATTCAAGTGAAGTTGTAAAAATTAATTGGATCTTCTCCCCCTCCTCCTGGCGTTACATGGCAGAGTATCCTTCAGAGCTGCAATATTTGAGCTCCCAGAGACACTGACTGATGCTCTGCTGTCCTGCACAGAGCTCTCCTGGTGGTGTGGGGTAAGGAAGTGTTGGGCCTGCCCTGGCTTCGGTCCACAGCTGCCCTTCTCCATGGGATACTTTGTAATGCTTCAGTCTTTGCATGAGTATCCCTAGCAAAATGCTTACAGTCCTGGCTCCATAGGGCAGTTCTGTGCCTTCCAGAGCTGAAATAGGGTTTCTGATCAGTAACTGCTGCTGTGTTTTTCTTTCAGTTGTCCCTTTTCTGCAATGTAACCATACACAGACCTGGTGTTTTGGCAAGTGCTCCATGAAATTTTTCTCAGAATAGGAGTGAGGTTCTTGTTTGTATGAGAAGTATATTATGGATACATTACAATTTTCCCCTTCTTTTATTTTTATATGGAACTGTAGTTTCCTTTTGCTTTATAGTCTTGTTATCATTAGTAGCTAAATCTTTTTCAAGGTGTGTCTGCCATCGAGTTCAGCCTTCCTGTTTACCCCATTTCCTTGCTTCATGCTTCACTTGGGCTTCTAAACTCTCAAAGATATTTTTTCCATTGCTGATGCAACCTAATCTCTCCCTTCCTCGCCCTGTTATCTAATGCTCAAGTATTTTGGGACATTATGTAAAGTCTGTTTGTTTCATAAAGCATACGGTGTGGTTGTGTATTAATTACTGATTTGATTTTAGGCACTTTTTATACTCACTGTTGATGATCTCATGAACAGCAGTGGTTGACCCACTCATTCAGCAGCCTGCAATTTCAGATAATGTTTTAGCAAGGTTTCCATGTCTGCAGTTTCTGAAAGTGATGCCTTGCTATGTTTCCAGCAGTGTCAGCAGTACATCTGTAAAAGAACCTACTTGGTAAGCAACAGAAGACAACTTGAGAAAGTCCACACACCTGCCTTAAGATTTTATGATCTCTGCTGGCTTACAGAGGCTTCAGTCTTTGAAGTAATTTGGATTTCCCTCAGCACTATTCTGATTCTTTGATAACACAGAACTGGTAAGGTGTACAGAGGTATAGCTGAGTTGACTTGCTGCAAATTACTGAAATCCAAAAATGGTCCCTGACCTTCACTAGAAATAAACTGCCATTATTCTAATTTTAAACTGTTTTGCTATAACTCAAGACATTACTGAAGTTACAAGAAGTCAGTTTATAAAGAGTTCTGAAATGCTGGAACTTGTCAGAAGTAGCCATATTTCTCTTGCTTTTTGCCACCCTACTCTTGCTCTAAAGCCCAGTTTTTATTTTGCACCCATTTACTGTCAGCCATTTGAAGATGTAGGCATTCACGAATACACTATGATGGAAAGAACATGAAGAGTGACAAACTAGTGTTGAGTGTTGCAATCATGGGCCCTAAAAATCCTTTTCAGTTCTTTTGCTTGCAGCAGGAGCTACTCAGAAGCAGAAATCCTTTCTTGAAATAAATAAAAGAGAGTTTGAAAGTAATTTTCTTTCTTGTTTTCAGTGCTCTCATAATGAGACTTTCAACATCTAACTCCTTTACTTTTAAAAATCTGTTGTCCAGACCAAAAGCATTTGTGGCACCTTAATACTTGTTCCTGTGAAAATACTATTTGAACTTCTCTGATGCAGTGTATCTACTTCATTATGCAGAGTACTTTTGGCTATTGTTTTATAGGATGTAATCCTCATCTATTTCAATTATTTGGGGTTTATGACTTTTTGTTACCCCCTGCTATTTGCAGGATTTGGGATTTTTTGTTTAAATAACCCATTGAGTTGTCCAGCTTGATGGTGAGAATTCATGATTCTGTAGTCGCTCCAAACTGAAGTGCCTTGTTTCTCAATGGGGGAGGAAAAAAAGGTCAGCTGACCTCTCCAGTGTGGGATTCCCCTTTCAGTGTCTGTGTTTTGTGAGTGTGGCATTTTGCTCTCTTGTTTTTTATTTTTAAAAAATCTAAATGACCAATATATGGTTTGTTAGTCAGTGTGAAATAGGAAAAGGGTAAAATTGTTTAGAATTAAGCTGATAGGTCACATAAACCCCCCAAACTGATGCTCCCTGAGACTCCATTTTTCAGTTATTTAGCCTTGTGTTTAATTTTTAATATACCTGCCTTAGAAAGGTGTTATTATCTGGAAGTTACATTTGGAAAATGTAAAAGCATTGGAATGGGATACTTCATTTAATAGACATTGAAATGAGGCCTTAAGTTTCACCAGAAGGAAAGCTGTTGTTCTCTTTTATTTCTGTATTCACTGTTTTTGTGAAAATATTCTGTAATTTCTGAAAAAGAAAGGACATGTTAAAAGATGTCTCAAGCCAACTACTGAAAACAGGAGTTATACTATATAATTGTTCATTATTAAAAGTTTAGTTTGGGGATTTTTACTGTGTGTAGTACAGAGTGTAATGATTGGTGCAAAAAAAATTATTTCTGGCATGTGGGAGAGAATAAATCTTTCTTTTCCCATTATGCTAATATAGCCAGTACAAAACTACAACAGATGAAAAAAAAAGCACTAAAAATTATTTCTTCAGTAATACATGGAAGACGACTTGCATTTATCAAATTATTCTTTTAAAATTTGAGAAATGCAGCCTTGATGCAAACTCACACATCAAACATTTCTGACACTATTTATTTTCATAGTCACAACTTCGCATTTACAGTCATTTTATGCTGTATATAGCACTGATTGTTTTTCTTGCAAAGTTAAGGGCAGAGTTTCAAACTGTCCTCGTCAAGGTCACAAGCCTGGTAGGAAATTCTTCTCTTGGTTTTTTTTTTTTTTGTAAATAATATCGTACTTCAACAACAAAAAAGAGAAAACAAACCACTAGACAAGCATGCTTAGGTTTATGAAAATCAAGTAATGTGTATTCTGTGATAATTTCTTCCATAAGACAGAATCAGCAAATTCAATGGTGAGAACTTGCAGCCCTAGTGATGACTGTAAATCAGCGGCTGCCATGCATGGCATGAGGAAACAAAGTAACAGAATCTTAAAATAATGTGTGCTGCAGTCCATATTGCACACTCAGAGAGAGTTCAAATAATGGTGGTTCTGAAGGGATTGAAAAGTAAAGCATATTTCTTATCTGTAAATCCAACATTTCTAGTGCGTTAAAGTCAGACACCTATTATGGACTATTCTGTAACAATCACTCTAAATTGATGAAGGCATACTAAGCCTTGTATGGCCACAGACCTTTAGCTGAGACCAGACAATAATAATCTAGTCTCTAAAGTATGCAAAAAGCATGAGGGAGCATCAGGCTGACTGGCTTAGTGTCAAGTCCTACTTATAAAAGGTATGACTTAAAATGGAAAGCCTTTGTGACAGTTTATGCTGACTAACTTAATGTGTATAGCCTGTGCACAGAGTTATTTTTCACCTATTCATGAATACACAAGCAAGGAAATTGGCTTTAAACATAGAGGGGTGCGGAGAGTTCTTTTGTTTAATCAAATAAATATGTTCCAGTGAACATTTAACCAGTTCTAATTTATGGGGAACAGATGGTTTTTCTTCATTAGTAATTGTTTTTCCAGAAGATAACCCTGTATTAAAATTTGTGAAGATTCATGGGCTCTTTCATTCTGAGTAAAGCTCTTTGTTGAAACCTCTCTGTTTTAGAAAATAAAAAAACAAAGTGACTTTCTCAAACCTTCAAAGCCTGTTAATTTATTATATTCTGTTTTTTCTTAGAGGCAAAGGTTGTCAAACATGTTGTTACACTCTTCCTTGGCAGGAAAATCTTTAAGTGTTCCTACATTGCAGGCATAACAGAAGTTCACCAAAACTGCCTCTAACTCAGGTAAGATGAAATGGCATCAGATCAAGATGTCAGATTCAAGTCCTCAACACTCTTTTGAATCCACCTGTGTTCAAAATTGTGTTCCCAGTTTCATGATAATGAAAAACTTCTGGTTTTCTTTTGGGACTACCAAACAGTTTGATATTTATGTCTCCAGCCTTGTCCCAGTGAAATAGAACCCTTACCCCTTTCTGTAGGAGCAAGAACAGAGACTGAGTCCTCTCACATTTCAAGTGCCCCTTTCGGAAGCTTATTGTTCAGTTCTGTTTAAAGTGTATTCAGTACTTTGAGTAGTTGGAGCAATACCAGGAAATTATAACCTTAATATCTGGTATGCTGGTTTGACAAGGTTTTCACAGTAGAAGTCACTGTTGTTTAAGCCTTCACAGATAGAACACTTTTCTCTCATTATGGAAATGTATGTACAGCTTGAGTAGTGTTTTCCTTTTATGACATATTCATAGCTCTCTACAATCCTTTAAGGTATATTGATAGAAACTTGCGAAGGAAGCCCTCGAAGAGTATTTCAAGTGTATGAAATACCAATGTCTAGTTATGTTGACTTTGAGCTTTAAATTTTAAAGGTCTAGAATTCAGTGGTAATAGCACATTTCCCACTGACAAAGATAGACGTTTTTGGGCACCAGCTTTCAAAGTTAGACTTACAGAACTGCCTCTTACTTGATCAAACTGCAGACTTGCATCTTTCTTTTGTTTAGGCACCAGAGTAAGTAATACAGTCATTAAGTTGTCAACAAGTTCCTCTGTCATGTGTTGCTGTCTTGTACACAGCATATGCAAATTGTCCCAGTGCCTCGTGAGAAGTTGCTACATGTCTTTCCTTTTGCGATCCATGCATTGGGCTGTGACCTTTCTCTTAAGTTTCTTTATTCAAGTTACAGACACCTCAGTGTACAGATTTTGAAGTGGTCTGTGCCCTGTTGCCAGTGCTAACCTCTGACATCAAAGGGCACAAGAAGCCAATCTCTCTGTAGCGCAACTAGGAGTGTGGCTGCACTCCAGCTCTGCCTGCTGTGTGCTTGCTCTGTGCATTTTGGTTTGCTGTTTTTGAAGGGACTGAGCTGTTTCTTGCTTCTCTCTTCACCCTGCTGGAGGCCCCAGAGGTCCTGTTTGCTGCACTTCATTGTTTCATTTGCTTTGATACCCCAGACTGTAAAACTGTTTGAATTACCTGCATTTTACAGGTGACTTACCTGTTCGTATTTGTACAAAATGTAGTATTACAGCGAGGGAATGGAGCAGGGAGCTCAGTGAGTGGTTGGCTGTTACTTCAAACTGGAAAATAATTAAAACAAACTATTCAACAGTGAAGTGATCTGTGAGAGACAGAGCACCAGATGTGATTGCAGGCGCAGGTTTTTCTCTTTTGAGCGCCTTTGGTTCTTGAAAGAGCCTGTATTTTATCCCAGAAGATTATAGTCCTTTTTATGCGGCTTAACATTTTTTACAGATGTTTCACAGACAAGAAGTTATGTCCTGTTTGACAGATAGGAAGGTGAGAGGCAAATAGAGACCATTTTTTGAGAAATCATGAAAGCTTTTTAGAATATGGCTAATACAATAAATGATGCCATAAAGAGGAGAGGCATGTTACTCCAATGGTAGCTTAACCAGAGAACTACTACCCAATGCTGTGTGAAGTGTCAAACTACCTTAAGTGTGTCTGATTTCTGTGCACTCACTGAGGCAAATAATTGCTCCAGGAAATAGCATTTCAGTATCTCATAATCAGCATTTCCCTGTTTACTCCACACAGCATTCTGTTCTTATTTCTTCTGGTCTTTCGAAACAGACTTAGAGGTCTTGCCCTCATGCCATTGAAGGCAATAAGAGTTTCTCCTGCAGCTCAAATGCAAAACTTGTTGCTGCCTATTCTTTTGTTCAACAGCTCAACAATTCTCCTCTGTGAGGAATGGGGAGGTAGGGGCACAAACATGAATTTTTATTTATTTTTTTTTAAACACAGACCAAAGAAAGATAAATTTGGTGCTCTTTGGTTTGTGGGGTTTTGGTTTGGTTTGGGTTTTTTTTCCTGTTTTTGGTGTTGGGTTTGTGGAGGTTTTTTTTGGGGGGGGCGGGGGGGGGGCTTTGTTTTGTTTCAGGTCTGTGGGGATTTTTTTGTGGTAAAGTTGATTTTTTTTCAAGTATAAAGCTGGGGAGTCCCATACAACTGATGTTGCCATGGCCTCCAGCCAAAGCTGGAGGACTAGTCAGTCAGTCTTAACATGATGAAGGGCAGAGACAGACATAAATCCCACCTCAACAAGATGTGAACCTTTTTTTTTTTAAGACTGCTTTTTCTTTTTGTGAAACTTGTAGAACAAAGGAAGCAATTTAAAGGGGGAAGGTCTGGACCATGTGAGTGCTTAGTTTTTAAATGCAATTTGTTCTGATATACCATTATTTGGTACTAGAAGATTAGTCTTCATTATGCAGCTGCTTGGTTGCTCTAGTTTTGCATGGAGGAAACCTGAAATGCAGTTAAATTACAGGTTGATTTCCAGCAGGTACTATTTAGCAACACCCCATCCCTTTTTCATTCATGACAGAATGGAGTCCATGACTAGGAGCTGCATGATGCAGGTCAGCCCTCCCGTGCTCTCCTCACTGTGCTTGCAAATGAACTCCTGTGGTCATCCTTTCTGTCCACATATCGAAGCTCTGGCTGTGCAGCTGCAGGGGTGCAGCAGCCTTAAACACAGACTTGACCTGTGTCAGTTGTGACAATATGAAGGATGTTAGACTCTATTTATTGATGTTGCCTACAAAGTCACTGCCCCCTAATACAAAGGTATTAATTACAGACAGAAACTTGGTGACTCCAAGGTCGAGAGATGAGCACATTCAATCTGGAATTTCCATCACGACTGATTATGCTTCTGCTTCAGCTATTAAAAGTTACAAGGTTGCATTTGTTATGTGGATGCTTGCTTCTAATTAAAGAAAATGCCTGTCCTTTAAGACCTCAAGAATAAATAGATTCCATTTGGTATCTTTACCTTACTTTCTTAATACCCTTTTCATGTGAATGCTAGCTTATTCATTTTCTATGCAAATGTGATTTGTACATTTGTTTGAAGAATTAAAGACTGCATTTGTACTCATCTGATACCTTCAGAGGAAAGCTTTGCCTGCAGCACAAGATAAAATGAACTTTGTACTCCTATCTTATTCTTTTCTTTGTCTGTGGCATAACTCTTTTCCTTATTTACTGCCTGTCTGTGCAGAGGTGCTTCAGAGAGTTAATCTAGCCAGGTGTTGATTGCACAAACCAAAATGGACTGTGTAGATACACTCATTGAAGAACAGGCATTTTGAAGTGAGTTACACTGCAGAAATAAAAGGTCCTTGAATTCTGATTCACATTGCAATGTGAGATGTGCAAGTGCTTCAATTAAAAATAAATTCAAATTATTTTTCCCGAGTGACCCTTTGCAAAATCAAAGGACTCGATTCTCTGAACTCCAACATCTTGATAAAAGAATGAATCCAATCACTTGACTCTTCACCCTAGTACTAATCTTTGTTATAGCAGAAAGATATGCACAATTTCCTGTATAGAAAATACCCTCTGTTTTCACCAGTAACCTTGCTGCTTTATTTGTGTTTCAGTGATATCATTTGTACTCCCTGCCTGCCTTCCTTATTGCTCCCCTCTTTATGTTTTCATTATTTACTATGGTTTGCGTATACTGGTAGATGGAGTACTATTTCTTGACGCAAGTCTTTTATGATGTTTATTGATGAGACATTTGTGAGAACAGCCTCTTTGTACCCTGTTCAGTTACCATTTGTGTTTTGCGTTAATGTGCAGCTTTTCAGAAGCCTTTCTGTAAGCTGGATAAAATGAGACTCCCAGCTGAGAGCAGTTCAGAGCATCTCCCTGTGGCATAGTAGCTGCCTTTCTGTTTTAACTAAGTGAAATACACTGAGACTTAGATGAGTAAGTGCATCTGAAGCTGTGCTGGCTTGGGATGAAGCTTGCAAGGGATATATCAGGTGTGTGCTTCCAAAAAAATGCTTACTTATAGCTGTACATATATGAAATATTTATGTAATGGGAGAGTCTTCTGTCAACTGTGTGGGTTTGAAACAGTTACCTCAATTACTGCTTTTCCATCCTTTTCAAAGCCCTTGATGTGTATCATGAGTAGAAAAATGTAGGATAGGAGTATGCAGACTGCTGGTCCCTCTGTATATAACTGATATGTTTTTATTCAAAGCCCAGGTTGCATTCAATCTACTCTGTGTTGGAAGATGCAAAAACAAAGAAGGAAGGAAGGTATGATAATATACTAGGTGGGGACTCAGAAAACTGTCTCCCATTTCTGGGAAATGGTGACTTTCTATTATTATCCTAGGCAAGTCAGGCCAGTTTGACATTAGCTATCCCATGAAAATCTGAGCAGAATTAGAGGGAAAGGAAAAAATATTACAGCCATAATATTCTTGAACTGGCATAAATCTACCCCAATGTGAGAAATTTTGCCCCAGGTTATACCTACGTACATACATAGATATAAAAACTTGTTCAGTGCGTTTTCTTCCTGGGCCATCTAGATTATGCAGACCTACTCCAAAGAAGAGACATTCTCTGTCTCACTTGGGTGAGGAATAACACCACTTACATTTCCACTTACACCACTTACAGGCTGCAGCTTTTGGTTGATAAGTTTGTATGACACCTTGTAGAAAGAGGTGCTGATCTCAACAGTGAAGTGACATGACAGCAGCAGTGGTTCTCCCTGCTCTCCTTCCTGCCCTGCCTTTCTGGTTTGAGTTCTTTGGGAGCCCATAAGAATGGTCAAATGCATTTTCAATGCTTGTGAAAATGTCTTACTACCAGTCTGCCTGTCAAGAAAGTTCAGCAAACAAATACACAGCATTTGGTAAATAGACTTTAAAACCAGAGGAAAAAACCAAGTGCCACAATTCATTTTCTGGTTTATAGGGACTAAAATGTTGCATGTTGCAGACACACATAACAGTTAATACATACATAGATAAGCTGCAGAAAATGAGCTGATGTAATTAATATAAATTTAGTGCAAATTTTCAAGCACTTCAGGCAATTAATTGTGCATCTCTCTACCCAAAGTTTTTACTTTTTACATATAAATGTGTGGATTGCAGAGAGAATGTGTTGCACTTCAGTCTTTTCCAGTAAAGAAAAGAGCATTTAGTGACATGGGAGTTGATTTTTGGAGTACCCAAAGCAGTGAGGGCTGAGGTCAGGCCTGCAGTGATAAGCTTTGCTGCCAAGTGCTGTCAAGTAGCAATATTGACAGCTTGTAGCATCAGTGGAATACACATCTTTTGGCTGTTTCTGCCAGCATCATGAACTTCTCACAAACATGTTTTATATCTGCAGAAGCTGTAGGCATTTGCTGGAAAGAGCCCACCTGTTGACATTGCTGTTGTGCTGGCTGATGCCGAAGGGCTGCGGTGTTCAGGGAAGAAATCCAAGTGGTAGAGAAGTGAGCATTGCTGCTTGAGTGAAGGAAAACCTACAGTGAAGGAAGGGCATCCATGCTCCAAGAACTTTGAAAGATAAATGAGACTACATGCTTTGAGTGTCTTTTGGGTAGTTTTGGACAGTAGATGTTTATTTCAGGGGATGCTTCTTCACCAGGAAACCCAGGAAGAAAGCATCAAAATTGCTGTACACAGGTCACACCTGAGCTCAGCCTCCAGTCTGGCCATGGATGCAGATGTCTCTTTCTTTGGAGAGCTCCTATTGCTTATTTACTTTTACTCCTGACAGCTGCTCTCTTCTGCAAGTATGATATCCTGGTCTGATATTCTGGCCAAATTCTAACTATAATCCTTACCGCCTGCTTGACTTAAAATAGCCCATACGTTAAAATGTGTCATTTCTCTTCTAACTGAATGTGATGTTTTTAAACAATTTCCATTTTTCACCCCAAATATGGTTCTTTCAGCTTTCAATGTTTCTCTATTTCTAGCTTGTTAAAGTACTTGGAAGGCATTATGCATTGCATGCATAAAGACAAGCTATTATAAATATTTAGCTAGCTAAAGCATTTGTGATTTTTTAACTTCAAAGTTAGAAGTAAATGGGATACTTGTAAAGACTCTTGCATTTTTTTACAGAAAGTTATCTATAAATCTTTCACAATAGTACGGGCCTTTTCATGATGTGTGTGCCAAAATACATCCTACCTCAGTACCACTGGGATTCAGAAACTAGACAAAGTGTCAGAGAGACTAAAACAAAGACTCGTGCCTGGAATATTCCTAAAAGAATCCGACAAGCATCAGTGCTCTGTGACAGAGTGGGGCTGGTTGGAAAGGATCACTTAGTAAAATAGTTTTCCTTTTTCTTCAGGAAAGGAAAGGTATTCTAGTGGAGCCTCTGTTTATGTTTTCTTTTTTGTCAAAAGCTCGGGGTGATCCCTAGAAGGTTGCTTTGCTTCTCTAGGCCTTTCTCTTAGGCTATAAAATAGGAGCCTTGGTACATCCATTCTGCATGGAAACATTTTCTGCATAAGCTTGTGAAGTACTTAAATGCAATAGTATTGGTTTCTTCACAATAACTGGATAAATGTTTCTTAATTGTTTGATTAATATCCTGTTAACACAGTTCAACAAATAACTGAAAGTACATTTTGTCTCTGTTTTAAGAAAATGGAGAATTTTATTTACTAGCGGTCTTCTCAGCAGTATTTTAGCAAAGAGCTTTGAAGAATGTTTGTGAAATAGCTAATCTTAGACAAATACAACTATTTAAAGAAGGCAAATGTGGAATTCTAAGACACAACTATTTGCAAAAGGAGGCTGGTTTCACTCAAAGTAATGGAAACAGCTCACATGAGCTATTTATCAAATGGTTTAAAGGCTAGGGTTTAAAATAAATCAAATTACTCAGTCTTTAGGCAACAAACTTACGGTAGAAATTAGAGAATATTAGTAAGTGTGAGAATCAGAAAATGTTCAATGGCAATTCATAGCCAAAATATTTTTTCTAGTACATTTGTCTCTTGGACCATTAATACCATCTAGATGTTACTTTTACCTTGCAGTCAGACTCAAAGGATGGAACTCCAAAAAGAAAAGTGTTCAAGATTATTTTATTTGAATACAGAAAAGTTCGACTATAGAAGTCTGTCCTGCATTTCAGATCAGGTTTAGATCATAACCAGCATACTCAGGAGGCCATACTGCTCAGTCTCAAAGCCATCCTTATCTGTCCCTTTGTGCTAAAGGCACCACAAACCACTGAAGAAAGCATTACATATTTCTGTCATTTGTCTTTATTTTATTTGGACTGGGCTTAAGATGTGTCTTTATTTTATTTGGACTGGGCTTAAGGTATGTCTAGATGTGCTTTCAAGAAGCTGTGGGTTCCATATTTTTTCACTGAGACTGACCAGAACTAATAATTTATGTCTTGTAGAGCTGATGACTTAGCACTTTCCAAGTTAGGTCTGGAGCCAAGCACTGCAGTAATTATTTTGCAGTTGATTTCTAAGGGACCTTTGAAAGCACAGTGTGGGGGTGGGTGAGGCACAGGCAGTGCCGCAGAGGCACTGACAGAACAGCCAAGGGGGTCACGCAAACTCTGAATCTCACTGTTGCCCATTCTTTTCCAAAAGAAGCTTCTAGTCTGTGATGGAAATGAGTGATCTTCCTCTGTAGAAAGCAGATTCAAACTATAGCCCATGTATAATTTCCTGAGAAGATGTAAAATCATTGCTACCTAATGCATCACATTCTTCTGCTCTTTCCAACAGCTGAGGATCCGTAATCATGTTATTCAACAGCCTGAAGATCTCTAAATCTGCTTTTCATTTTTAAGTGTCAGTTGATTATTCTATTAACCTCAAAAGACAAACTGAGATGAAATGTATTTCAGAAAGGAAAAAAGGTGACATGCACAAGGAAGTCAAGTTGTTGCTTAAACTCAGAGGGTACATGGAAACTGTCTCGTAAGTGTGGTGTTCATCTCTGTCCAGATTTTCCCTAGCCCTTTTCTGGCTGGGAGAAGATGAAAACAAGGGAGAAGCAGTTTCTAGCCATACTTGCATATAGGAAATAATTCTCTTCCTTTCTGCCTCTGCTGTTTGCATTATATTCCACAGTTCTGCCAGTTTTTCTCATAGTTCTCTTCAGTAATTTCTTGGGAATGTTATTTCTTTTATAACCTGGCAACTTTTAAAGTAATAGTTTAAATAAAACTTTTTTCTAATTAGATAGAATGTGAGCCACCACCCTTCCCTCTCTTTCTCCAAGTCACTCAGTCAGCTCCCATAGGGAGCTAACGCCCTGCTGACCTGTGTGCAGCTACTTGGTGAGCATCCCACCACTATGTATGAACAACAGTTTGCAAGCACTGTGTGTGTACTACTGAGCATGCCATCATGACTTATGGAGTGTTTCAAATGTTCTTAAAACCACAACTTTAAACCTCACCAAGGTTACCTACCACGGTGCCATGGAAGGAAACCAGGTATCTACATGAGATTGTAACTTGTAACAGCACCTACAAAAAAGCTCGAGATACACATTAATATCAGAAATTATATTGCGACGGCTTAGAGGAGCAGCTTCACATATACTCTAAAACAGTATATGTGCATGCATTTTCTCTTGCTGCAAGACTGTCCACTGGGAATTGAGCTTCATGAAATGCTTCAAGAAGCCAATAGTGCCTTTTACTTTTGAAACAGATCTTTCAAACTGTCAGTTGCAATTTCATGCATTTTAGGATAATGCGAGGTCTGGGAATCAAACTCTGATTGAAAAAGTCTTGAACTGTCTCCATGGAAGTCTGTATTAAAATATTCCAACTCTAAAAATAAGGAAAGGGGAAAAAAAGCTACTTAGTAGTGTCATTTCACAGTCACCTTATTTCAGGTGTATATCCCTTTTCTGATGCAGAATTATCTGAGCCAAAATCAAAAAATGAAAGTTGCCATCACAAAACTCATCTCTTACTGACATATCTAGTGGAATACTCTTCGCTTCCCTGTCATCAATGCATTACCTCACTTCCCCTGCTTCCAGTGCCTGGACACTGCCTATAAAGCCTGGCTTCTAGTGATATGTATTGACAGAGTGGCATGCTTGGAAGTGTCTTGGTGTAGAACTTCTCAAACAGTAAAGCTTATTTATAGTCTCTATGTTGAATTTAATGACTGATTTTCATTGCTGCTTTGTTTCTTTCTACTGAATTAAGCATTTCAGTGTTTTAAAATTTTGTTTTCAAGTCCATCCTACTATCTGAAGTATTTGCTTCTCTTTTTTGAATATTCAGGAAAACACAGTCTCATTTATCTGCTATAGTTAATCTTTATTTCCATCCCTCCATGCCAAACATTGACTTTACCTATAATTCCTCTACTCTTGAGCTTTCTGTATGACCCTACTTGTCTTTAGCCTGGAAGATCTAGTTATTTGTTAATCTTCACTCCTAATCTTGTCTGAGCAGTCCAGTACAGGCAGGGGTTAATCTTTATTCCTTTTCCATAAAAGGTCATAGTAGATATTGCAGCAACCAAAGACTAGGTAGGGAGGGTATCCTTTAACCTATTCATTCCAGAAGTATCATATTGATTCTTCTTGCGGCAGATACTTCCCTGTACAAGGATACACTTTTGGAGAGGGAGATATGCCTATTTGGCTACTTGGCTAATGCGACTTCAAGCTAAGAACTTGGATATCATCTCCCCAACTTTTCCTTTCTTTTGTGTTTATGCAGTTCAAGCTACCACAAGCATCCTTGTGTCGGCCATCTTTGACTGCCCCAATGTAAGTGGACTGACATCAGAGTTCATTTATTTTTCAAGTTATGATAATGGTAGACTCCATCTCAGGTCTCTTTGTTATGAATTCTTGAATAGCTTATTTTCAAAATCATTTCTCTTGTTGACAGACAGGACAGGAAAAACAAATCTCTTTTCTTGGTTCAAGGCCCACCATGGAATTTTTAATCTGACCCTGATATTGCAGACAACTTTGTTCCTTCCTTAGTACTCTCCTTCCTTGTGGTGTAGCTCTCACAGCTTCTGCTGTCCAGCACCTGTGAAGTCTTCCCAGCTCCAAGATGATGTCTGTCTGGCTACTGTCTCTCTCCCACAGTGGAATGTGAGTGAAGACCCCTCTTTAACTCCTCCTAGACCACTGCTTCCCATGGACACAGACATCACATCTTACCACCTCCTGGTTAGCAAGGCAAGCCCAAAGCTCTCTGTGGAGTCCAAGAATTGCTGTTTTCAGTACTCAGCTGGACTTTATCTTCTATACCTGTTCTCTGACAAACATGGAAGTGTGCTTATACTTCCAGTGACCTACACATTACAGCTCTTTATGCCCTTTATTGTGGCACTTTAATGGCTTCCATCTATCAAAATATAGCTGAGAATTCGTACTCTTCCATATGCACTTAGACTTGATGGAAGGAGGAATATCACGCGCAGGCAATGAGCCTGCCTTGCTTAGTGAGCTGAATAATTAGTAATTTACAGATTCAGTAAACAGTAAATGTGCTCTTGACCTTCCACTCGCACCAGCTGCCTGATGAGGTACCCAGCTGACATGTCCAGCTGCCTAATGCCTTTTCCCCGTGTAAAGCCCCCACCGAAGCTCCTACTTGCTCTGTGCTGTTGTTTCAGAAGGCAGCATGGTCCTGCCTACGCGGCATTGTGCTTTCTGATTCATACTAATCCCCTCATCTTCCTATGGAACATTAAACATAATCACGATATTGAAAATGAAGGCGTTGCAGATTTAAAAGTGGGATCTGCTTAACTAAAAATAGCATTAAAGCAAACCCTGTCCTTCTGTACTGAAGGACTGGCTGGTATTTACAGTGCTGTACAGTCATCAGACTCGAGCATAGGAATAGGAAAGAATGCCAACCAAGAGGGATCAGGAATTATAGGCTTGTTCTGGTTTATTCCAAGATCTGTTCCTCCTCTGCTGTGTGACCTTGAGCTTGTCATATGGTGTGCCCAAACCACCATTTATTCTTCTGTAATGTAGATATAAAGCTGGTTTTGCAACTGCTGTGAGTGACTGAAAGCATTTGTATTTGGAGAGTGCTTGAGGATCCTTAGAGCTGTCCTAGTGATCAGCAGGCAACCATGGATATATTCATTACTCATTTCTCTGAATTCTAAAAGAAAAAAGATTTTTGCAATAGAAAAGTTCAAATAATTCCTTGGTAAGAACAAATCTACAGTGTGCCTTCCAACTTCCAGCCCCAACTACCATGAATTCTTGTTTCTCTTTGGACAACATAATGCAGTTTGAAGCTAGCTTTTAAATATTGCATATCAAGGCAGCTACAATGGAAGGAAAACACCATATTGTCTTGTCTTATTACCATTTAGTTTTCTGCACTCCACAACCTTCAAACCTTGCTAGTTCCTTTGATACTTCCATCTTATTCTGTCAGAGTAGTAGTGACACTCAAAATAAGACCATATGTACGATAAGGAAGTTTTATCTCTCAGTAGCTAAGTTGTACAAATGACACATCTCCTTAACTTCCCCTTTCTAAAGGATTCACTGTTTCTACTAATGTATAATTTCAGAGAGGCTGTTACTAATTTAATGTTGAAATTACCTGGAGAAGAGCTTACAAGGATTCTAATATTAACTTAAATCAATCTCTCTCCTTAGACCCTTAATTCTGAAAGCTGAAGCTCTAAGGAAAGCACCAACTGTCACAAGTCTTGCCAGTCTGCTTATGCATCTCACTGTATCAGTTTTCCTTCCCTTCACTCTCCCTATTCTTTGCAGTTGACTCAGGCTTTTTTTCTAGGTCTTAAAGACCTATTTAAAACTCTACAGCTTGCCTCCCACACTGTCCTCTCTATAGTAACAAGCAGCTACAGTCTGAGTTCAGATGTCTTATGGTCTGCTTAGGGCCAAGGTCTGCAAGCTAGTCTGGATATAGTACACATGTTCAATATGGCAGGACAGTCCAAACACCCAACATTTTTTGTTTAAGTCCAATGAGAAGGTATTGAGCTAGCTAATTACCACAGGTCTCATTGGCACTCATAAGCCAATTAAAGCTCTATTCTATTAGATCTTTTTTCTCTTCTCATTCTGTAAAATAACTAAAAGAGCTTAAGAAGTTGTTATTTTTTTCCCTTTTATCAGGGCTCTCAGAATATTTAAGATAGTGGCTCTTGGCTAAGCTTAGGTAAATCTCATGATTGATTGCATCATCTTAAACCAACAGGGTACCTCTTGCGCATTTACCTCGCAGCTTCCAACCGAGACTTGGACCAGGGGAAAGTTAAACTGTTAGGATATTTCTGCCTTAAGAGATGTGGTGAACAGAATGCAACTTCAGGCAGTCAAAACAATGTGAAGATAAAAATTGTCATAACTATGTTGTCGTGGACAACCCTGCACTGTGAAGGAATAAAACTGCTATTCTTAACTTTTACCTTATGTAGAGCCAAAAGGAGTTACGGTCTAGGCCATGCTTTTTATTGTGACTTGCTGGCTATTATTTTTGGAATGGGTGCCAGGACCTCAAGAGACAGTATTGTAAACAAGGTTCTGCTTTTCCCTTCTCCTTCTTGTTGTCCACATTTAGACATGACCTGTGGTGGTAATAAGGGTTTGATTTCTCTGTGTCTATGAAGCTGTCATTTGCAATGTGGTGCTATTGCATTTTGGCTGTCATAAAATTAAAATTTTTGAGGGGTCACATTTCATTTTGGGTTCTCTACTGAGGTTTGTTCTGGCTTAGGTATTTCTCAGGCATCTATCACTGCTGTCGTGGCTATAAAAAAAAAGAAGGATAAGTAGGCTACAGGAGATGTTTTTGAACTCAATGGAATTAATATTTTTCCTCCTATCAGGCTGGATCAGTTCTCTTGGTAACATACCCATAGTAATAAATCTGTTTCTATATATAGTCATAGACAGCAACAGCTAACTAAATTGCAAATAGCACAGGCACTAGAATTCAGGATCCCCTGTTTAAAAAGCTGCAGGTCTCAACCACTGTTGTTCAAGAACAGCAGCTCATGATATTTTATTGACTTGTAGTCCCTCCTCCATGCAGGGGAGAGTGTCACAGCCACAGGGAGAGGCACATATTATAACTCAGCTGATGCCATCCAGCAGATGTATACATAAGCAGACATTTACATAACAGAAGGTGGTAGAACTTATGTAAAGTTTGTGTTTTATCTCCAACACACTCAAGCATACTCTTGGGTGTTGCTAGCTGAAACTCAAATTTTCTGCTTCTAATTAAAAGAGCATCTGTTTTGAATATCCTAGAAAAATTATTTCAGGCTAAGAGACATATCCAGAAAATAGCTGGTCCTCTAATTAGTACGCTGAATGCTTATCTGTTTTTCTTCTTCCTCATATTAAATGGTTTCATTGTATTTGATGTTCGATTCTATTGCAAGCTATCCAATAAATCAGATAAGAGATGTCATCCTGTATCACATTAAAAAAATGTTTTATGTATTAAAAATAAAACAATGCACTCTGTCATGGCATATTATGACATTTACATAAATGGCATGATGAACATAATGTGGGATATGGTATTCCATACTATGCTGTGACTTGCCATTTTGAAGGGAGATATACTAGTTCAAGATCTAGCAGATATATTCTGTAAAGAAGAGCATTTCTTTTAAGCAGAAATGTTGAAACTAACCCACTGCAGTAGAATTTTATTTTATTTTAATAATCTTCAAAGGCCAACATGATTGCATAGCCATGTAAAGGAAGTAATTAAGGAATAACACACTACACCNTCAAGTAGACATTATTTCCTTGAAAGTAATCATGAATATTGCTAGTTAAAGCTAAAAATGGGGTATTATCTTAAAGATAGAAAAACATAACATAATCTGGTTTTATCACATCAGAACTTAGGCAGAATTTGAGAGAGTTGTTTGGAACAGACAGTTGATCCAGGGTATAAAAAGAGCAGTCAGAGAAGATAAAAGGCATTGCTGAAGAGCTGAATATATTGGTTGCATCAGTGTTCAGGGAGAAGGTGATCAATAAAGTTCTTCCAGCAGTATTTTTTTTTTCAAACCAATCATTAATTGGAGAAATATTAAACTGAAGATACCATAAAAGAGGTGTTATTTACAGAAAAATTCTAGTCTCAACAGTAAAGAGTGCCAGGATCTGAGATTATTTGCCTTCATGTTCAAAAAGACATTAAATTGAATTTGTTTATGTAGCAATGTAGTGTGTTACCAGTTCCTCAAAATGTTGCTGGAGACACAGGGGTTGGGATGTCTCCCACTTACATCCAGGGATGACTGCAGGTTGACTGTAAATCTGATGTGCGTGCTAGGCAGAGTAGTATAAACTGTAATAGTGAATGCAATTAACACACACACAGGCAGCTGTAATGTACTGGAGAAGAGGTGAAAGAATCTGTGTAAAAGAGATGGCAATATCTCACACCTCTGTGGTTGTTAATACTGCCAAAGGCCTAATGAGGTAAGAATGCAAAATTTTTAGTACTTACTAGGGTTTTAGGAAAACAGCAAAGAAGGTCTTTTGTGAGGTCTGTAAGGGCTAACCCTGGAATGCGAGGAACAGTCCACATCTGAATTAAGAGCCAAATAACAGAAAACAAATGGAACAACTAAATGCAAAGTTTTCCATCAGAAGGAAGTTGCCAGTAGCATATTCCTATGTTATCTATAAAAGAGAGAAAAAGTGGCATGACCAAAGTTTTCCAAGGCGATCAGCTCAGAAGCCTACTACAGGGCAAATGCAAAGGAATGTAACAAGAGACACAAAATGTATGTGTGTGTAGTGCATGTTTAATGCTGCATGTGTGTAAATGTAAGAGAAATCCTAAGATACTTTTGTTCTAAGCAAACAATATTTATTTATTTTTTTAACAACAAGAAAAGTAATATGTACGTTATTCATTGATACAGGATTTATGGTAATGAAGGCCAAGCTTGGTTTTGCAAATGGATCTTTGGATCAGGAATCCATAAGTGATTATTGAATGTGAAGAGCATGCACCCCCAAATCCAACAGATCTTAAGCTATTTGCTCTTGGAAAGAATTATGTGCAGAAGGAAGGCTCTGTCTGGACAGTGCTCTTTCACAAGCACCCACTACTTCCCCTGTGGGTGAGAGTGAGTGAGTCTGGCTATTTCTCTTATCCAGTAGAACCATTCTTAGGTTAATACATCTGCAACAAATGTAGTGAAATAATTTAAAATACTCACTCCACTGTGAAACAAGACATTGACCATTTTGTCCTGGAGTAATTTAGTTCTTTAAACTTTTTTTTTTTTGGTCAGGATCTGAAGGGCATTTATCTCATTAACCCCTTCTCAAAGCGGTATTTCCAACATGAAAACTGCTTTTGTGATAAACTTTCCTCCCACTTTGGTTCCAGTCACATGATTCTTCTCCTACCAGTTTCATACATGTACATGTTGGTTTAGGCTAACATTGCTGCCATCCTTCTAGATCTAGTGAAGTCCACAGGTGGGTTTCCTGTATCAGGTATCCCCAAAGCTTCCTGCTCTTATTTCAATGAGACAGCAGGTAATTGATCACAGTTTTCTAGGCTCTGCAGAAACACCTAATGGAATGGGAAAAAAACAAGGCAGGTATATATGTATTTGTGCAGCTTCTATTCCTTAGTAATAACAAAAGATTGTGAGCCCAGTCCTTTGCAAATGAGTCTATATGCTTGCTGCTCTGCATAGTTAATAATAATATTCATGAGAATTACACAAGGGCATAAAACATAAAAGAGCAGCTATCCTGCTTAAATACTGTATATGAGAAATACAGCCATCAGTGCACTAAAATAATTGTCTGCATACTTTATGTCAGCAGCCTTGTCAATATGATAATAGCTTTAACTCTTTAACACTTAAATAAACAGTTCTTTGTACAAGGTACATTGTCATTACAGACTTCATTGGTAAAGCTGTGACTCTGTCTGCAATAACAACAGATTTTTTCTGAGGTAGCTGAAGTTTGGCAATAGTCTTTTTCTGGCTTGGCTCACTGAACACATACCTTATTAAAAGAGAATCAATAATAATAACATAAAATGTATCTTCCTGGTTGTTTTTCAGCTTTTTTGAGTTTCCCCCCTCTTTGGTTAATTGTACCTTTGGCATTTCCAGCTGCCATTGCTGTAAATGATGCCCTGTACCTGAAGAAGGTTGGTACATTTTATCACTTCATCATAATGACAAACTTATTGCCGTCTTCAGAGAAATGGAAGAAGCTGAATTGCCAGCAAAAAAGCAAAATGGTGGCTATGTCACTCAGGATAATGAATGAAAAGAGCACAGAAACTTTAGCAGAGAAATGGAGAAAATAATGTGCATGAAGAGAGGAGGAAGTTGCCATAATCTGTGCCTTTCTCTGACAGGGCTAACAAAATGAGAATTATTTCATGGCCAAAAGTTTTTCAGAGCCTGGAAAGTACTTAACATTAGAGGCATTTTTTTTCACAACTTCCAATGCATGTAGATAGCTCCTTCCATGTTCCTTTAAAGCAGATATTCCAGATCCCAATCTGAAACAGGATGTGTGTCTGCATCTATAGCCATTAAATGGAAGTTTGGACAGGATCTCAAATGGCAATTTCCCTGTAAACATGCATTAATCTTTTTTTATATATTTTTATTTAGAAGCTTTTCTACTTAGGAACACCTTAAGGGGAGTGATTTTTAAAATACTACTTTTTTTTTTTTTCTGAGCCAAAATATATTAAAATTTTAAAAATACATGTTATTTTGTGTGTAGCTGCAGTTGGTTACATGAACTATAATATTGTGGGTATCTTGCCTGTGTAAGGGACCACGAAAAGGAGGGAAATTTGCACTTTTGGAAAACAACTGATGCTGAGAGGTAGGGAGTTGTGGAATTCAGTATCTCCATGTGAATCAACTCAAAATCCCATTCTTCATACTCATAGAAAGCAAACACAGTGAACCATAACTTAAGCATCTTTAATTAGAAAATATGACAAATGACAAGCAGCATGCATCGTTTATCTACGTGTAGAAAAGACTCATCTGCTGTCCTTCCACACCCTTACATGATACCTAATCAAAACAGATTGAAATCAAATTAACACAAAGCAGGTTTTAAAACAAACATTGTTTAGTTTCAACTGCTGACAATGTTATTATTTTGCATTTCAGTAATTAATCTTGATTTAGCTAATATAGGCTTGTTGCTGATCTTTATTAAATTGATTTAGTATCCCCAAAATGACTGTATGTGGAGATTTACACCTAAATAGCCATGTTCTGTACATCTTTCATTTGATTGGTATAAATCCCTGCTGAGATTAGTTATGAGATGGGAGGGAAATAACAATTCAAACAGCAGAACGTGTGGATTTCAGATGTGTCCCCATGGAGCAAACTGGCTGGGGACATCAGCAGAGACTCAGGCACTTGAAAAAAGGCTGAGCACTTGCTAGCAGCTGTTGATGTGGCAATGGAAAATACTAAGGGTTCCAGAGATTACAGAGGTATAATTTGGCCTGCAGTAAAAGTAAGTAGAAATGCTCTCTGAAAAGAACTCCTGTTGTAAGCAATGAGGTTTTGCCATTAGCTGTAAGGAGAAAAGCACTAATGCTAATGGTATTTTTTTGTATGTGCATTATTATTCCAATAGTGTTTTAACCAGAGATTTTTATGCATAGTAGTGTGGTTTATTTATCAAGACAGAGTTATATCTGGTAAGAAAAATTCCCATTTTGAGCTTTATTATGTCTTCATCATATTTAGAACATGTCAGAATAGAGTATATATTACAAACATAAGGAATAAATGCTACATAGTTTACAGTATATACAAATACATTAGGATTTTGGAATGCTGTTAGGATTTTAGAATTTTGTTTTTAATTTTGAGTTCCTTTCACATTCAAAGATGCCAGTGCTTTAGAGAGCATTAACAATCCCTCTAATTCATATTATGCTGCATAATACACAGTACAATTAGCAGGAAAACAGTCCCAGCAGGTGTGATCCTGCATTCTTTTGAATTCAAGAAAGCAAGTTTTTTGTGGTGTTAGAAACCACTACTTAAGGATTCAGAATAACAATAATTAAGGTTTTTAAGCTTTCCATAATAATTCTGAAGCTTTTTGCCAGGACTACTGTCTGTGTGAGCACTGGCTCCATAAACTTGGTGGATCAAGACTAATTCTGGTCAGGCTTGGGGAGGAAGTGAGGAAGGAAGGAGGAGAGGGGTATTCCATCATTAAATAAAATTTCTATGATTTTTTATGAATGTCTTTGCAATCAAAATTACTTATGACTTAGATTCCTCCCATATCTTGTTAATCACTCAGAAAAGTAATATCTTTAATAGGTTTGAAGAATTTGGTTTGATGTAGCTCAAACAGAACACTTCTTGAAAGCCACTCCTGCAGAAATGTGTAGCAGACCTGTAGCAGCATAATGCATTTTGACAAAATATTTGACAGGCTGCTTTGATGTGCCAGCTCAATAGAACTACAGGGAAATGAGGTTTCACATTAAACTTAATATGGAATGTTCCTGCTTTACTAAGTCTATGTATTTTCCGCAGGAGTTCACTCCTCCTTTGGCCCTTGTCAGTAAAATGTCAGTGTAACTCCTTTATGCCTAGAAGTTTGCTAATAGTGTGGTTTTAAGAACAGGTTGTAGCCAGGGAGGACTTGCATTCTGTGGGTCTTATTGTTTGTCTTAAAGGCAGATCAGCCAATGGACCTGTCCAAAATCAGTTTATTATAGAAATTGCGTATTTGCATGGTGACTTTCCCCAATAGACAAGCAATAATGAAAAATGGTTTAGGAAATATTTTTTCCTTGTAACATTTACTGCACCTTTACTGGTACCTCATTGTGATGGCAAAGTAGCACCATTATCTCTTACCTCGTGGTTTTTTCTATGGACTCATCTTTGAAATATCTCAGCTGTGTGTTCATATTAAGTTGTCTTACTACTGTCACTATGAGATAAACTGAATGCTATCATTCAGAACTTACAGGATCTGAAGACCTGAGAAAAGCATTTATTCGTTCTTAAGCTGTACCCTAGTTCGAACAATTTAGTTCTATACATGCAGGAATAGAGGTTTTATTTGCAGAGCTCTTAATGTTATGTACCATTTCATGGGTTCACAGACTAAATAAAATATAACTCTACACTAGAATATGTTGAATTCTAGAGGAAAATAGCCTCCGCTTTTAAAGCAGTCACATGGAGAGAAGGTCAATTAGCAGATGTAAAGAATTAAAAGAAGTGTCTTAATATGCCTACACTTAGGAATGCTATCAGTGAGGTTTATAGAATTTCTAAGATTCAAAGGGAGAAGCTTTATAAGGAAAAATCAGGGAAAAAAAAAACCCAAACCAACAGTGAAGAAATCACTTAAGTGCCTATTTCCTCAGCTAGAGTGTGGCATATTTTATATTTTCATTCCAGGATTATAATTGTCACACCTCAGTATACTTTTCAAATGCCTTCAAGAATAAGTAGCCACTAGATAAAAGCACAAATCATTTAGAAAACACTACTTTAAACACAAAACCAGTGTACTTGCACTAATGCCAAGTACTAACTAGTACAGTCTTTATTCTGCCTTGATGATAAGTATCAGCATTATTAAAAGGCCCTTCTAATGACATTTTTATCCATAACACCTGAATTATGTCCTGTATTATAGTGTGATGTTTAAATGGGTTTTGAAAGAAAAAAAGTATTAACAATAGTTAAGGTTTCTGAGGTATAATAATTTGACAGAGACCCCAGCCAGTCAAAGGCAGTGTTTATAACCATCTTGTTACAATAGCTATTTTCTTCTTCTACCTGTTGTTAGATATCCTCATACTAGCTGATGCTTACTTCACAACCTTAATATCAGAATAGGATTTGGTCTTCTATGCCTGTAGCTGTTTTGATGCTCCAGAACACATTCACATTCTGCATGCTTTCTTTAACAGCTAGAGTAAAGTTTGGAGTAAAGAAAGCTGAAGTTCTTTTGGTAGTTGCCATGTATTCCCTTGAATGGCGATTCCTCCACAAGCTTGCACTGGATTCCATTATTAGTAAAGCAGAAGTATCTCTTGACAATCAGAAGAACAGTGAACAACATCACTCTTTTTTTTTTCTGCACGAGGAATATAATGATTTCAGCCACAGTGGCATCAGCGGCAAGCATCAAGTGAAATGAGATTGAAATAGAGAGTGAGTGCTTCTATTTCTCATTCTCTTCTGTGCTTATCTGTCATCATGCTGCCATTTTGGATATTGAGATCACTCAGCCTTGACATGAGCAAAAACTGTCTCTGAGGACAATATGGCAAGTGAAAGTGCACCTTTTAGACTAGAATTTTTTTAGAAAACGTTACTGCAGGCAGTTGTGGAAATTCAGTGTTTATTTTCTCTAACTAAAAATTAAACATTGTTTTCCTTCTTCTATCACGTAAGTGTACATTCTTCCACCTTGGAAATGAGAAAGAAAACCATGGCTTGCAACTTATTTGGGAGTATTTGAATGATTCAGCCACATCACACTGGGTAAGGTACTGAAGGGAATAAAAACACCTACTTCAAACACAGTCCAATTGGATTCAACATAACGAAACTTTGTTGGCACTGCGAACCATGCCCATACAAATAAGGAGGCAGGTTCTTGAATATCAGAAAGGTCTGAATGTATCTTAGGTTTTATTTCCCCTACACTTTAACTGTTGGTATCAAGCGTCATTCACAGACTGTAAGTTGGCATAGTAAATAAGAGAAAAAGCATTACATGTGGTGAAGTTTCACGTGTCAGATGGAAATGTGGAAGAGTGAAGCTCTTTCCTTCACTCTGCCAGTTTTTCTTAGATTCCAGGTATAATCTTCAATAATTCTTGTCTCTGTTATTCATCAATAAAATGAGGGAAATTATTCTTGATTTTTGTTTCACTGGGATGCATTAAAGACAAGGTTCATAGATATTTCAGTAATGGGCAGCAGAGAAGAATGGAAGATAACAGGTACATCAAGAAAGATTAAATATAACAAGTTTAGTGGAGGCAAATTCTTAAGTAGTGAGTAGACAATGGATGATGGATGATGCTAAAGCACACCAGCTTCCTGAAAAAACACTTTCAAGTAGGAGAACCCTTTCTGACCTCACAGATCTTCAGTAAGTGCCCTTGTGTCCTTTGTATCTTTTGACTTTGTTCTGCCAAGTGGGTGTATTTGAGAGTGGTTTTCCCTTTGCACAGCAGTACTGTATGATGTGTAGCACAAGAGAAAACTCAAAACATTTCCTGTAGCTGCTGTTATCATCCCTCACTACATCTGAAATGAAGACAGGAGCAAGTTTCAAGATCACAAGTGTGCATTGCATGTCTGCCCTACAACACAGAGGTGATTTCTTACATCTTAGGTTAACAGGTGTGGTAAAGAAGATCAATAAAGAAAAGGGCAAGGAGATACTGATTTCTTTTTCTTTTACCTGTACAGAAATGAATTAAGATTTTCTGAAGATCAGAAGATTTGGAGCCTGTCTTTGAGACAGAACAGAAACATCTTCCTGGGAAGTTTTAGTTATTTCTATCCAGACATCCTGCTTCTGTGTTACCTGTCATTGTCCTTGAGACAGTTTTGAGAATGTTAGCTATAATGAGCTTAGTTTATGAGATCGAGAAAAGAAAAAAAGTTTTGAAAAGATTGCTACTAAATTTTCTGAAATTCTCACTGAGCTAGAGTAATTTCAGTCACTGACTACTCCTTTTTATTTATTTTAGATCACAGTTTAGTTTTAAATGTAACGTCAGTAAGATCACAAAAACTACATTTATCCTGTTGAGTTGGCTTGATTTCTGGTTGGTGTCAGGTGCATTTTAGTTGATTGTTTCCTGTGTCATTTTACTAGTGATTGCTGACTGAAGAAAAAATATATTTATCCTTGCTAGACTGGTGCCAAGCTAGAAATATACTACTGCTGCTGTCCAGAAAGTTGAACAAGAAAAAAGGTCTTTGCATGACATGGCGGGGATGAGGTCTTGTGAAAGTGCAGACGAAATATTCTTGAAATTTGGATCCAGGCTGAAATCACCGGTCAGTAAATTTCTCTTTCAGCCACTTGAGTACCTTCTGTCTCCTGTTGAAATTAGGTTTACATGCTGTGTAGCCAGAAATGTTTCAGCTACCTCTTTGTGGTGTTGGACCAAAACTACTGATGGGCCCAGCTCTTGAAGGCTCAGCTGCCTCAGGGTCACACATCATCTCTGCTCTCCCTTTCTATTGGTGCTACATGAGCCTTTAAAATGACAGAAGAAAGGTTATGAGACTTTGCTTCCCAGTTTGAAGTTCCTGATTCTCAATCAATGTTAATAAGAAGGCATGACAGGAGCAGCAACTTCTCTAGGAGAGGCTGTGTGCCTGCTCAGGTGGAGCTGTGCCCTGTTTGCCTGGCACATGGATGGCCGCACTGTAAACACCCTGATTCATGTTAGGCTTACCCATTGTATAAAAGGAAAGGATTGTTGGTTTTCTACTAAAAAAAGAAATGTGATGAGATAGAATATTTTACAGTTCTGTAAACCTTTGAAGCAATTTCTTTATGACTGTATAAGAATGAATAATCCAAATGTCTTGATTAGTTTGTGCTTAAAAAACATTAATGATATTGAGAGGTTTTCTAGGTAACTTGTCACCTTGTTTGAAGACATTATTTCGCAGCTTAAAATTTTACTCCATTTCAGCTGAATTTTTCAGACCTTCCCTGCATTGCTTCTCAAAGCTGGGATCCTGATGGCCATGTGGAACTGTTCTTTATATAACTGTTTTATAACTGTTCTTTTTATAACCACATTTTAGGTTTTGAAAAATCACAATCATGAGTTCCTTCAGTCTTCTGCTTTCTGCTCTGAATTCCTTCTGACTTTGTCAGGGGTCCTCTTCCTCTAAGCTTATTTTCCTGCTAACTGTTTTAATGTGCTCAATGCAGCTTCCTTGCAGCTTTCTCTGTGCCTTGCTCCTGGCTCATCACTCAAGGCTTCATTAGCACAAAGGAAGGTGGAATACTTGAACATGCAATGGATCTGGTCATTTCATGCATTTAAAAGAGACCAGATAATAACATTCTGCTCCCTTAGTTGCCTTATTTTAATTCTGTTTTATTTCAGAGTTTGAAAACAAAACCTTTGTAAGCTCTGATTTTTATTTCCACAGAGCTCATGTTGCCAAGACAACTATAATGAATGTTCTCTTCTGGAAAAACCTCTTGTAGACATAAGAAGCTTTCCCAGATATACTATTCAAGCTGAAATGTTGTAAAATGAGCAGTGAATTCACTAACATTTTTCTGTAGACTGGTCATTTAATTGATATGCTGGGGTTATTCCCCATTCTGTGTTTGCAGTTTATATCAATCTTCATCTCCATTTGACTAGCATAAATGAAAAAAAAAAACCACAAAACCAAACTCCATTTTTCTCTGATGTTTATTGAGTTAAAAAGGAGCAGGAAGTATTTATGGTCAAATATTTTAGGTAATAGAAATGCATGTTCTCTGTGTTGCTCTGACATCAAGTATCAATATCTTCATAGCAAAAAAAGCGGGGGAGGCTTAATTTCTGGCAGAAATATGTTAGCTGCTACAGCAACTAAAGAAATTAGCAAGATTGTTTGGGGGATTTTTTATTAATTTCTGGATTTCTTTTTCATTTTTTCATATTTTACTTTCTCAGCACAGCAGCATGTAAGGTATCTAGGGGTAACAGTATCAATTCTGCAAATTTGGAAGCCCTAGGAAACAGAGATGAGCTGCTACCATAATTGTACCAATGGAATCAATTAGACCTGTGCTTTAGTTCATTAACATTGTCATTGGTCTTTATAGTGTTTAAAGATTTGTACTTGTCAATGGAAGAACCACAAGCATATCACACAAATTAGGTTCCATATCACAGCATCCATACTGAATAATTTTATCACATCACATCCCAACTGGTATATGAACAATGAGCAAATTTACATTGTGAGTGTTAATGAAAACCACAGGAAGTAATCCAATATAATGAAGGAAAATGGCTCCATTTCCATCTTGAAATGGATTAGTGTGGTTTTTGTCAAGCTGGTGTTGTATAAATTAAATCTGTAGTTGCACACCATAGTCTGCTCTTCATAGGAAGTCTTGTCCATTCATAGACACATAGTGAAGAATCATAGCTCAAGGAGCAGAAAAGAAGTTGAAGAACACACGTTGCAGGTGGTATGAAACACTAGAGCAGTGTTTTAGAAGATGTAAAAATTATTAATAAAAAGTGTATGGCACTAACATATAAAAACAAACTAACCTGTGCAAAATCAGCATTCTTGAAAAAATTCTGTTTGACTGATTAACTAACATCTCCTGAACAAAATTGTTTGAACTGAAATATTTTAGCCATTTCTTTATTTTCAGTCAAGGTAGATAATACAGGAACTATTTAGACAAGCAGATTGCAAAGCCTCCTGTTTTTGCAAATGGGTCAAGATGCAACAGATAAATGCACAAAGGGCTTCAGCTCTCCATTTTTTTTTCCACAACAGCTAGTTTCAGAAAGTCATAAAGGAGATTTCAGAAGTAGAATGAGGAATGAGCAGGAGCAACCATGAATACATGTAATCCCTTCCTCCCACCAGCCCTCAAGAGGATACAGAGTACCGAGAAGCTCATTTTAAAAACTATCATTAGCCATGACTTTTCAAAAAGGCACAAGTCTTTACAATTATAGCTGTTCTTGTTCTAAACATGTTTCAGTCATCAGAATTTGGGAGATAAGGAGACATCTGAAAAGCTGTATACATAATGGCTGATTAAAGATTCTGCATCCCTAAGAGCATGTGAACACAGCTAAGACAGAATTTTCTTTCAATGTAAAAAAATATACCAGTTCTGCCTTTATATAAAGTAATCATTTAAGGTGAGTAAAAAGAGAATGTTGGCAACAGAGAGGTCTTTGTGGAGGAATATGTTACTTTCTGTAGAGTTCCATCAACATATTCAAATTTCCTTCCAAGAATCTTCCAAGAATTAGCATATTTTTTTATAGCTCCTTCTCAGATACACTATGTCACTTGCTCTCGCAGTTCCCATTTATAACTGATATCACATGAGCTTCATTAAGACACAGAGCAGAGCCTGAGCTGTTATGACACAGAATCACATATATGGGCGCAAACTTTCTTTGGCAAGTGGTTTAGAAAATTTTCTTTTATTATTATTTTAAGATAGCATATCTATGCTAAGTATAACTGCAGTGAAAACTGAAATAAATGGGGGTCCTGGGTCTCATCAAGGTTTTGCTCCGTTTCAGATCAACTTGACGCAAAGCTGTGGATGCAATTTCCCAGAAAACTGTCAAACACTTTCAGCCCCAGGAACTAAGAAGCTAGACATCAAACTCAAATTTCTTTCATAGTAACCTGTACTTCCATTTGTAGATAAGAACCCCTTTTTTATTTCAAGTCAAGGTGGGGAGGGCCCAGATGAGGCTGCTAAATTTCGGTGTAGGTATCCACTTCCCTCTCTGCACAATCACTACCTAAGGTAATTTACACGTTTTCTTTATTGACCTCTAGGTGTGATTTCTCTTGACCTCTCCTGTTCCCTTCCTGAGGCACCGTATGATTAAGACACTCTTACTAGAGTCCCTTTATGGTGCTGTTCTGTGACCTGTGCCATAGGCAAGGAATAGATGTTGTGTGACTCTTTCTGAAGGAGACAGACATCTCTCTCATGGTTACCTGAACTTGGGAGGCCTGGCCTGGGTCAGCACAGGCTGCCTGCCCTACAGCCCTGCCCTACAGCCCTGCCTTACAGCTCTGCCCTACAGCCCTGCCCTACAGCCCTGCCCTACAGCCCTGCCCTACAGTCCTGCCTTACAGCCCTGCCCTACAGCCCTGCCTTACAGCTCTGCCTTACAGCCCTGCCCTACAGCCCTGCCCTACAGTCCTGCCTTACAGCCCTGCCCTACAGTCCTGCCTTAGAGCTCTGCCCTACAGTCCTGCCTTACAGCTCTGCCCTACAGCCCTGCCCTACAGTCCTGCCTTACAGCTCTGCCCTACAGCCCTGCCCTGCAGTCCTGCCTTATAGCTCTGCCTTACATCCTGCCTTACAGTCCTGCCTTCTGCGCTCACACCTTCCTGAGGGCGTTACCAACACTGCCATCTCTGCAGGTAACACAGAGGAAGAAGCTGCCTCTAAACTCGACAAATGAAATACGGCTCTCAGCAGTGCCGTGGCAGACTGGAGCTCACTGTGGGCTCACTGCCTGAATATTTATTTAGCTTCCTGGGCATGTTTTCTAGCTGAATCGGTCTGCAGCAGCCACATGGCTAGAACTTAGCTGGGTGAACGTGTGCATTAACCTACAGTACAAGCTTAATGCTTGAAAATGAGCTGCAGGGAATGTAGAACAAGATGACTGGCATGAGCACAAGAGTGTTGGATACTTTTAGATAATCCTTCCTGTACAGTGTTCTCCAGTAACTTACTGTGTACTAGCCTTGGGAGTTAAAATTGGGAAAGAATAACTTTCAACCAAAGTAAAGGGACTAAAGCAAAATGATAGACTGGTGAAATGGTGCAACTTTTGATTTACTCTGATGATTCTTTAGCTCAGCAAATCTGTATTTCTGTCATGCACAAGGTAAGATTCACAGCTTATATGCCCAACAAAATGTTGAGAACATGAATCATACTAAATCTTGCAACTTCAGGCAAAGAAACTAACCCCCAAAGCAGCTGTATTCCTGGAAGAAATATAAAGCTACCTACTGCTACGACAAGTATTAAAATGTAACATCTCTAATGAAAAAAACAGCTCAATGCATTCAAATAAAAAGGGATAATCAACCTCTAGATAGTGGCAGACTCCATAAATCTTATTATAGCATGGCAGCAGTACAATGCTGGGTGGCTATCAAATACACCATGTTACAAATTACAACATGCAAGACCTGCCCCATGCAGCCATTTGAATACCAATTCAAAGAGGAAGGGACCAGCAACCTTAGGGCAATTAGGGCAATGAGCTGCAAATGCACTTGAAACCTTTCTCTTTCCTCTGTTGAGCTCTTATTCCTTCTCGTTTTCTTCAAGTTCAGGTAGGATGAGAAAAGATTCCTTAGACATACCACAAAATATATACTAGTGTTAAAGATTACAAAGTTTCATGTGGCTTTGACATACTACTGTCTTGTTGGAGGTTTTTCTTCCAGATATTCCAATAGAAAATGTTTACACAATGCAAGAGATTAGAGAGATAAAATAAATAAGCATTGTCCATCTGAATCTGGAAAACCTCAGCTGCTTCACTAATGTGTGCATGTGTATATATGTAGACATACACACACATATATCAACAAAAAGAATGTGAAATGGAAGCCAGGGAAGTCAGTGAAAAAACAGCTGTTCTGCTGGTTCTTTAGCTTACTTCACAGAGTAAATCGCCTTCCTTGTTGATTTTCAGTTTTTCTAGAACCTTTGTAACTTGCTACGGTTTCCTTCTTGCTCAATTAGTTTTTTGTAAGGTGCTTTTGGTTCATGTAAACTGTACCTATTTGAACTTATCGCCCTGTTTTCCCTGTAAGCAGTTTGTGTTTTAATGCTTTTTACACACTGAATTCTTGAAGTAGCATGCAAAATAGTAACAAAAAAAAAAAGGTAAGGCAGCACTGTCTATACCATGAGTGGGTTAGGGATTCCAAGGGGCTCTGGGGAGTACTGGATTATGTCTTTGGACTGCAGGGCAAAGGGAGAGTTTTGGAACAGCGTGTAAATCTAGATGTCTTCTTATCTACTCATCTTCGTAGAGACCCAAAAGCTCTGTCTGTTGCAATAAGGGCATAATTGAAAGTATTGCTGGGAGATGGTAAAATGTGAAGAGCTGTAGTGTGGTCTCCTTAGCTGGCATAGCAACAGAATCTGTCAGCAGAACATTTGTCACCCAGATTTTGCCATAGTCAAGAAAATGGAAACTTTTTAGTCTGAATAAGTATTATTCTTACAGGAAAGAACCAGAGTTGAAGACTTTGGCACTAGATTCCCTAGTTTAAAGAAGCTGGAAAGAAAATATTTCTATGGAAAAAAAAGACATTTTATTCGGTATTTTTTTTTAAAATCAGTTCAAAAGTTTATGAAGCACTAAAACAGTATTTACACAAAAGTGCAAAGTGCTATCCAGGTTTTGCAGGCCACTGCTGGCTTTCTGCCTGCCTTGGCCTCAGAATGAAGGGAAGAAAAGGGGAATTTGGTAGCAAAGAACCAAGTCAAGGTGGAGATTTTGAGTCTGGATACCCTTGGGTCCAGGTGTGCGTCCCATACCTTGACACACTCAGAGCTGGGACAGGGGAAGCACAGAGCTCTAGCATAATGTTTCTTCTCCTTCATTGTGTGAGTCTCAGTTTCATCCCCAAACTAAACTCAGCTCCAGTGGCTGTGTGAAAGGGTAACCTTTGCTAGACTTATGCCAAGCAGCACAAACAGAGACAAAGCGAGAACTTTAAGTTTGCTTTGTTTGATCTGGACACGCTGCTGCAGCCCAGTCTGTCGGCAGCTCTCCAGAGCTTTTCCCAGCAGGACATAGAAAGCAGAGCTCAGGCCAGAGCCAGGCTAATAGCCAGCAGTGCAGGAAGCTGCTTGGATTGCTGCTTTCCTTCTGTCTGCCTTTGAACCAGCTTTCATCCTTGCAACATACACCTATGTGTGTGTAACTGGAACATACTGGTGTGACTGGGAAGGAAGTGGCAGAAGAAAACTTATTGGAAGCTTGTTTAATTTTTCACACAGCAGAGACTTCTGGCAGCACTGAGGGCTAATTAGCCCTCAGTCCCATATGAATTACATAGATTTGCACTACACGGGGTTAGAACCACACCAGCAGACAGCTCATTTCACATGCTAATAGCCTTTAATATTCTTCTGCCATGTTTCACAATCCAATTATTCATTTATTTAGCAAATCAAGCTGAAAGGGAGAGAAAAAGTGTTATATTACAGAGGATCTTAGCCACAGAAGTGGCCTTTGTTTATTCTTTTTCCTTTCTTTTCTGCCTCTTTCTTTTTTTCTTCATTGACAGCTGGTGATATGATTGGTAAAAAGCATTGTAGGGAAGGGTCTTACCCCAGCTTGGCATCCTACCTTGAATTCCTGTGGCCTGGCTGTTTTACTCATCCTTCTGTAGCCTCTATTTTCAGACTCTCCTCTCGTTATTCCATGATGCTAGCAACATTTGTGGAGGCATTTGAGCGCTTTATTTTCTTAAGTCAGATGTGATTAAAGTGACACATCAGAGACTGAGTCATGCTGTAGTCCTGTCCTATGTATCCATTATGGGGCATTATAGGGCACTCTACTCTTTAGCTGGTCTTTTGTTATGTGTATGAGGTCCCAAGAGTGGGTTTTTCATTACCAATGAAGTATCCCTCATTACCTTTCAGCTCATGTCTCCCTTTTAAAGTACACTAGAGCTTTTTTTATTCAGCTTCACTGTATCGATGCCTAAGTTTGATCTTCTTTGATAACTGTTCCAGAATAAATCAGCATCTTTCCCTCTCTCTGTGAGAAGGGCAGAGAAGGGAAGAAAATTGAAGAACATTTTCTAGACAGAAAAAAGGAATATCAGGTGAAACTTGAGAAGTACCTTACAGTGAAAACCTGAAGAAAAAGAACAAGACAATACTATTATTTCCTTAACGTGCACTCTGCAAGGAGAAGGTCAGAGAAACGTGTCCTGGCCTAACCCCAAAGTAAATAAAAAACCCTTTCTTCTTGCTATTTCATCATATTTTTTTTTTCATTTAAGAGGAAAAAGAAAATAAATAAGAAAACTTTTACATTTCTTTGTTGTATAAATGATGCATGTGAAAAACAAAAATACAATGCAAAGGAGAGAAAATAAAATATGAATGTAAGCTTTACAGTATTGAAAGACAAAACTCCTACAGGCTTTTTAAAAGACTCTTGTTGATTCCTGTTATTTCTAGGGTGCATCTAGAGTATGACCATTGCTTGAATTCTGCTTTTTAATTATTTATCACTTTTACTTTCATGTAAAATAACTATTTGCAGTCTTTAAGCTTTTTAATTTTTTTTCAGTAAAACATGGAAATCTACAGAGGACTTTGAGATTTACAGAGATGTAATTCTATTAGAAACCTTGCCTAATTAGAAGAAAGTGTGAGGTGAGAGACAGCAAGTAGAAGTATGCCTGTAATTGTAGCATTGTGATACTTTACAGTCTAAATGGTCAAGAAGATTAAGGGGCTAGAGAAAGAGCTGTGAAAAGTGCTGTTTGTTGAAGATCTTACCACAGGATAACCTCAAGGCCAGGAAGAAAAGACAAGCCTGAGCCTATGACCCTTGTAGCATCTTCCCTTACATGTGTGTGCTCCTTGCTTCTGGGCACTGGATACTTGCTGTTAAACAAGAAAATTACATTTTTTCCAATGTATTCATTTTAAATCTGCTGTCAGAACAATGTGAACTCTTATAAAACTCTTCGTAGCCTTCAAACATTTCCTTGTGCCTTTCCATTTTCAAACTCCCCATGGAAGTAGTTATTGGTGTCTCCCAGCCTTCTGGTTTGCAGAAAGAGTCCTGTCATTCATTCACCATCCACCTGGATTTTTATAGTCTGTTTTCCTAAAGAAAGACAACTTCCTGGGCTGTCTGTTTCCTGCAATTTCTGTCTCAAATAATTTTTAAACAGTTGTTTGATTTCTTCCTCATTTGACAGAAATGAAAAATGAAAGGAAATAAAAATGAAATTTCTACAGATCAAGCAAAAAATATTGCACTAGAAAAAGAGTTTTAGTTTTTAGTGATCTGTCTGAAGGAGAAATCTGCAGGATAAAGCTTTGCTGCTCCTGGTACCCATGGAACTACTCCCCTGTCCTCACTTTCCTCCTCTTATTCCTGTTAACTCCATTTAGATGGCTTACTAGTGAGAAAGAAAGCAAATGATGTAAGTGCTTTTCACATGAACAGTCACTGTAATTGCTAGAAAACATTTCTGGATTCCATATAAGTAGACGAACAGAGCGGTCACCATTTTTCTCAAACCCTGATTTTTTTTCTTTTTCCATTAAACTGTTTTTAGTTATTTAGAACTGAAATATTTTTGGCACTTTCAAAGCTATTTTCTTTTTTCTTTTTTTTTTTTTTATCCATGCTCCCTTTCTAAGAGGGGAAAGATTAAATAAATAGAAAAGGTGAAAAAGAAATGGAAAAAAGACCTCCAACATTCATTTCTAACTTTCTGCCGCTTCCGTTGAAATAGTCCCCTCAAAAGTGTTCTAGTGATTTACAGAAGAACCTCTAGTAGTATTATGGTCTGTCTCCTCTCATGGTTCAACCCATTTATTTTCAAGAGACTTGCTTGGCCAGTCTAGCTTCCTCCTGAGAAATGACTGTTATTAAGAAAAGCCAAAATTTTTACTTTTCCTCCATGACATGAATTGGCAAACTCTCAGATAATCTGTCTTGGCCATATTGATTTGTACTTCCAGTTTTTGGTTAATATATCTGTTTTGTTTTGAATGGGATATATGGTAAAAGTCACTACATTTTATTTTCTGCTGTTGCTAATGATGAAGCATCCCTAATGTCTGATTTTTTTCTGGCAGAAGCGAAATCTAAATCTGTCAGACAATAATAGCTCTCTCAGGGATTTGAGGCTTTTGAATCCCTTTACACAGTCTTCCCTTTATTATTTTGGTCTCTTCTCTTGTCAGGTGCTCTGAGGCTGGGATTTCACTTTTTAAGGTACTGTGCACAGTGTCTGTAGAATCTGAATGACTTTGGTTTGCTCAGCTGAAAGGAAAGCTAAGGGCAGTGAGGCATCCTGTTGTATTTGTTTAATATGAGAGACATATTTTTAAGATGGATAAGATATGACAGTGTCCATTAGGGCTATCCCTTTTTTAGTCTTCTTTATTGAATGAAAGTGTCTAATGATGTTAACTGCTGTTTCTGACAGGGGCCTAGAAATGAAATATTACAACTCAGACTACACACATAACCCTTTTCAAACACGTAAAATGAATAATCAAATGTTGCTCTGAAAAGAGAAAACCATTAACTTTTATTTTCTAGAGGAAGAATGCACTCGTATGTCCTTTTAAAGATTAAAGGAGAAACTTGTGGTTTTCAATTAGATCCATTACTTGAGAAACAGATGTCCGAGTCTGAAATTGTATTGTGCAAAGAGCTCAAACACACCACACAGAATCCTACCCAAATGTATGAAATGAGCGAGGACCTGACAATGGTGTTTGTAGCTCTATTTTTTATGACACAAGAAATCCTGAGAGAGAAAGTCTTTGTTTAGCCTTAGGGAGAGTATGCAGGCTCAGAAGAGGAGGAGATTGCTAATCACAGTTAACACTGTAATGACTCTTGCCAGAAAGTAGCTGGCTCCACAGGATAATAGGATTACAGTCTTCCCTTCTGGAAGGGCAGGCAGTGCACCAGAGCTGAACTGTCCTCTGCAAGTATGTGGTACAAACTCAAGCCTGGGCAAGACCCTGACACCCAATTCCTGCTGCTGCAGCTGGAGAGACAGCTTTCCTCTCTCAGCACCTTCTATGTGAATATGAGTTTTTGGAGTTTTTCCAGAGAAGTGCAGTCCTGGCTGCTAAGACCCATCTTCAGGTGTCCCCTTTCCTTTTGAGCAGGAAAATGAGTCAGATCTGTAAGGAAGCAGGCTTTTTTTCCAGCAGCAGATGGTTCAGCATGCAAGCTGATATCCATGACCTAAAGGGATTTGGTGATAGGATGTAGAAACTGTCAGTCTCAATCATTGCTTCAACTCTGGTCTGTTATTTCAGAAGATCTGAAATCACTGCCTTGGTAGTTTAAAATCTGAACTTCTCTCTTAGGTGATGTTGTGATTAAAGTTTATTTCCTTATGAAGGAAAAAAAACAATAACCAACCAACCAACCAACCAACAAAACCGTAACAGTATCTCAAAACAAGACCTTGGTTGAAATGGTCTTAGAAGATTCTCTCTTTCATAGGGAATATCCCTCCAGGGCTATCAGTGCTGCATATTCTCAGTAGTTAAACAAAAGAACTCAATCTCTACAAATATCAAACAGCATGTTCAGATTTGTGGCAAGTCACTTGAGAAAGAGATTTTATTGAAAACTGTATTTCAGAAGGTTTGTCTATACTGCAGTAATATTTAAAATAATAAGGAAGGTAGAAATTAAAACATTCAAACCAGAAAGCTAAAACCATTCCCATTTTCTTTAAATGGACAACAACACAGGTACTGAGATCAGTATGAGAATTTATAATGATATAAAGATCACTTAAAGCTTGTAAACCTAGGGGGTTTGGTCAGTTAGTACAAAGTGTCCATTTGTAGCGGCTGGGCCCTGATTAAAAAGCTTATAATAGGATGGAGTTAACTGAGTCATCCAAAATGCTCCAGACTCTCCCTACAGCACATGAGTTTTCTTGTCTACTCAGTACTACACTTCATCCTTTGCTATTATATTCTATACTGTGGTGTGTCAAGTAATGGGAACTATATAGGTCAGATGTCACTGCATTGCTGAGATGTTTAAAGCATTAAACTGTTGAAAGGTCTTTTGAGGAGCAGTTCCCTTTAAAGAGCAGTACCTTCTGTGTGCTACCACTTATATTGTGTCTTCTAGATACAGGAATGTTTTCCTTACATCACCAGCTGAGCACATGTTTTCTTGACAATCAGTTGAGAAAATTAAGGAACCTAATACAATTTGTCTGCTTTGGATACTAACATCTATTAGAGAAGGAATGGAGCTAAGAGTGGATTAACTCACAAATTCCCTTGAAGAAAGAGGGAATTGCTTATATTTCCAATAGGGAAACATTATTTCTAGGCAGCGATTAAGATAAATAGTCTGATTTTGTGATATAGGCTGTCAGATAAAGTCCTCAGGAGCTTCTATTCTGCAATTGCTTTAAGAGGAGCTCTTTGTCACTAACCTGAGGCAGCTCTCCATTTGGGGTGGCTCTCCGGTTGGTACAGCTTATGTTGTGAACAGAAGACTGAGCCTAAACTTGGGACATAAATTTTCTGACACCATCCTGTTTTCAAGCTAATGCAGCCAATAGCTGGGAGAAAGCCATGGGGCTGAGAGCCGTAATTGCCTGCCTGACACAGAAATATTGTCTCTCTGGTCAGAGGCATGCAGGGAGGGGGAAGCAGACTGCAGAGAGTCAGAGATGAAGTAGCCAGGGGCAAGATCTTTGCTTGAGAGCTTGGGGTGACTCTGGGCAGCGGTGGCCAGGCTGGGACTGCATTTTCTTTATCTTCTGCAATTGGACATGCACCAGTGCTGCAGCTACATTTTTTCCTAAATCCGTCAGCTGAAGGGAGATAAACGACACCAGTGTGTGAGGAGGCCTGCTGTTCCCACCCAGACCCTTGATACAGAGTGGCCCACCAGTGGAGAGGGAAAGTCTGAGATTCTCTGTTGTGAACAGACCTGGCACAACCACCTATGTTGGGTGTTAACAGCCTATCTACCACCTACTACTTAACACACAAGGATTAGCAGGGAAATGTGATCCCTAAACCTGCATGGATTAAATTAAAGTTATACAGCAGGTGTAATTCATAAAAAGCTGGTTTTGTCTTGACAGCAAACCCCATTTTATAGCAAAGAGCACTAGGCTGGCAACATTTGAAAGCCAGAAGAAGAATCCAGAATGGGATTTCCTTTCCTATTAAGAAATTTAACTAATCAATGTTTAAAGGATGTTAAACCAATGGATCAAGATCTGTCTAAAATGTGAAAAAGCATTTTTTTTACTGGTAAGGCCACTATGAGCACAGTCCAGCTTATTAAGGACTCTGATTTGGACTGCATTTAATCTTATTCTCTGGGTATTGCAAACCTGGTTTGGCATTTTCATTTGGCACAAGCTGACTTTAGTCTGATGGATGGTTTCACAAAGACAGTTACCTTTTAAATGCAAAACACCATTTTCTTCATTTTAAACATTTGTTTCAAACTACAGCAGGGCTAAACGTGTATTAGTCTAAGATTCTCCGTAATTTTTTTTTCTTTCTTGCAGTTTTACTGGGTTTAGATGAAAAATACATTGATACCAAAACTGAATTTAGAAATAAATAGACAAATGTCTGTTTACTTGTCAACATTATGTACAGTTATGAAAGATGAAGAACATTCTGTCTTCTCATGAAAAAGACAGGTCAGTTTTGCAGGGCTTAAAGAACCAAGAGACAAATAGTTTGTTAAAATATTTTCTTTCTTGTGTTAGCATTACTGTTATTCACTTGGTTGCATTTGTAACTAAAATATATTAGACACTGCAAGAGAAACAATCTCTCACTGTGAGGGTTTAAAATCATTATGCTACTATAGATTAACTGTCACTTACAGTATATATTTTAGACNTTTCAGTGGGAGATGCTGGAGTCTGAGCTCTGTTAAAAATTTTTTCTTCTCATCTTTGTTGAACTTCTAAAAGGTTGGGACGAAGATGGTTTACAGTCTCCTTTGCTTAAAGAAATCACTATTGAAAATATGAAAAATCTTATAGCCCACTTGCAAGAGGCATCCATATCTCTTTTACTCATTAACTACTTTTGTCCATTTAGAAGTGGGATACCAAAACTATGAGATCTTAAAGAGTATAAATTACTTATTTTCTGCACTTGGAGCAAACTCTAAGATGACCAGGAGTTCCAGAGACAACCAAATATGATGAAACAACAGGTTGCAGTGTTGTTTAAGGGCACTAGGGGAATAACATGCTGTTTACAGAAACATTTCTATTTTCTGAGGTCATCTACAGAGAAGTTAGAATTCTTTTCAGGTGTTCGCCATATAAAAGGTTAATATCAGGTATGACTCCCACTATTAATTAAAAAAATGAAGTCTGAGAATAACTCACGAAATTATGTTATACATACAATATATAGCATATATATAATGATTACGTATTTTATTAAATATATTAATGGTATAATTTTATTACACAGAAACCTACAAGAACATAATCTGGTTCCTGAGGTATTCATGAGATGACGTTTCTAGGAAAAAAAATCTTCAGTGGAAAAAGTATTCAGTGTAGAAAAAGTAAGTAAGTTTATAAAAGTCAGCCAGTGGATAACTGTGGGGTATGTTTGGCTTCTTTTAGTGTGTGTTTTTGTTCTTTTCTCAAAAGAATGTGCAAAACATATTAAAAATATTGCATTTTTTCCTATTTCAAGATACTAGTGTGCTTTATAGTAAAGACCAACAGTTATGATTCAACTGCATAGTGACAAATGGTTATTGTGCTGAAGCATAGACGACCAGAGAGAAAAATACACCCTTACAACCAAGCCTCTCATTTTTTTGCTTAGATGAAAGAGAAAATAATATAGTGTGGGCAATATTCAAAACTTCTATCAAGTACCTATCTTTTGAGCTGAGGAAAAGCTATGGAACAACAAATTTGCTGTCCAAATCAATTCATCTACAGAAATTGTAATAGCAAATATTTCCTTAGTGAAGTGTCTAAAAAATCCTTCAGTTGTTAGAAAGTTCTTGGTAATAAGGTGAATATTCACCATGGAGAGAACTTTTCAGTAGCTAAATGTTATTTGTAATTATTTTGTGACATATTTGAAATACATTAACATTTTTTGTGGTTTTATGTTTAGCTTAATTTGAACTTCTGTATAAAAAAAATAAAGACAAGTTGCAACAAAGGATTGATTACAAATTAACCACAACTGTTATTAAAAATACTATGGCATAATTTAATAATTATAAATGGCTTTTATGGCGTAGGCTGTCTTTTCCTTCCCAAGTTTATATTTTGCAGGGAGACAGTCTGTAATTTGATACTTCACTTTCTTGGAATAACATGTTGTAATTTCAATATTTTTTTATTTTATTTTTTTTTTTACTCAATCAGCTAAGATATATTACTGTCTTTATGCTGATTATTACAAAATTTAATCCTATATGGCTGGAGCTGACAGAAGATTTGCCTGTAGGGAACATTCTGGAGTCTTTGTGCCTCAGCTGAATATTCTTTCTGATAGAAATGTGTTGACCTTTCTTTACCCAAATAGAAAATGCACAAATCAGTAATGACAAAAGTCCAGAAATGTAGAAAAGACCAATCAATTGGACTGCTCCTTATTTTGAGAATCTAGTATGAGACCCCTTGAACTGATTTCAGAGGAATTTCCTGGAGGAGCAACTGTCTCTGCCAGTGCCTCAGATTTGGCATCCTGAAGTGAAGGCATCACAAATCACTCTGGGAAACCTTATGCTAATCATTAACATTAAACCTGTAGAGTCTGTGTCCCCATTCCAGAGGATGTTGTTTACCTTCATAATCGGATATTCTTGGTGACACAGCTTACCTTCATTAAAAACCTGTGTGCTGTGTAGGTTTTATATCCAAACAGGCACTTCTTCCCAGCTGTATCTCCTTGATTTAGCATGCACTGTGTGTGCCAAGTGCAGACCTGGAGGTATCCTAGGAGCTCCACCCCGAGCAACCATGCTGTAATGCAAACCTTTCAGCATTTCTGAAAGAGCAGTTCGACATATCAAAACCATGCTTGTCTCAATTTGTGTTCAGATTTTCTCATCTGCTGTAACAGCTGTCCCTTAAGTAACACAGAATAGGCTGTGGAGACAAGTCTCACCATGGGAATTCTCCTCCAAGGGAGATTTTGCACTGTGGTAATTAACAGCTTACATGTTCAGAGTGCTGCATACCAGGCTGGGGAGATATTAGAGGAGCCCTGACATGGGTTATTGACTTATTTCAGTCATGGGTGTAGGACACAACATGTATACATCTTCTACATAGTAAAATATGCCCATGCAGCACATAGAAAGATGTTCAAATTGGGTGTCTGAATGGAATTGAAAATTGGTATTCTTAACTGCTTAGCTTGAATTGGTTCTTTTCCTTTGCTGCCTCATTATTTTCCAGCTATGACTGAAAGAATATTTCTTATACTTTTCTACAGATGTCAGGGGTCACAGAGAAACTTGGATTCATGAAAAGTCTGCTGGAGTGTTACTGAAAGTAGGGGGTCTAATTTCAGGATGACCTCAACTTCTGTGTCATACTTTTCTTCTGAAAAAGCAAGTGGGCTTTTTCCTTTTTTTATTTTTGGCTCCGTTCAGAAGCCATTGTCGTAGCAACTTTCCCTTTTGTCACATTAGCTGGTTACTATTCAACCTCAGGGCTATCTATGTTACTATTCTGATTTTACCTGAAGTATTAAATTAGCTTTAGGGAATAAACAAACCCCATCTAAAAAACCATATTGGAATGCTCATACACTGCAAAAGATATTACTAGTTGCTTCTACTGTGATACAATAAAAAAGCCAAGTACGATAATCTTATTTAAAAAGACTTAATAGTAGAGAGTTGATAATTTTAAATTTTTTTTTTCATTTTCTCAAGCGGGGGATTATAATTGAAATATAGTCATAATACATATAAATATAATAAAATGTGCAATACAAAAATCTAATAAAGACCAAAAACCTGAGAAGCTTTTAAAGTGAGACAAACACAATCACCCTAAAACAGTTCAAAGCTTCACAGAACTTAAAACAGTATTTTGTAAAGTTTAAGGATACTCCTCCCTTCTCCCCAACTATTTCTACTGCAGCTGTTCTTGCAAAATATTCATTCTGCAGAAGTTAGTTTTAATACCAGTTGGAAAAGGAGACTAAAATATTTCTGCTATGATCAGTCTAGATGAATTTCACACCTCTCTAACAGAACCAGCTAGGCCAACAGCAGTCAAGTCACACTTAATCCTTGTTTTGAGGGTTTAAGGGAAACATAAACCCTGTGCTGGTTCTCAGATGAAGAATAAATGCAGGGCAAAATGTGTCCCTTCCCTGTACCTACTGGGATGTCTTGCAATAAATAGGAGGTTATAAGGGGAAATGCAATATACAGCAATTTGCAGATCATTGAGGCTGACTCGGCAAGGGCTCTCTCTGTATTACATCAAGTGCAAGTTGTCATTGCTGTGTGCTGTACCCTTTCCTCATCCATTTGCAAAATGGGTGCTCCTGCTGCGAAGGAGGGGAATGGGACCAGCAGCACAGAGAGGCTATGGCGCTTCTCAGTCCTGGGCTCACGTACTCGAGCTGGTCTTACAACGAGGATTTTGGCATGTCTGTTTAGGCTAATTGTCTTGACAGCTAATTAGAGCTCATGAGCCCGAAGCACAAAATAAACATGACATCTATGCTCTGCCTTTTATAACTCTGGCATTTCTCTCATTTTGGTTAAGCCTATTCGTGTCACATAGATTGAAATACCCAGTTGATCTTGTTACCCATATGACTGCCCCGAGCACATGGTAATGCCTCTCCTAATGCCAAGAAGCGTATGAATGACAAAATTTAAGTCATTGCGGTGTTAAGAGGGGTCATCCCAATGGGAGCTTGCCCATTTATTCAGAAATGTGGTTGAAGGATCGAACTAAAATAATTATTAAGTGGAAGGCGACATATGGAAGAATTGTCTGCAAAGAAACTGTTACAGTGAAGTTTTGAATTGGATGCAATAAGTATTGAAAAGAAAATAGCTGCTTAAAGGGATGACTGAAATTATGATGTTTTAATTCATATGACTGATGCCTAAAGATTTAATGTATTTTTGGTAGATTTTAGAACCACGTAAGTTCTTCTAGGCTGCTCAAATCCTAAATTCAGTTATTAAATGTCTTTCCCACAAGAATGGGGGCTTTCTCAGGCTCTGCCAAGGCCATGATGTTTGTGAGAAACCATCTGCAGATAACACAAGACAAAACATAAGAGGAAGGCCTAACAGCCCCTGGAAGAACTCCAGGGGGCAGTTCTGAAGACCCCTATGGGTGGACTCACAAGGGAAATGAGAATGATGATTGGATGTTAATATCCTATATGCAAATTACTAGAGAAGTTATAAAGGTTGTAACACTCCTGGAGGGAGGGGGATCAGACCATTGTGGTTTGCACCTTAGAAGCTTTTAATAAAGGTAACCTGTATATCTTTCTCCGTTAACCTGTTTCCGAAGTGTCTGTGTTCACAGAGCTAAGGCAACATGACAATGAAAATATGAATGGCTGATTCATGAGTTGTGGGAAGAATAACCTTAATAGAGCTGAACTGATTCTGCAGTACATTATGAAAAGAACTGCCAAGTTTTACTTTATACTGCTGGAAGATAACCATTGTCTTCACTGTTATTAGAAATTAAAATTATCAAAATTTAAAAAAAAAATGAAACTATACATCAATTTACTCATAATTGAGCTACACTTTTCTAGGTCTAAACAGGATGCCTGAAAATGAAAAGGCTGACCTGAGGTCTCCACATTCTGTTCTCATGTCAAAACACAGAAGATGCACTGCAGTACTACAGAATATATTTTTAGGTGGAATTAGGTTGCAGAAAGTTTTTCTGCAAGGTTCCAGTCTTTTCCTTCTGTGGCTGATCTCCAGACTCCATTGGGACAGAATTACACAGCATCGCAGTGGTATGTAGACTTTGTTCTGTTTCTGGTTTCCATTTTGACTTACAGGGAGGCTTTGGACATGTAACCTGATCTCTCTGGCTGATTTCTTGATCTGTGCAGTGAGTATGGTTATTCTTCCTTATTCAATTAATTATTTAGAAGGCTAGATGAAGCAAAACTACCTTTTCAACTGTAACTTTTATTGCCAATAGTGAGAATGCCACCATATCAGGGACATTGTAAATTAATCGTCAATACATAAATGATTAAAATCACTGCAGACAAATTAGAGCATGTACTTAAACAGTTTGTGAAAGACTCAGATACCACAATGACAGGAATCACAGAAAACATTACAGATACAAACCTATAGGACTTTTCTTTACTTTATCAGGTTCCTCAAGCATTATTTTTAGAGTATCCACTTTCTTAATTAACCTTGTGAGAAGAAAAGGAGCTGCAAGATAGAGCTTTTTGGGTGGATGGTAGTTATAAAACATTGTGGTATCCAGTTCAATGAGACTGATTCCAATCAGGACATCTGAGTCCCATAATAATACAACTAGATAACAGATCTAGATATACTTGTCTATATAGGTATGTTTAATGCATCTTTCCAATCAAGATTCTAGAAAGAAATCCTCACTTATATCCTTTTTGTATCAGGGATGTACACACTCAGGCTGTAAGAGAAGCATTAAATGACATTTTTTGAAAAAACCCCACCAAAATTCTTGGTTTAAAGACACTTACTACAATTAAGTATGAAACATGAAACAGCACCTTTCATGCCAGCAATTCACACTGCATGAGTTTACTTGGCCATAAAAGTGCTGTGTTTGTTCTTAAAACTATAGCTAGAAGAACGCAATGTTCAGTCTGGAAAGATTTCAGGTAGGTATTGATAGGATAAAGAGTTACTAAGATTAATAGGAGCTTTTGAGAGAATGGGAAGGAAAGAGAGAAACAGGTGTTATTTTCTTGGGTAATTGTTCTATTCACAAAAACAGAGATAAGAAGCATGTGTAAGAACCCTAGGGATGAAGGATGGGTTAATCTTGATCCAGAAAGCATTTTAAGTCTTTTATAGGGGAAAAATTGCCCCAGCTTTCCTTGACTTAATAGCCAGGGCTTCCCATAAGTCCAGTTCATTCTACCACTGTAAGAAACAGGGCAGGTGATAGTCAAAGTAATTTCTTTCATATTGCATGGCTCTTCCTCTTGGGATTATTCAACAGGACTTATAGTTCACACTATTGTCATATTATAACAAAGGCTGTTTGCCCCATATGCTTTAACACAGGATTGCATTGTTTCTGATGACATACCAGCTTTGATGCATTCAACCAGTAAGTAAATGAAGAATGCTGAGTGTGTCCTGTTTTCATGTATTACAATATATTTCTGATTTTTACCTCCTCAACCAAAGCCACCACATCCTTGGATTAATATGTAAAGAATGAGCAAGCCTGAAATTAAATAAGTTTTTTCTAGTGAACATCTGTACCTAAAAGTAGTAGATGCATATTTCAGTATTTTATATGGCATGCTTAAATTACATTAGTGTTTGGGTTACTTTTTACAGTCTGTATGATTTCCCCTGTGTAATTTCATTCCCACACAAAATGCCAAAATGTTTGATATGGACTCCTTTGAACATTTTATTAAGCTGCTTTGTCTCCAATTGTGGGGGTAAAAAATTTCATATCATATGTACAGGAATATTCTTGCTAAATACCATTACTATTATAATCACCATCATTATCATCATCATCATCATTAATAATAATAATAAAATAATAATATTATTATTGCCCTTCAGTGATTCCGCAGTGCTCAGTTCATAAGCAAAAAAGACAAAACTTCATGCCAGAGATATTAAAGGAACTAATCTCTATGCCTACCTCATTAGGAGGAATTACTTAAGAACGTGTTGTCTTTCTATACAGATTGCCCCCGTAATGCTGTCAATGTCAGCAAGACCTTGGGTGCATCTGTCATGCTTGTGACTGAAGACTTCATATATTTTCTCGTGTGTATTTGCTCAGGAGTACAAAAAAATCTGTGCTATTTTTTTTCTTTTTTTTTTCTGTGAGTTTTCTCCCTTTGCTTCTTGCATCATATAAAACAAGGAACTGGAATCAGTTGGCAAAGTCTCTTTTCTTCATGCAGAAATCTTTTCTAATAATTGAGTTAATATCAAAAGTAAATTTTTTTTGTCTAAGATTTCACGTCCTGCAAGTACTGGAAAAGTCAATTAATAATTTCCTTTTAAAATACATTCACTAAGCAAAATAAGGATTTTGAAACTGTAAAAACAGTAATTATACAGACTTTCAGAACCTGTTATTTTACTATCTCAGTATACAAATGTCTTTCAGATATTTTTCCAGAAATGCTTCTTCAGGACAAGAGTGATTGTGGTACTGGTGGTTACTTGCATTGAATTACCCCCTAGTTCACAAGTAAGTCAGTGACAGTTTTCTTCTCACTGCTGCTCTGAGTGTCACTGCAGCAGGCTTAAATGTTCAATTTTGTGCAAGAGTGATTCCCTGTTAAGAGTGTTGACTCTGCCCAACAGATCTTGTGATCCTTCCTTTAATGGCTGCTGTTGTCTTTTGACACCTCTATTTGTTTTTAATCTGCTTAATGTATGCCTTATCCTGCAATGTTCCCAAAGCTAATAGTTTATGAGACATCTTATTGTAGTAGGGCTACATGACTTGCATAAATCTGCTAAAACAGTAGTCTACTGCATATTGCTTTCAAAATCTAATAAGCATTCAACTTTGTTTCTCAGCCAGCTGGCAGACCCTTGTGATGTCATTCTGATTTTATGACGAAACACTGATGTAAAGCAGTGATAACTAAAGGTAGCAAAACTGAGATTTAAAACTGGATCTAAGAATCAAAGGCCAAGCAAAGCAGAGTGACTCAAAGTCATGCAGAAAATTAGTGTGATGACAGCCATGGGATGCCACTTTGGGATCCCAGCCTATTCTGCTGCCTTTGTCTTGTTTGTTCTGATCACATGCCAGAAAAGGATGGGGCATTGACACTGTTTAATATCAGTGTTCACAGTGGTATCTGGAGTTAGCATGAGAGTATTTCTGTGGTAAAAACATGGAAGTTGAAGATATGAACCCTGACTCCAATGATTTTGTTGGAGCTCTAGAAGTATTACTTCAAAACGGAACCCATTTCTCCTCCAAAGAAGGGAACAAACCAAAGTATCTGCAAAGCTTACATTGTAAAACCTGTGAAAAGGAGAATAGACTAGTTGACCTAATAGGTATTTTCCCTTCTAACTTTTGAATTTGATGAGAAAATGACTTATAATCTTTCCTAGACATCCTATTTTTCAAATAGGCATATTACTGCAGGAAAGAACCAGAGATTCTCTTAAAGAATAGAGAAGGTGGGAGCTTTGTGACCAATAATATCCATCAAGTAATGCCTGGAATATTAAGTCCTAGTTTTCCAAAAGGTAATGGAAGAAAGCACAGTGATAAATGAAAGGACCTGCCATGCCTTGCTTACAAATGTAAATTCTTCCATAGAGGGTATTTCAAATGCAAGTCCTCAGGATAGCAGGCGCATGTGAATTTCAGAATCACAGAATATTCTGTGATGGAAGGGACCCACAAGGATCATCAAGTCCAGCTCTTAAGTGAATGGTCCATATGGGGATCAAGCCCACAGTCTTGGTGTTATTAGCATCATGCTCTAACCAACTGAGCTCGTCTGCTGCTGAGAGGCTGCCCCTCCAGCTAAGCCTGGCCACAGTGGGTCTGACTTCTGAATCTGTCAATCAGAAGACTTGCAGCCAGCCTAGTTCACAGCTTCAGACAGCTACCAGAAAGGATTCCTGTTAGGCTAAACCTTGCAGGTTTCACAGAGCCAATTCTGCTACAGAATGTTGTCATTCACAGTGACATCAGCAAAGGTGGAGAGGAAATGTAATGTGATTTTGATTTTTAGTTTCCTGAGTTTTCTAAGTCATCAAACCACTCTTGGGGATAAATAATAGGCATCATACATCTTTTTGTTACAAAAGGGAAATTGATGTAATTCACATCAGACAGTGAGATTGTGCTTTGCTGTGTAATGGGAAGGTGATGCTGGATTTGACATTTCACGAATGCAGTCTAAGTTCATGAGATGGTTAACCGAATTGTATACCTCTACTGGCACCATCTTTTTGGACAGTGATTCTATTTGCTTGGAGATTGAAAGCCAGAGCATTCCAGCTGTGCCATTTTTTTTTAAATACTGGTCTGTAAATTAATGTGATCTAGAGTTGGGGAAAAGAAATTGCCACGATATTAAGGAGGGCTCTTAGTATTAAGAACTCTTAGTTCATGTGATTGATTTAGTTCTGCCCTTTCACAAGATAACTTTTTGGAAAACTGGCAGTCAGATGTATTCAAGGACAAGTTAATTTGTTTTAATGCATGTGGATGAGGGAATAAACTAGTGTCCCTTGTGGGAAGGAGAGAGCTATCTGAAAAAAAGTGATGTAATTCATTTCCAAATCCCCCTACAAGACTGAACTGTTATACACCTGCAGAATTCTGTGCACCTCTCAGACTTAGCACTCTTCTTTCCTTTTATCCCCCTCACTCCATCTGTCTGTATAGCACCTGTATTTCTATGCCTCACTGACTCTCCATCTGTTTCTATAATTTGTATCTTTCTCCTCTACTTATGGCCCTTAAAATTTATAATAGAAGTAGGGAGACATTAGGAATGAGTGCCTCAACATGTTCATCTGACAAAGTCTTTACACTAATGCTTTCAGTTCCTGGCTGCTGCAGGAACTCAGGCCTGTTCTGCTACTCCAGGGCAGCTATTTCTAATAGCCCACCATCTGGTTCCTATAAGCAGTTAAATCTTATTTCACCCAGCTGTTGCCGCTGATGCAATTTGTACCTTTGTCCATGTACATTCTTCATTAGAGAGTACAATCCAGCAGCAGGATCGCTGTAGACCACTGTGACCTGGTTTCTTGCTGCCAGTGACTGACTGGCTTAGCTCATGGTATACTGACAAAGTAGATTTCATTCTCAGCTGGATGTTACTAGCCTGGAGAAAAAAAAAATATTTCTCTTTCAATGTTGATATTGGCTAGTTAGAAAGTTTATTCTCAACCCTCACTTTCCTTTCACAACACACAAATTAAAAAAAAGTTAAAAAGCTGTGTGAAATATAATGCCAGAAATTGATCCTGTATTATATTAAAACTGCAACACATTAAGTGAAGATATAATTACATTCATGTCTTTCATTAAAAAGCTCATAAAAAACACACACATAGGCATATTTCTGTAATTGCCAAAAAGTAACCCACACACTCATATTCTGCATTACAATACTCCAGGAGAAAAGAAAAGCTACATAAATGGATGGTATTAAGCCCTTGAGAACCTCAGAACTCCAGATATATTTTAACACAGATGATCTTAAATGAAGTCACAGCAATAGTTAATTATAGGGTGGCACTGTAAGTATGCTGACCAGATGAAAGGTAGCTTGTGTTCCTAAATCACATATGATCTGGTATGATGAGTGTTTGGTTACAGCTGCTGTTGTGCTACTGCTAGGAAAATCGAGGATTTGGCAATTTTTAAGAGAATGACCCAGGACTCATAAAAACTAGCAGAGAAGAAGATCCACTATTGTAAGGGTGAAACTATGTTAGATCACAAAGTGGCTGTTTTCCAAACTAAAAGTCATATCCATTTTCTCATTGTACCCCTCTGTCAATCAAGTGATTATCAAAATGGAAAATCTTCAAGAGTTATTATTCCAAAGGTCTGAGCCTCTCTGCCATTTTTAGTTTATCATAATGCAATTCAATCTGTCAGTGAATGTCACTTTGCTCATGTACACTTTGCTTGTAATGCTTTCAGTGTAACAAAATATAGTCACTCCCACCATTTCTTAATCTTCTGCTGGTATTCAGGCCATTTTAAGAAGGTGACCTAGTATCATTCTCTTAGGCATTCAGTTAATCTAGTGCAAAAGAACTTTAAGTAAGTAGCTTCTCTGGTCTGTTTTATTGAAGACCTGCAGCTTTGTACAAATACAAATCCCCGTGTTAGATATCTAGGACATAAACAGGAAAAGTTATGTGTGTATATATATATATATAATTAATAAGTCATTCTTCGAGCTTTTACAGTGCCTTTCACCTAATGCTCTAAAAGTTCTGTAGAAACATTAACCCCCACAATATCTTTTGCACAGAAGTAAACATGAAACCCATGAAGTACAAGTTACTTCTCAAGGTCACAGAGAAAAGGCTGCATGTGCATCTTGGCCCAGGCATTCTGCTCTAATAACTGAGCTACAATCCCAAACTCTTAGAAAATAAGCAAAAAAATTACATAGTCATTTTCAGTGGTCTGGTAGGACTCGCCAGAAATGAGGTGTAGTTCAGAAGACTGTAAAATAACCACACTCAGGTGTTTAAAACTCACTTTGATTTTATATGGAATTATAACAGGAATGAAATGAGATTGAACTCAAACGAATAATGAGCTCTAAATTGAGAAATGGTGTGATAATGCTTTCCATGGTTCAATTAGTCAGCCATCTGTAGTTCTTTCTACTAATAGTTACATTGCCTGATTTAGAAGAGATTTAAACGCCTCTGTCTAGTTTTCAAGAACACGTACACATTATACAAGAGATATTAGGCATCATGGGGAAAATATAACAGGGAATGTGTGTGTATTGACCCACATCCAACTGATCTCAGTTTAATATGAAGTCAGTCTGAATGTTCAAATCATTAACTGGAAAAAACCCCCAAACCTCCCCTGAAATTGCACTGTGCATTTCCTCTGTAACCAGATACTTGAAAATCTTGTCTCAGATTTGAATACCTTTTTGCCTTTAGTGGCCATTTCCATTGTGGAGCCCCTGCTTGGATGTTGCCTGGTGTGTTCCCTCTCAGTAGGGCTAAGGCTATGACTTTCCTCTGTCACACTGTAGAAGCATTGAAAAGCACTGATTCCTAATATACAGCTTTATCCTTAGTATGGGACATTTTATCATCCCTATCTTGAGTTCATAAGGATCTCATCCTTCATCTAGGAGAATGTAACAAGCTACAAAACTGGGAAATTTTTATTATTATTAGACTGGGATGATAAGAAAAGCTGTTTCTGTACTGCAGAAGTATCAGCCTAAGGTGAGAATCAGGTAACGTGGGAGTTTTGAAGCTGGAGCAACCTAAAGAAGGTAAAGCAAATCTATTCTGTGTCCAAAGAAGAAATAGCTCTACCTGAAACCTGATATCAGTCCAGAGAAGACAGGAGAGATGACAGTCCATATTTAAAAATGTAAAAATGGCTAATACAGAATTAGTCTCAAAGGCAGGAATTCTTTCACAAAAGGGAAGGTGAAACACTGCAGTGGTTGGCTTTAGGTTTAGTTGGTGTTAGAAAGCAGTTACTGTACATCCAAGAGAAAAGGCAGTGGAAACCCTCTTTTTTAAAAAAGAAAAAAAGGTTAACATAATCTAGGTTATGTCTTTATTGATAGTGATAATATCCTGGTAAATCTATTACTTTGTGATTCTTGCAGTGCACACAGAGGTGTGTTGCATTGACACATCAATCAGGATTTAAACACACCCCAATTAGTTGCCAGTGCCTCTCACTGAAAGGGTGCTAATCTGATGCACAAAGAACAAAATGTGTTGCCTAAATACTGTCTATTAAAATAGTATTTATTTATATAAATGTTAACCTGCCCTTGATAAACTTCCATTGTCCCATTGCTCGGCTGCAGTTAGTTAATAATTTACTCATGATTGCTTGTATCTAAAGAGTTGAATCTCTCTGCAAACAAAAGAGTTTTATGAACTATTTTTTTTTTTTTGCATAAGGAGGCTGGGTTTTCTTCTAGGAAAGATATTTAGTGGTGAGGTGGTTTTGTCTATGGGAATGAGTATAAGTACTCCTGAAATGCTAATTTATTTTTTCTTGTTTTAACACAGGCTGAATACTGTACTTTCTCCAGGACCACATGAAGACCATTGAAGTACTGATTATTTATGTTACAGAATCTTAATATGGCTGTATGTTTCTCTAGCACTTAAATGATGGCTTGTTTGGGTGATAAACATATTACATGGCATTTCAGTGGCCTTGATCGTAAAAGGCATAGAATGACTACAGAGCTTCATTTCTTCACAGACCTTAAAAAGTTCTAGGTTACTCACTTCTTGTTATAAAAAGAAAACACTTGAAATATGACATTGTGGAAATTCAGAGGAAAAAATATCATGATAACAAACTTAGTAAAGTTGATAATGCTAAGTAATGCTTTATAATACACATGTAACAATAGGAATAATTTATGAAAATGCATCACATCCAAGTACTATAAACATTAAAAGTAGTCTAACTATTGAAGTTGTCAATAGACTGTATATATCAGTTTGTCACATACTGAGGGTAGGTGAGCAATGGTGTATTATCATAGGTATGGCAGAGAATTTCCTTTTAATAGAGGAGACACTGGGACAACCTGTTGTGTGAGATAAAGTAATATAATACAAAAGAGTTTGTTGTCAGAGACTTTGAATGGGACTTGACTGAGATGGTGAATAGGTGGCAGGTTTGTGATTAATGTGTCTCACATTTAAATACAATTTAGTATTCCATTGCCTAAACCTGCATGTTAATTAATAATTAAAAATTATCTTCAGAATATCGACCTGTGAACATTTATAAAAATAAATGTTTTATTATGCTTTTCCCCAAAGATATTGCTCCTCTGATTACAAATTACTCTGTGTCTGTTATTAGATATGCACGTGTAAATTATTATTAGATATCCACATGTATTCTTCACCAATGCAGCTACAGACCTGTATTCAAAGGCAAAACTGCATCCATTGCAGAAGACAAAAACACACCATCCTTTTTCCCAAATAACTTATCTTACTTCTGACCATAGGTTAAATAACAATTAGCTCATGAGAAGAAACAGAAGTTAACATCTGCCTGCAGATCAGATTAAATTAAAGCCACGAAAATGAGTAGATGCAGCATATGAGACTGTTCAGTTCATAAAGCTTCATTTTACCATTATTATATTGCCCAGAGGCTGCAGCTGAAGGTCAACCCGGACTTCCATTTAGTTCATTTGCCACTAGGTATCTCAACATTCCACCAAATTTAGCACAGGAAAAAATTATATGTGCTGTTGGAAAACCCTTCCTTTTTAAGGCAGCCTTCATTTTGGCCTTGAATTCAATCATTTTAAATTCATCTTGAGAATATTTTTATAGCCTGCTGCAGGCTTAGTACCACATATAAGATTGCTGCATTAGCAGAGCTCTGACATTTGACACTTATCTGTGACCACTGCTATATATTTGATCCTTAGCAGCACCATTGGATCTATCAGTGAGAAAACAGACTATCATGTCTTTAGAATACTATTTCAAAGTTTCATCTTATATCAAGAATACAAAAAATAATGTCAGTTAGTCACTGATCCTTCAAAAATTGTGACTAACTTGCATATTTTTTTCATTATTTTGTTAACTGAAGAACACATAGTTCAAAGCAGAATAAAAAATACTAAAGCTGTATTAATTCTGAAATTAAAGGTCACCTTTATATTGCACACTAGCAAATACAACCCAGTAAGAAGTAAGTGCTGATGAAGTCAGCAAGCAATTAAGGACGTGACTCCTACACAACCTCTTCAGCTTACTAGTCACTTAATCATACAAGGTGTCGAGCCTTGTCACCCTGGACCTAAGACACATGCTTAATTTTAAACATGTGACTCAGTTACAGGATTCTGTGAGATTACATGTGCATAACATTAGACACCTGTTTAAATGCTTTGCTGGATCAAAGCAGGAATGCACAGAATTTTGCAGGATTGCCTGTTAACTGGGTTTTATCTCATCCTGCTATTGGAAAAATACTTTGGTGGATATGTGCTTATGTAGTGGGAAGAGAAAGAGCATCTTCTGTTTATGTTGAGATTCAGCTTTTCAAACCTTACTGTGTGAACTGATGTTTGATAAACAAAATTTATTTTATTCTAGTTTATTTTCAGTTGCAAATTTCCAGTTCTCAGCTATTCAGTGCCAGACAAGTGTGAGAGACAAGAAAGCAAAGCAGGTCATTGCAAATACTGCTCTTCCTGAATTATGTTGAGGGTATTGTCAAAAATAAACACCAAGTTCCTAAATGTGAATATATCCTGGGGAGAGCAAAGTGTAAGTGTCATAAAAATTGAGTGGCTGCTTGCAAACATATGGTCTCCCCTTTATGGTTTTAGTATTGCTGATGTCTGATTTTTCAGTGTTAAGCAGATTTACACCTCGTGGACATCAAGCCAGCTAGTGCTCAGAGTTGTTCTCAGTGGCTGCTTTCAGTACATATACATTTTCACATTTAACTGCCTTTTATGAAAATTTCCATTGGCCTAACTGGGATAGAGCAGCAGGACTGTTATGCTATTACTTTGCTCCCCTAAGAATTTAAATTGTACACCACAGATTTTGGAGCCCTACAGTGTGTTAAGGCTGGCAGCTGATTTCAGGAATGACTGGCAGAGCTTCCATTTTAGGGGCTCTGATTCTGACAGCAATGCCTCTCTGCAAGTGCCATGTGGCAAAGTTGGCTACTGGACTTGAAAGAGAAATGCCCAATGCAAACAGGCATCTTTGGATTTATATTTTACAGCAAAACTTTTCCCCCTCCATTCCCTTTTAGTAATTTCTTTGAAGGGTCTAGAGTGCAAGCCAAATGGTTCCTAGAAGCAAGCAAATAAAGATACCTAGCCTACCCAGTTCCAGTATGAAAGATATCAAGTAAAATTAATGGAAAAATCCTAAAAGGTGAGGAATAAACATTTAGTTCTCCAAATTAAATCCATCACAAAAAAAATTAGTATTAGTCTTTGTGATCATTGCAGCAGTACTTGAGAAGTTCTGGAATTCTTGGTTTCCAGCTAGTAGTCATAGTCACAGCATGAACACTGCTGTGGGAAACTGCACAAAGGTATGGGGAACACTCATACTGCTTTTTGTTTTCATAATTAAGACACATAGAGGACTTATATCTTCCCTGTACTCTTATAACAGTTTCTATATTGCTCCATTAGAAGTTTCTGGGCCTATCTGGAAAGACCAATGAGTGTCAATATTTACACAAATAACTGGAGAGCTTCCACAAAACAAAAGTTGTGCAGAAAGAAGTCCTGTCAATGCCCTGATAAGTTTGCAGGGTGATGTTGCTGTCCTGGTTTGATACAATACAACAAAACCAACAAAAAGTACAGTCAGAGAAGTTTCACCCTCCTTCTTACTGCTACCCTGTAGTGGTTCTTTGCACACCACTGCAGGTAACTTATTTCTCTGCTGGTCATGGGTATTCAGTACAGGGGGAAGGGTTTGCTGCTTCTCTCTATGGCTTGGTCATCAAGGCCCACTCAGAAAAAGGGGAACTAATGGTTTAAGAGAAATATTGTAAAGGTCTTTTTCTTCTTGTGATTTGTTTTAGATATTGTTGATGCATTACTTAGCTGGTGTTTATCTCTCTCTGTTAATCTACCTGTGCTTAACAGTGGTTGCTGCTATTCTGTCTTCAGAATATCCTGATATCTTTCCACTTTCTTCTCTCCTGTGGTAAAATCCCTGACTGGAAGGAAAAATCATTAGTAACAACAGTAATAAACAGGCTTTGATTCGCAGGAGTCAAGAGTACTTTTAAATGTGTGAATTGATATTTATTAAATGCACTTAGAAACCTCAGAGGATATAATATAGATTAATTAATATCACACCTTGGGTCATAATTTATGCTGTCACATTTTTTCAGATGCTAGCCATGTGTTAACATTCCATTAATGCATAAATCATACTCATTTTCCAATAATAAGTGGTTCTACTTGTAAGAAATACCACATCTAATCAAATACCATGTGATTTGGTAAACTTGGTAAGAAGAAAGTGAGGATAAGGAAGTACACTTAGGTCTATCTCTTAAAAACTACAAGGATATCCAAGAATTTCTTTATTAAAAAAAAAGTCCAAAGAAAATACTCTATGTTTGCAATATTCATTTGTATTAAATTCCTATTCATACCATATGGATTACCGTGAACAAGGGATTTTCTTTAATATTTTATTTGGCTGGAGATGATCACTCTGAATGACTGGGTGACCCATTAAAGCGTTCTGCTGAGGTATGTCTTTGTCCTGCCAGCTGGAGGCTTTTGCCAGGGTTAAGTGCCAAAATAGATCTCAATACTAAAGTTTTAACTAATTCAAGGAAATCGTTACGTAACCTCACTGCCAAGAATAGTGTACACGTATACGGTTACAGAGAGATGTGATGAGGTTGAATATATTCGTATTTGCAGAGTACTTTGATAAGAAGGTGTTGGAGCATGCAATATATTATCATGCTAAATATGTACTTCAGTCTTTGAACAGGGATTGGGCAGATGGAAAATAAGCTAAACAGAATTTTCAATTAATATGCACCAAAATAGGTTGTCTAAATTCTATGGAAAGAACAATCACTAAAGATAATGATTTGCCATAGGCAAATATATAGTTATATGCATATGAGTGTCATCTCCTGCTAATATTTCCTCTTTAGAGTGTTTCAGATAAGGACACCAGATCCAGACTTACGTGTGTTTTACATCAGCAGAGGCTCTTCCTCAGTGTCTCAGAGAGCAAACATTTTGCATTAGAACAAAAATCTCTCAAAATTATTTCATTATGCAATTTTATTTCCAGTATCCATCTACTCACTATACATTTAACATTTTTCACTCTGCTTCCAGGAATAATAGGAATAGTATGGAATAGTATTAAAGTGATGCTCAGAGTTAATTATGCAGGACATCTGTGCTTATATGGAAAGTCTGTTTGATATTGTGCCTCCAGCATTTGAAGTCAAGACCAGTGTTCCAGTGACCTCAGAAATACAGATCTAGTCTCTTGACTAGTAAAATCTTTTTACTGTAATTCTATGGTAATTCTGTGTGTAAGTACTTGCCCTGCCATAGCTACTAAAGTTACATAAAAGCCAACAGCATATTCTACAGGGACAACAAAAATGGGAAGGAGGCTGTTGGCCGCAAACTGTTGTTATTTAATGCTGCTTACATACAGCATAACGTAACAGGGGCACATCCTACATGGGATTGTTCAGGTAGCCACCCAAAGACTGGTGTTGCAGAGAATAAATGCATATCTCATTGTCAGAATTTTGTGGGTTTTACCTTGAAAAAATTTACCTTTAGAGAACCTTAAGCTGCTTGTTTAATATTTACTCTGTACCTTAATCAAATGCGAAGGTTTTATATAATCATTAAACAAAAAGGTTGTGGTAAACAAGTTTATGGCATATTGACACATAAAGTCTTTTAGCCTTTTGTAATATTATTTCCCTCTAGATAATGGCATGCAATTGTTTTCTATCATTTCCCCAGACTCAGACCAAATGCCTTTAGGCAAAACTGGGGAGTAAAAATTTATTCTCTCACATTTCACTTCCTAAGAAACAAAATATTCTTTGCATAATGTAGTCATCATTTAGAGAACACATAAATCTTACACTGTTAGTCCATTCACAGTTTTTTTTCCCCAAACTGCCATGTCAAATTAATCTGTGGTGCAATATTGTGTCACCGGTGAAGCTGTGCCACTTACTTGCTTGAACTCTTTAGTTTTAATGGAAAGATTTATCATTCCAGAGTTTCTTTGTCTTCAGTATTTAGCACACTGATGCTTGGAAATCCTGACTGTTATGCCGGTATTATCTCCTTTCTTTATATAGTATATGTTTTCCTTCTTTTTTTATCATGGTTTCCTGTAATGGAACATAAGGAAAATTGTCTCATGAAAGGAAAATAAAAAACCCACTGTGATTTATATGTGACTCATATAGGTACAGTTATGCAAATTTATTTAGCTTTGTTGTGTTCATTGCATTTAATTAATTCATTATTGATAATGAGTAATTTTGCAAGTTATATTACTATAAAATGCAGTAGCTTGTTCTTCATTGTATAGTTAATTACTAAACTCAAGAATGTCCTAGGTGTTGGGATCATGGATGAATGGAGATGGGGGATTTAATTGTAAAGATCCAGGTTTGATGAATATTTTAAACACTTTGTCTCTGATACTGTACACAGAATATCCACAAGAGGGAACTGTTTTACATAAAGAGGAGTCATTTCCCTGCTGCAAAAACACTGCTTTCTGGAACATAATCCTCCAGAATTATGTTGAGCTGGCATGACTGTGTCCTTGACCACGCTATCTGGTAGCAACAGGAAAAGTACAAGTAAGCATTGTGTTTGTTATGTTCTGTAAATAGTATTGTTAACTAAATTTTGAGCTCTTGTGTTGAAATATTAAACAGACAACTAATCTGAAAACGAATAGATGAAAGTTTTCTGTTTGCTCATAATAGACCTCTCCAGGAAACAGAGCTGGAAGATCTTCTTTATTCAGAAGGCAACACAAAATGCAGTTGTTGTCTCAATAAATGAAGCAAGTAGCCCTAGCGGGCTTTCTCAAACTCTGCTTTATAAAACCCGCAGGCCTTTCCTGATTCATAGAGGAGTAAGCTCAGATGGGATTTAACTTGAGAGATACTCATTCAAGGATCATTTGTATCTTTGTCTATGAATAGATGAACAAAATACAAAGTTACCTACCTTGCTTTGTCTTTTGCAGATAATTCCTATTAAGCAAACTTTTCGCTGGTAAGTTTCACCACTTGACGTCAATATTTACTTTTTAGTGTGAGTTTTATCACAAATATTAGGACAAGTGAGCCATACTTATGTAAATAAGTTTTGTTTATACAGATAACAGCAAAGGTTTTCCCCTGGATACATAGTGTAAAATTTATAAACTAGAACTCCTAATGTATGTGTTTGTTGATTTATGAATAGTTTTTGAGCATGAGAACTTAAAATCAGCTTTTTACAAGAGATCACAAGAAATTTCCTACCTACCCCTCTCCAAGTTTGTAAACTTTGTGTGAACACATTCATATCAAATTACTTTAATATATAGACTATATTCTGTGCTGTATTGTCCTTTGTATTTGTAGGTACAGTATTATGGGGATGATATTTTAGAAGTGCCTAATTATCCTGTTTGCATCTGGAGTGCTCTTGAAACCAGTGTCTGCAGCACTCAGCTGCAGCAGTACACAGAGTCAAATAAATACCTTTTAACTTATACCTTCTGAATGCATAAAGCAAGAAAACATATTTTCAGACTACAGCACCTCTGTCAAATCTTCTGGGCCCTGTTAAACAACAGCAAGGGAAAATATATTTCATATCCATGGCTTCAGAAATTCATCCTTTATTATCTGCCAGACCAGAATACAGAAGAAATTCCATCATGCAAAAGCCTTGCCTGGGATATGCTGCTCAGCTGCTCTTCATTGTCCCACTCTTTCAAGGTGCACAGGGCTTGTGGTTTCTATTAGCTGTAAGAGTGCCTGTAAGTACCTGGCACTTCTGAAGATCAGACATCAAGTGGCTGTGTTACAGTGCTCCTGCCCTCGTTCCACTCCTGGTGTTTGCTGGTGGATAAAAGGATTCACCGTTATGTGTGCAGCTGCGAAAAGGGTGCTGCTTGAACACCAAACCAGGAATGCAGAGCAAATGACCATCAGGACCAGGTTCTGAGCCCAGGACCCAAGGTGTGTGATTCTGTCACAACAACACTTTGTGGCCCGTGTGGCTTTCTAGCTGTGGAGAAGGTTGGTAATGCAAAGATGTGGGAGAGGGGTAGCAGCTGTGGCAGTGCAGTCTGGGGTTGCATGTGGCAGCTGTGACATGCAGTTTCTTTTCAATCTGACTTGTTTTCTGCATCGAGAAATCCTCAACTTAATACCTTCTTACAACACTCTCCTGGGAATAGGCTGCATCAGGTGTGCTACATAACTGACTGCCTGTTTTCCTCCAGGATAATTTAGTATTTTTCTCACTTGTACACACCTCCATGTTATTATCTAATGCTTTCCCTATTCAGAGGCCTCTATTAAACCCTTCTTGAAAAAGGAAGCTTTCTCTTGAAGGAACAGATTGGAGAAACAGACTAGAGTGAGACATCATGATAAACTCATTGCATGAAAAAAGTGGGGTTGAGAGGGTTAGATAGCTCCATAAAAACCTTTGAGAACTCATAAAAAACTCATTAACATCAGGTAAGCAGAAAACAAAAACAAACAAACCCCGGGAAGATGCAGAAACAGAAACTACTACTAGTAAAGGTTAAGAGATTACTATTTCATAATGGTGGCTCTCTGCTGGTGTAGCGACTAGATAAGATGGGGGAATGTCACGCACACAAAGACTGCTGTATTTTACCCTTGGAAAGATGTCAAGAGGATCTGCATAATACTTTGTAGAGACAATTCAGTGAGCAGACCATGTGCCAAAAGCAGATTTTGATTTATATAAAAATAAATACATATCTAGACTTATAATTTCCTCTGCTTTTCACCATGAATCCGATAAAAGGTAGGAGACAACTATCCGAATTTTCTTGCTGTTTTCCCCTCTCCCCTCCTCAAGCGTCTAATTTTAAATTGCTGCTTATATTTCTAAGGGTTAATTTCAGGAACGTTCTTGGGATGTGCGGCAATTTACGGTGCGTTTGCGGAGCGTTCGCAGTACTTCCTCCGTGACAATGAAAGACAAACCACGAATGCCTTCAGCGGAAAAACCCACGCCACGGTTCCCCGATGTTTATTTCATGCTCCCTTAGCGCGTTTCCATGCCAGCTCCCCCGCCGAGCGCATCCCCGGGCACCTGCTGCTGCAGCTCAACCGGCTCCCGGCAGCCCCGGGCGCGCCCCCCTGTCCGCCGCGCTCCCTCCCGCTGCCCCGCGGCTGCAGCCCCGCTCCCACCGCCCCCGAAGACGCCGTTCCGGCCGGGCTGCGGAAGGGTCGCACTCGCCATCGCGCGGCGCGGCGCGGCGCAGGAGGGACGGGGGAGATGGGATGGGGGAAATGGGATGGGGGAGATGGGCGCGGGGGCCCGGCGGGGGCCGGGGCCGTGACAGCGCCGTGCGTTGGCCGCTGCGTCATGACA